>JAAWXA010000016.1:17788787-18061293 GCA_038090715.1 Florisuga fusca | reverse complement strand
CCCCGCCCCGCTCCGCCGCCTGAAGCGCGGCTCTGGCTGCTCCAGAAGAGGCGCCGGCAGCCGCCGGAGCTGCGGGATTACGGCGAGTGGATAGCAGGGAAAGGCTCCGGCGAGGGGAAGCCTGAGGTAGGTAACTTCGGGGAACAAAGTTGGGCTGTGTGCCCGGCGGTGGTAAGGGAGGAGCTGAGGGCAATAGGAACCCTCCAGTCCCCGCCACGCCGCTCCCCTCAGCCCTGCCCCGGTGCTTGGGGTGGAAGGGGAAGAACCGCGGCCACTGCCGTCTGCTGGCAGCCAGGGGTGCCCGGAGGGGGTGAAGCGGAGCCGGGCATTACCGGGGGAAGCGGCTCCGCCGTCATCGGGGCTAACGCAGCCGGTGGGTGCGGGTGTGAACGCCGCGGAGCGGGGTCCCTGCCTGGTTCTGCGGGGAGGAAGGACGGCGAGGGTCGGTGTGTTGCCTCGCTCCGCAGCCCGGTGCGGAAAATAAGGTTCTTGCAGGCAAGGAAGGTGCAGTACGGTCACTCGGTACGTGCTTCTGCAGCGCCGGTGCGCACACACCGCTGCGCTTCGCCTGATTGATTTCTGCTAATTGCCTCGGCCAGGCTCCGCTCCCGCCTGCCTGCGCGGCTTCCCCTCCCCTCGGGCATCGCCTCCGCGGGGGCAGACGCTCCGCGAAACGGCCCCGGGCACTGCCCGAGGGGTGGCAAAGCTCCGGAGGGCTGCGGGTTGTCTGCTCGGCCTGGCGCCGAGGCGCAAAAGCGACCGAAAATCTGAGTGTCTCCACGTTTTTGTATTTTTTTTTTTTCTTTCTTTCTTTTTTATTTAACCCGAAAATTGTGTTACGCGAGTCTGGAGTTCCTCAAGTTCTAACGCCTTCCTTCTCGGGTTTTGCTGTTGATTAAATGCTGCTAATGGCCTGAGATTGCAGACTGAGTGAAGGATCTTTTCCTCCTCTCTCTGGTGTCGGCGGGGACGCGTGTTGGCTTAAAAAAAAAAAACATCAAAACCCAAACAAACCCCGCACCTCTCCAGTTCCCTCTTACTGATAAAAAGCTTTTTCTTTTCCCTCTTGGCTGCCGGCTTTGGTGGTTCCGCTCGTCATTCGGGACCGCGCAGTTTCCGCGGCATTCTGACAAAAGCAGAACTTTTCCCGACAGACGGAGGGGGTGGGATGGAGCTGATTCCCAGTCCCAGCCGGGTCTCCTCGGTTTTTCCCGGTGCTACCGTGACTGCTCTCCCTGCAACAGCCTCGCTGCAGGTTTTGGCAGCTCTGCTCTTCAGTCGTTAGTGATTTGCTTTCCCCTTCGGAACTTTTTTGATTTGATTTCATGATTCGTAGCCTGCGGGGTACGAGCTGCTGCTATCTCCAAGTAGCACCCTGTGTGACCTTGCTGCCAATTAAGTGACGTGCCGGGTTGTGATTAACAGAAATCCAAGCACCATTTTGTGGCAGGTTTCTGAGAGAGATGAGTGCGTTTTCTGATGTGAAATGATCCAGGAATAGCCTTGGGTACTAACTGGTTAGACTTGATTACCTTCCTGACGACATTAGAACACACACAAAATCATTAGCATACTGATGTTAGCTGTCCTCAAAGTGCGTGTTTTAGGCAAGGGAAACAGTGCCAGTGTTTTATTCTGAGTGCAAAAATACAAAAATAATAATCAGTAATCTTCTTATGAAGAACAGGCAAACTCTGCAAACTATTGACTGCTGTATTTTGCAAGAGAAACTTGAACTGTAGCTTAAGCTGCATGTGCCAAGTTTGTGCAGTGAGACAATTTTTTTTTTCAATCTGGGAAGTGATGAAAAAAATCTTGAAATGGATAATGGAAATGCTGAGCTAACTTTCAAGCATTGAAAGTCTATTGCTACTTCATCTGGAATTATTTCAGAAAGTTGATTATTATGCAAGAGACTTTCCATAATTATCTGGCAAATGAATTTGTGAAAGCATTTGAGGAAGAGGGTGTAGTGAAGGTGTTTGATTTCTGCTAAAAAACTTCTGACTTGATGTGGGGGCTGCAATTTGAAGTCAGGCTGATGCCCCTGTGATTCTTCCCTGTGCTGTAATCTCTATCCTGCTACCAAGCAGACACTTGCCGTGCTCCTCAGGGTTCCTACAGGCTTTGCTTTATGACATTTTTACTGCTCTGTACCATATTGCTACTTCTCTTTCACTGGGAATGATCCCCAGGCTTTGAGCTGAAAGCGTTGGTGTTTTCTGTGGGTGTAAAGCAGGAAGAGCTGCTGCTCAGGTCTGCATTGTCAGGGCAGAGGATCTGCAGGTTGCTACAGGATTTTTAAGAAGTTGGTTTTGCAGATGTTTGCCGTCAGGTAGGGATTGCAAAATTCATCTCCAACGAGGTACCCTTTACATTAAGGGTAGGAATAATAGATTTTTTTTTGAGAACAGACTGAACCCTGCGGGCTGCTGCAGAGCAGTGGCAATCTCTGGCCCTACACATGATTCCTGTGGCTCTGGCAGTCATGGAGATCCCATGACAGTGACCTTAGTTAAGGTCTGGTGCAGAAATCCATGCATGTATCCAGTTGGCTGCACTCTTTGCAAAGCCCTGAACCTGGGGACTTAGGGATGAGAGACTTATAGACCTACCAAACAACTTTTTAAAGTACAAAAGAGCAAGTCAATGTAGCTACCAGTGATGCTGCTGTTCTTTAATGTTTGTTGTTCAAATAAACATTCCCAACCACTTGTTCAGTGGTGTTGGGTTTGGGTTTGCTTGGGGTTTGGGTTTTTGTTTGGTTTTTTTTTTGAGCAAGACTCTGTCTTTCATTTTGTGCCATGTCTTTATTTATATTCTTGTGGCATTGTAATAGGAAATTTCTGCAAGTGGGCTCAATCTTTTTACTTTTCTGCCCAGAAGAGAATGAGTCTTAAAAGGGACATTAACCAATGGGTTTTATGAACAGGATTGTCAGGGATTACTTTGGTAGTAGCAAACACAAATTAACTGCAATCTGTGAAAAAGATTTTTCCTTCATGTGAAAGGATGGAAGGCACTGTGTTGTGCTGCTGCTGTCTGAGGAGCCAGCAAGCCTACAGAGAGAGGGAAGAAGTTATTAGTGATGAGGAATGACTGTGGCTGGTGGTGAATCATGCCTTTGGATAACACGAGAAATAATTATGAGCTGAGACTTGATTTACTAAGAAAATGCAAGGACAACGGGGAAGTCTGTTCCTCTGCAAAGTTACTTTTTGTGTATTTTAGGTTTTGCTCTTCTTGGTGCTGACTTTAGTAGCTTGGTCTGTCTTGTTCTGATGCCAAATATGTAATCTTCTAGTTCATATTTGGAAAGTAGTGAACACTGGAATATAGTCACCTGAGGTGCATGTGTATGCATGGATGCATTTAAGCTGAACGCTACTAAAATTACAAGTGATGGGAAATGACTTATTCCAGGGACTTCTGGAATTAATGCATCGCTTAAGCTCGTGGATGTAGGTGATGCCAAGGTGGATTAAATGGCAAAATACTTTTAAATCAACTTCTGTTTAAATATGTTAAGAAACTTACTGGTTTGGCTCTTGAAAACTGAGCGTGCCCCAGAAGCTGTTTCTGGAAATGGAGGAGGAGAAGGTTTCCTTTGGTGCTCATGCTCTGAAATGGTTGCTCTGTTGCTGTAATCATTAAAAAGCAGATCTGCAGTGACACTAAGTCCTTGTCCATCTCTTGTTGGTTTGGGCTTTGGTTTTGTTTTGTTTTGCAGCTCTACAGCTTGTTGTTCCCTCCCTTCAGAGGGAACCTCTTTTGGCCAAGCCAGGGAAAGATCAGTCTTCTTTTCCGGTTAAGAACAATTAATAGGTAGTAAAAATGACAGCGTTGCAGTCTTTTCTCTTATGATAACATCTGAGCCTTTAATTTAGTGAACCTGTTTGGAGTCCTAGCCCTGAATTCTCAATGTAAATTTGAATATCCACATTTTACAGCATGCTGTGTAGGAAAGTGCAGTAGAGGAAGAAACTAAAGAATCATCAGTGGTGCCCTGTATTGGGCTAAAGCTAGGGAAAAAATTGGGGAAAGGCTGCATGTTTGCATAAACTGAGAGCTCCAAAAAGCAACATTGTTCCATGGAGACAGATGAAAACCAGATCAAAGCTGATGGGCTTTCAAAGGAAAGTGTATCCAGGAGGCTACTGTTGGGTTAACAGACAGGAGAGGGGGGAAAAGAAAAGGCTTCAAGTGCAGTAAACATAAATGTACTATACCTGGGTTGTGGCTCCTTTCAGTCCTGTCTTGATACAAAGCAGAGAGGAGGTAGTACAGAATAGAGTGGCAGGGGTTCAGAAAATCTGAGGGATTCTCAGTCTTGGTTGAATGAATAGAGAGGGTGGTGAAATAGTGCAGGTAGTTGGTCTTTTTTGTTTGTTTGTTTCTATCTAAAATACACATGTTGACATTTGAGCTGAGAAAAGATCAATTAAAATGTATCCCAATGTATAAAGCGTTGGTATTATTTGAAAGAGCAGTTTTACACTCTTTTGTTTTTAAATGCAATAAAGTATAATGTTAAAAGCCGTGATACTTTCGTTTTCAATAGCTCATGTCAGATTTCTCTCCCAACTATAACTCTTAAGTATTTTTCTCTTGAATAATATATCTGTTGATCGATGAAAGAATAATTAACTGGGAAAACTGCTGCATTTCCAGCTGAGCAAACCAGCTGCTCAGCCCTGAGCAATCATGTCTGCAGCCTACTTGAGCTCTCCTGGAGAAACTTTCCTAGTTGAGAACGGAGAGGATTTGAAACAGGTATTTTAGTATTCTCTCAGTCCCAACTGCACACAGGAGAAACCTGGTGTTTGCACTGTTTGTGAATTGTGAAGCATTTAAAATACATTGTGCAGGGCTGCCAGTGAGCCCCCAGAAAATAAGACGCCCCAACATGGGCTGCAAGAGATTTTTGAGCAAGTACTTCAGATTAGGAAGAGACAAGAAAACCAGAGATTACCAGGCTTGTCTGGGAGGTTCTTATCGATCAGTTACTGGGTGCTGAGAAAGACAAGAATGAACCTCAGGTTTTTTCCATGAGAAACTCTGCTAAGTCACACCCAATGCACCAAACTCAGGCAGGTGTTTCTTCTAACTGCTTTGCTCTGAGGTACTCACAGCCATAAGGTAGCCTTGGTTTTTGGTGTTGTTTTGTTTTGATTTGTTTTTTTATTTAAATATTGGAAATAAGCAGGTTGTTGTCAGAGAGACTAATTCCAGACAGGCTGACATTTATGATCATGAAGAGCATGCTTTTGAAATTTAGCAGTGAGCTGAATTGTCATTCTTTTTATTTTTTTTTCCCTGAGCTTTTATCTGCTTTATCTCTCATGTCTGGAAATCCTGCAGCTGCAAAACAAACAAACAAAACACCAACCTGCAGCTAAAAAAACCCCAAACACAACAACAAACAAACAACCCCAAAAAACAACAAACCACAAAGCAAAAAAAACCCCAAACCCATCCTCAACATCAGCTCACTTGCTGGGCAATGCTCCTGTGACTTCTGATGTGTTCATATGCAGGTGGCCAAAGCAAGAATGCAAAAATTACAGTGGAAGTTGTTTTCTTTTAAAGGTTGATTCCTCTGCTGTGCTGCTGGGATGGGCAGAGGGCAGCCCAGTCTCTCCAGTATGTGCTTGGTGTTTAAATTTCTCAGCTGCAGTTGGAGGGGGAAAAACATATTGTGGCAAGGAGCTAAGTGTAAGCTTATAGAATCTTTGTGAAAGTGAAATAATCTGAGCTCCAGGGCAGTGCCACCAACTTCACTGCCATCCCAGGGGCCCGTGTGCTGTCCAAGACATTGGAATTTCAGGAGCTAAGGATGGAGCAAGGCTCCTGGGCTGCAGCTCTGTTCCCAGGTGTGTGTCTGCTGGTGGCAGATGTCTCTCTGCTTTCCTGATTGCAGCTGATTTGCAGCAAAGGATGATTAAATGAATGATTAAACGGGTCCAGCTGTTACAAATTAGTTTGTCCATACAGCCTTTAAGTGGAGAAAACTAAAGGAAGCCTTTTTTTCACCTTAGTAAGTGTGGTGTAGCATAGTGCCAAGGAAATGGGGGAGTCAAGACCTCTTCTGCTCCAGCAGGGACTGGGGGACACAGGGCAAGAAGCACTGGAGGCATGGGGTAAGGCCAGACTTTGTCTCTAGTACTGTAGGTATTTTGCTATATGCTGTTTTTTGGGGGTTGAGATGTATAGCTGAGGAAGGGCACAATTGTGTGCTCAGTTATCCTGGAGATATGAGCAATCTTGAATTTGGCTGGACTTCTAAAACAGGAGTTGGAGCTTCATTAAAAATACCTGGTTAAATACAGATCATTTTACTATCTACGTATGAGTTCAAACAGTTCTGGGGCACCCTGCATTAATTGTTTTTAAAAATGCTCTTTTTGCTACTGCAATTTTTTGTGTACTGGCTTTTTTTCTTTCTTTAAAAAAGATTATTTTTCTAACTCAGCAGGACTCACAGTGCTGTGTTCACAATTTGGACTGTGTTTCAGTTCAGTAGGCCTCAACAATTCTGAAGAGTATTATTGCTCAACATATTTGGGTCTTTTATGAAATTTAAAATATAATGCATATCAGATGTTTGCTGTAAACCAATCTTCGGAGTAAATTGGGGGGGAAAATCAACCAGTTTTCCACAATTTGACTTAATGTAAAGCTCAGCCAGTGTCCCTCTTGCTTGTACTGAGGTCAGGACAATCATTTTCAGCATATTGCACTACTTGACTGCATAAGGAGCAATCCTGTCTAATCCAATCCAAAGCAGGTCAGTAAATGATAAATTTTGTTTAGCTTGCAAGCATACTGATTTTCACAGTTCATTTACAGAAGGCTCGTGCAGCTCTGTGTTTGAAGATGCTCCATTTGTTGATGTCGGTGTCTCTCACCATTCCCAGTAAAATGGGCAAAATGGAAATACTGTTTTAATGGCCTATTATTGTGGAGATATTTTACATAGAGAAACAGGCAACTTGGATTCAAATGGTTGATGCAGAAAGCATAACTTACTCTTCCTGAGTGTAACCAAATATTTCTGTTTCATCCTGACTTCTTTAAGCTTTCTGCAGTCACCTGGGTGTGTGCCTGTCCTACCTATCTGTCTCTCCTGGCTGGTTGAGAAGTTTGTTTCTAAAATAATGAAAACAAGGTCTTTTTTTGCTACCACTCAACCCCTTACAGGTGACTTCACTGAAGAGGGCAAAAAGCATCAGGGTGAGCTTGATGCTTATTAGATGCTGGAGCAGGTAGTAACTCCTGCTGGTCCCAGTTCTGTTAGTCCAGGGCTGATGGGGCTTTGTGTTGGTAGAACATAAATATGCAGTTTTTAAATCAAAAGCTCACTAATGACATGGCAGTGTTTACTGTGAGGGCTTTTTTTTTCTTTATTTACATGGAAACTTTTTTGGTACAAGTGTAGAGCAGTTTTGTTGTGCTTGCAAAGTTGTGGTTATGAGGTGGAGGAAAACTGCCTTCACTGTCCTGGGTTATTTAAGATCTCAGCCAAGCGTATTGATGTAGGCTGTAAATGACAATAAAAATAAGTTTCTAATGCATGTATGGTTTAGTAGGGTAATTTAGAAAGCAGAGCATAGGTTGAAAACAGCTCTGTTTGGTCAGTGCTTGACCACGAGTACCTCCCATCCCACTAAAGTGTGTTATGCTGCTGGACAACTAAATAATAACGGTAAAATGTTGCACTTAAAGGCTCTAAAGAAACCTAGCACAGTGATCAAGATATTGTCATCTGTGCTATCACATACATGCACACACTTGGAGTCTGTCCCTTCCCTTCTCAAGATTAGTAGAATCCCTTTATGTCTTTGCCTTAAGTATTTCAAATAGTATCCATGTGCTATGGGAAAAAGCAGGGAACATTGACTCCGTCTTTCAAAAATATTAAGGGAAAATATATTTATCTTTCAGGTTATTCTCTTGAGTCTTCTGTCTGCAGTTAAATATTTTGTTGCAGGAAATTACAGTGTTCATTGTAATAAGATAGACTAGAATTGCTGCAATCAATACACATTTTCACTGCATCAGGATTTATAAATGTAATGATAGGAGTAGTGTAGGATAATGCTTATATAGATAATTATTGCATATTGTTGAAATACTGGAGCTTTGAAGGTGGAATTTTCTGGCAATTCCACTGTTATGGGAGAGAGCTGCATGAATTCAGGATCTTCCCTAATTCCTGCTGGCAGTGATTTGTCTCCTGTACCATATGTTTCTGTTTGGAAGGTTAGAGAATCATAGAATTGGCTGGGTTGGAAGGGACCTCAGAGATCATCAAGTCCAACCCTTGATCACTCCCGCTGCACTTCCCAGCCCATGGCACTGAGTGCCACATTCAGTCTCTTTTTAAATATCTCCAGGGACGGAGAATCCACCACTTCCCTGGGCAGCCCATTCCAGTGTCTGATCACCCTCTCTGGAAAGAAATTCTTTCTAATATCCAACCTAAACCTCCCTTGGCACAACTTGAGACCGTGTCCTCTTGTCTTGCTGAGAGGTGCCTGGGAAAAGAGACCAACCCCCCCCCTGGCTCCAACCTCCTTCCAGGGAGTTGCAGAGAGTGATGAGGTCTCCCCTGAGCCTCCTCTTCTCCAGGCTGAACAGCCCCAGCTCCCTCAGCCCTTCCTCACAGGACTTGTGCTGGATCCCTTCACAGCCTCCTTGCTCTTCTCTGGACCTGCTCCAGCACCTCGATCTCCTTCCTGAGCTGAGGGGCCCAGAACTGGACACAGGACTCGAGGTGTGGCCTCACCAGGGCTGAGTACAGGGGCAGAATCACCTCCTTGGACCTGCTGGCCACGCTGTTCCTGATACAGGCCAGGATGCCATTGGCCTTCTTGGCCACCTGGGCACACTGCTGGCTCATGTTCAGCTTCTTGTCAGTCCAAACCCCCAGGTCCCTTTCTGCCACTCTGTCCCCAGCCTGGAGCTCCCCATGGGGTTGTTGTGGCCAAAGTGCAGGACCCGGCACTTGGCCGTGTTGAACCTCATCCCGTTGGAATCAGCCCAACTCTCCAGTCTGTCCAGGTCCCTCTGCAGAGCCCTCCTGCCTTCCAGCTGATCCACACTCCCCCCCAGCTTAGTGTCATCTGCAAATTGAGTCCATCTGATGATGGACTCAATCCCCTCATCTACATCATCAATAAAGATATTGAACAGAACTGGGCCCAACACTGATCCCTGGGGGACACCACTGGTGACCGGCCGCCAACTGGATCAGCACCGTTCAGCACCACTCTCTGGGCCTGGCCCTCCAGCCAGTTCCTAACCCAGCACAGGGTGCTCCTGTCCAAGCTGTGGGCTGACAGCTTTTTCAGGAGAATGNAATTTCAAACTAGTAGCGGAGATATTAACCCCAAAGTGAGATTATAACAGGAAAAAACACTTAAATTGAACTAGCAGGCAGAGTAGTGCCCCTTGGAGAATATGATAAAGCTGTTACAGATGTTCAGTTGATTAGAATGGCTGATTAGCTTGCACATGAGTGTGCTGTTGAACAGAATCAAACCATTTTATGGCTTCTATTAAGACCACAAAGAGTGATTTTTTAAATTATTATATTTACCTTAACAGAACACTTCTCCCCCTCTTCCCACTCCTCACTTTCTCCCCAGTTAATGTGTGCAAGAAGTAACTGCACTTGACCTCTGGCTACAAAAAGCAGTAATGAGTAAGAGGTGGTTTGTAGCCAAACAGCTGTGAATCCTCTTTTGTCCTTCCCATGGACCAAGGCCTCACATGCAGGCTAAAAAAAAAAAATATCTTCAACTATCAGTACAAGGTTAGATGTGATAAAGACAACATTGGCTTCACTGGGTAAGTTTGACAGCTTTGGTTAAAAAGTAGGAAAAAAAAAAACCAAAAACAAACCTAAGAAACCTGCAAGGAGCAGAGAGCTACACTGAGATAACATCCAATGGCCATGATCTGGGAGTATGTCAAGTACTGGGAAAAAAAAAAAAGAAAAAAGAAAAAAAAAAAAAAATCAATTTCTTGACTTAGGAACTGAATTGAAATTAGGAAATCTGTCTGACATAGGTTCCCCAAACCATAGAAGAAGATGGGGAGGGAGGTTAATTGGTTTGTAAAGTATTTAGAGAACCTTGACATAAAATACCTTTGCAGGAAAACAAACCTGCAGAAGAGTTATACACAGAGAGGGAAAACACAGAGTTTGCATAATGGAAAGGGATGCAGAAACAACAACAAATTTAATTTTTGAGGTTCCAGGAGTCCTATTTCATCCTAATCATAACTTTGTTTTGAGATCACTCACGGTGACAAAGCAAGTTTGAATTTCAGCTTCAAATAACCTACACATTAACTAAACTTGAAGCCTTGCTAACAAAAAAGCTTCACTTCCCAAATATCACCTCCCCTTTTCTGCAGATAGAGGAATACTTCTTTTCTGCTGTGTCTAATCAGAAAATAGCAACAAGCTCCAGATGCCAAAGATGCTGTTTTTCTTTTGGATCTCCAAGGTTCACTTCATGTCTTAATGCCCATGGTATTGCTCTCACTATTAATTGTGTAGTGCAGGCCAAAAGAAAGCTTCGTTACAGAAATGACCTCAAACTGGCTTCAGAATTCTTTAAGAACCAATAATCCCATTGAACCTGGGAGCTCAGCCTTTCTGGAAGCTGCTTTATTCCCTTGAGCAAGACTGCTTTCCATATTTTATTTAAAGTACCAAGTGGAAACTGTTTAGATAGATCAACAACATAAATGTATTTTGAGCCAGAAAAGGGAAAAAAAGGCAAGAAGACACCAGAAACTCTTTATGAACAGCTAGAGACACATTGTGTGTCTTCTATCCATGACTGAGTTGGTTTCCTGTGCTACAGACAAAGGAGCAAAGGGTGCTGGACAGTCAACATAATAGTTTGGGGTTTTTCTGTTCCTCCAAGAACCTAGAGGAGCATCCCTTAGCACCTTCCAAACATCCCTACAAAAATGAAGATCTTTTGGATGATGTTTTTCTGAACTGACTTTCACCAAGGGGAAAAATCTTCTAGGAAGAACGAAGCACATAGGTACCCAAAAATTAATCGTTTTTTCGGTGACCTTGATGTTGTTTGGGTGCTAACTGGAGCTCATGCCTTCCTCCTCCTAACTGGCAACACCTGGTTGTGTTCACCTGGTTGCCTCTACATTAAGCCCCTGAGATTCCATCTCAGGAGGAAAGAAGAGTGGAGAAAACTTCCAGCTGAATCTCACCAAACTTTACCATGGTTTTCTAACAGTTTCACATGGTTTATTGATTTTTTTATTTTATTTTATTTTTTTTAAGGCACAACTATGAGTATAGTCTGGGAGCTTTTTTGTTCTTCCAGGCTAACATTCAACCATTAGCAGTTAACTATGCAAGTTACTGAAATCTTTAACATTAGGATGTTCAGATGCTGGGGGAAGAAAGGATTGCATGTTAAAATAGCTGAGCAGCAGGATGCATGAAGTGCTGGAGCTCTGCAACTTCCTTAAGCTTCTTAGCTTCAGATAAGGAGCTTATGCAACTTTCTCAGCCCTGGAGTACCTTCAGCAAGTGATATCAAACCAGTTTTAAAGTTACACTTGGAACAGATGCCTCTTGAGTACTGAAAGTACTCTCATTCTGCCCTCTTACTAATGAAGGAAGCCAAAAAAAAAATCCTACAACCCTTCCTAAAGATAATATTATTTAAAAATCACACACCCCACACTAAAATCCAGGGACACACTCACACAGGAGGCAAGTCCCACACTTGTTGGGATTTAACTTGCTGTTGATATTTAACTTGCATGATATAGAACATCCCCAAAGCCTCTGAGCTTTGGCAGCACCAGGAAAAGATTGTGGATTTTTCTTGCCATTTTCTTTTGTTGGAAATTCCTCCCTACCATGTAACTGTGGCTTGCACACCAAAATTCAGATGATAGAAGGTTCCAGTATTTCATCAGGTGCACTTGTGGACCAGAAGACCCTTCTGCAAATCTGTCAATGTACAGAACAGCTGAAATGAGTGGAATGTCATCCAGAAACAAACCATCCTTTCCAAAAGCACAGCCCCAGGAGTCCCTGGTTGGAGAGGTGAGGGGTTCCAGCCCCTCAGATTCATCTCCCGTGTATCCACTCTGGGTCTGTGCCTTTGCCTGGTGTTCCAGTGCCTTCTGGGGAGTCATCAGGTGTCCCTGTCACCACTTCCAGAGGCACTGGGGCCCAGAAAAGGATACTGGGCTTCTTTCTCAGCTTTTTCCATGTTTTCTTCAGCAGCTTCTGAGAGCAGTGCTGTGTCTCTTAGTGGATCAGTATTAACTCAAGTCCCAGCTTTGATGCAAGTTAATCAAGTCTGGTTGTAAACCTTCAGAGTTTGGACCCTTGGCCTTGTGCTTTGCCAAGAATATTCTTGACTAGCTCCATGTGGGTTCCTTGGTTTATCTTCAGATGAAAAATCCTAACAGCTTACTGTAAGTCTGCTTTCTGACTAGAATATCTTGCAGTAGTTGTATTCATTTCCACAATTATTTCCAGATGACTGCAGAGCAGCTTCTTTGTAGTCAGGCTACACTTAGATACCATGAAACAATCTTTTCCTGGTGCTGCCAAAGCTCAGAGGCTTTGGGGATGTTCTATATCATGCAAGTTAAATATCAACAAAAAACAAGTGTGGGACTTGCCTCCTGTATGAGTGTGTCCCTGGATTTTAGTGTGGGGTGTGTGATTTTGAAATAATATTATCTTTAGGAAGGGTTGTAGGATTTTTTTTGGCTTCTTTCATTGGTAAGAGGGCAGAATGAGAGTACTTTCAGTACTCAAGAGGCATCTGTTCCAAGTGTAACTTTAAAACTGGTTTGATATCACTTGCTGAAGGTACTCCAGGGCTGAGAAAGTTGCATAAGCTCCTTATCTGAAGCTAAGAAGCTTAAGGAAGTTGCAGAGCTCCAGCACTTCATGCATCCTGCTGCTCAGCTATTTTAACATGCAATCCTTTCTTCCCCCAGCATCTGAACATCCTAATGTTAAAGATTTCAGTAACTTGCATAGTTAACTGCTTATGGTTGAATGTTAGCCTGGAAGAACAAAAAGCTCCCAGACTATACTCATAGTTGTGCCTTAAAAAAATAAAAAAAATTTTAAAAAATCAATAAACCATGTGAAACTGTTAGAAAACCATGGTAAAGTTTGGTGAGATTCAGCTGGAAGTTTTCTCCACTCTTCTTTCCTCCTGAGATGGAATCTCAGGGGCTTAATGTAGAGGCAACCAGGTGAACACAACCAGGTGTTGCCAGTTAGGAGGAGGAAGGCATGAGCTCCTGTTAAACCCGGCTGGGCCCAACTGTGCATGAGCAGAACTGGGGGACCAGTAAAAGGTGGGATTCCAGAGGCATGGGGAGTGCTTCTATAGAGCTGCCAGAGGAGGGAGCTGAACAGTCTCTCGTTTTTTCGGTGACCCTGATGTGATTCGAACCCACAGACTTCTGATCTGGGGTCAGACACGCTACTTGTGGCGCCACGAGCTCCCACCTTCTCCCCTTTTTGGTGGTGTAGAGGCAACCAGGTGAACACAATCAGGTGTTGCCAGTTAGGAGGAGGAAGGCATGAGCTCCTGTTAAACCCGGCTGGGCCCAACTGTGCATGAGCAGAACTGGGGGACCAGTAAAANTGGGCTGACAGCTTTTTCAGGAGAATGCTGTGGGGGACGGTGTCAAAGGCTTTGCTGAAGTCCAGGTAGACCACATCCACAGCCTTCCCCTCATCCACCACGCAGGTCACCCCGGGTGGCCGCCATTTTATGGCAGGTCTCCTTAAAAGGAGATCAGGTTGGTCAGACAGGACCTGCCCTCCCTAAACCCGTGCTGGCTGGGTCTGATCCCTTGCCCATCCTGCAGGTGCTGTGTGATTGCCCCCAGGATGATCTGCTCCATAACCCTGCCAGGCACTGAGGTCAGGCTGACAGGCCTGGAGTTTCCCAGCTCCTCCTTCTGTCCCTTTTTGTGGATTGGCGTGACATTCGCCAACTTCCATAAGATACAGGGATGTCCCCAGTGAGCCAGGACTGTTGGTAGATGGTAGAGAGAGGCTTGGCGAGCTCTTCTGCCAGCTCCCTCATCACCCCTGGTCCCATAGGCTTGTGGGGATCCAAGCAACTCAGTAGCTCACTGACTGTTTCCTTCTGGATTACAGGGGGCTGTTCAGATTCTTGTCTCTTTCTACAAGCTCCAGGAGCCATCTGTCCTCAGGACAAGGAGGATTTCTCTGGGCCCTTGGAGTAGTTCAAACCCTGGAGCAGATGCTTAGTGATGCCAGGGAGGAAAATCCCACTTCTGCAGGTAGGACAGGATCTCTGGGCTGTGATGGGAGCATTTCTCTCTTGCTAGAAAGATATTAAATTGCTTTGAATTTTTATTGTTGCTTACCTAGCAGGAAATAGGGCTTAAAACAGCTTCATTAGAGAGGTTCAGTACCTTGTGAACTGTGAGGATTATTGAGGTGGTGGAGCAGAACTTTGTTCATCAGTGCTTTGGCTTTGAAATCTCTCCATTCACTTTCCTCCGTCCTATCTCCTCTGAAATTTGGTCTCCTTGAATACTCAGATATGGTAGTTGCAGGAAAACCAGAAATGTATCAGAAGGAGAAACTTCATTTCTTCTGTTCTTCCCCACCATGTCTGATGAGGAGGGTGAATCAAAGGCATGGTCCCAAAAAGGAGGATGTTCACTGAAGATTCATCTCCACTGCAACCTCCTGACTGTCCTCAACATCCAGAATGGTGCAGGAGGGACCTTTTGCCAATCCAGCATGGTGCTGGGATTCCCTGTTTCAAACCCAACTCTGCTTGCCTAAGATTGTGACTGGAGGGAAGGAGCAGTGCTGAGTTCAGGCTGGGATCCTGTGGGATTTTGGTTTTGGTTTTATTTATGTATTACTTTTTTTAACAATGGACTATATGCCTGAGTAACCAGGAGCCCACTGTTTCCTTTTTCAATTTAAAGGGCACACTATTATAAATAGTTGGTCTTGAAAAATGTGTGAAATTATTAAACACTAATAATGTCTCTGGCATTGAACTGCACTAAATTAAGGTTCATTTCACTGGTCCATACAGTGAAACTGTTAATGATCTCAGTTAAATTTCCTTTTAACCTTGAGATTTAATAATATATTACCTTAGAGTGGATAAAAAGACAAGCTTTGCATTGGAAACACTTCTGCTGTGTCACAGGGGAATATATTTAAATGTTGATTGATGAGAGTGGCTTTGCCACCTTTGAAAGATGCCTGTAAGTAAGCTCTGGTTTTGAGCACTGTTGCTGACTTCTGGGCCATCCAGGTCTGCATCTGGCTTTTTAGGAAAACTCCTAATGTTTTTGTACATGAATTGGCATTTGTTATACACTAGTGCCTGCTCCAACTTTTTTCCTTTCCATCTGTCCTAATTTTTGCTTGTGTTGACTAAATACACGGAGTGTGTTTTCTGACTGTACAGATAAGATGTATGAAAATAAGTATCTGTTTTGAGTAGTCCAGTGGGAAGGGTGGGTTTTGTAGCTTTTTCTCTCCTTTCTTGTATGAGAGTGCATGTAAATACCTGAATTGACTCATCTGTTAGCATAGTGGCTTGTAAAGAGTAGTGGGTGTAATTTATTCGGAATTTTTAAGTGTTTTGTTGACTTTGAAGCCAGAAGCTAAAGGAAATTGAAGCTTTCCCTCAGAGCACAGTTCAAGCCAGTAGGTGAATATTAATATCAGATTATCTATTCCAAATGTACTTTCCAACACCTGGATCCTATGAACTGGGCTGCTGTGTATAGTGGTTTAAATCAACAAGCAATACCTCCAGGATGTTTAGTGGGAGCCCCTTGGAAGGATGTTAGTGGGATCTCCATCAGCTTTCAGCAAACAGAATCACCAGGTAAGTTCAAAGACAGATTTCTAGCTTGATTTGGTTTATTTTTGCAGTTTTTTTCTCCCATTTACAAGTAAAAAAACTTCCTTTAGTAACTCATGTGTGGCTTAACTGGTAGATAAAATGTTAAATTTTATAAAAGCTCTGCAGGTCTGTGTGCTTCATTATATTATTCCTTACATTTACTTGTATTGCCAACATCTTTTTAGTTCATCTAACATGAAAATCTGAAAAGTTAAAGGTGATGAGTAGGTATTTTGTTCTCAGATCTCCAAGGGAGAGGTATGACATGATGCTGAGCCTTGCTGCTGAAGAATCTCAGCCTGAGAACATTAAAATGAAGAAATTTTTGATTCTTCACTTAGAGGGAATTGATTTCTTTGTTTTATCTGTTCCATAACCTGATTTAAACCAGCCAAACTAAAACAACTTTAAAAATGAGACATTTTATGTTTATCAGCCATAGTGGATACTGGGGTTTTTGTGTATCAGTTTCTAGCTCTCACATTCTATCTTCAAAATTTTCTTACCTCTTTTTTTTTTTTTTCCCCATTAATTTCTGAAGCAGGCTGCAGAGGTCAGGAGGCTGCAGGTAGTGCCACCATATTAAAATGGGCAGGGGGAAATTTTACAGTAGAAATGAAAGTTTTACATAAAAATTTGCAGAATTAATGAGTTGAGGATGAGTTGAGGCTGACAATAAGCATTGCTACATGTCACTTGGAGTTTTTGCCACTTGTAATGCAGAGTAGAAGTTTTTAAGTCTCTTTTATGTCTAGTCATTGGTTTACAGGATAAAAAGCAAAGTTAAAGCTTGCAGAAGAGAACGAGGATAAACAAAACTAATGCAGCAGCCAGGAAGGAAGGAAAGAAAGAGTTAAGTATAGAAGTAATTTATATAAACTGCTTAATCCTTTCTAGGGTTGAAAGATTTTTTGGGATAATGAGTAAAAACAGAGATGCTGAAGTGACAGCTCTTTCCAAGCTCTAATCCTTGAGTTAAGGAGACACGCAGAGGATCAAGTCACCTATCTCCTTAATAACCTTTTTAATTTAGCCTGCATCAGTTCTTTGACTTTCTTCATTTCAGGTCTGACAAATAGCTGTGCTGGCATCACCCAAGGAGTGAATAAGTAGCTGAGGGTAGAGGTTAAGTCAGTGTTGCTGCTGAAACAGCAGCCACGTAACCCAAGCCTCAGATTTCAAAGTAGTGAAGTGCAGGAAAAAAAACAGAACTTGAGCTCATTAGGTTTGTAGTTCCCCATGTGAGGTTTCCAACTGTGCATTCCCTCTCTAAGCACTGAAACATATATTTCAGCAACGTTCATCTTCTCTGGGTAAAGAATATTGATTGTGCAGTGATGGTTTCAGGAACAGGTTTGCGTGTGCATCTTTAGTGACACCCCAAAAGCCCTTTATCTCTGTGCTGAACTTTTCCCACCAGGGAAAATTAAATCCTTTTGTGGTTGTAGCCTGAAGATCTTGCTAGTAGGGTTGGGTAAATAAATGAATGTAAACCAGTGTTAATTTCCTCCTCCCCTCCTCATTTTTGAGGGTCTCCTTCCTCATGTTCCTCGTGTTGATTCTCTTACATCTTGTTCTAAAAATTATGGTGAAATGATAGTGGAAGAAGTAAGGAACAGAGAGCTGGAAAACTATTTGTAGAATCAAAGACAATTACTGACGTAGCTGTATATATCCTTTTATATGTTTAGTTTAAGCTGTTTATGGATCTTGCAGTTTATCAATTTCTCACTATAATTGTTGTTGCTATTGAATTTTGACTCTCCTGTTGATTATCTTTGCTACTGTATTGCTAAAGAAAATAAAAATCTGTCTGGCTCTGGTGAAGAGCTGTATTCCTAATGCTTTAAAAGCTGTATTTTAGTCTACTCGAGCATCCTTTTCTTTGATAAGCTTAAAATGCAAACAGAAGAGGTATGTCAAACCATTGTGTTCTTCTGTGACTATTACATGAAGAACAAGTGAAGTTTTCTCCCCTCTTCCCCTTCAGAGAACAACAAAAGATTGTGGATTTTTCTTGCCATTTTCTTTTGTTGGAAATTCCTCCCTACCATGTAACTGTGGCTTGCACACCAAAATTCAGATGATAGAAGGTTCCAGTATTTCATCAGGTGCACTTGTGGACCAGAAGACACTTCTGCAAATCTGTCAATGTACAGAACAGCTGAAATGAGTGGAATGTCATCCAGAAACAAGCCATCCTTTTCAAAAGCACAGCCCCAGGAGTCCCTGGTTGGAGATGTGAGGGGTTCCAGCCCCTCAGATTCATCTCCCGTGTATCCACTCTGGGTCTGTGCCTTTGCCTGGTGTTACGTTTCCTCTGGAAGTGGTGACAGGGACACCTGATGACTCCCCAGAAGGCACTGGGGCCCAGAAAAGGATACTGGGCTTCTTTCTCAGCTTTTTCCATGTTTTCTTCAGCAGCTTCCAAGAGCAGTGCTGTGTCTCTTAGTGGATCAGTATTAACTCAAGTCCCAGCTTTGATGCAAGTTAATCAAGTCTGGTTGTAAACCTTCAGAGTTTGGACCCTTGGCCTTGTGCTTTGCCAAGAATATTCTTGACTAGCTCCACGTGGGTTCCTTGGTTTATGTTCAGATGAAAAATCCTAACAGCTTACTGTAAGTCTGCTTTCTGACTAGAATATCTTGCAGTAGTTGTATTCATTTCCACAATTATTTCCAGATGACTGCAGAGCAGCTTCTTTGTAGTCAGGCTACACTTAGATACCATGAAACAATCTTTTCCTGGTGCTGCCAAAGCTCAGAGGCTTTGGGGATGTTCTATATCATGCAAGTTAAATATCAACAGCAAGTTAAATCCCAACAAGTGTGGGACTTGCCTCCTGTGTGAGTGTGTCCCTGGATTTTAGTGTGGGGTGTGTGATTTTTAAATAATATTATCTTTAGGAAGGGTTGTAGGATTTTTTTTTTGGCTTCCTTCATTAGTAAGAGGGCAGAATGAGAGTACTTTCAGTACTCAAGAGGCATCTGTTCCAAGTGTAACTTTAAAACTGGTTTGATATCACTTGCTGAAGGTACTCCAGGGCTGAGAAAGTTGCATAAGCTCCTTATCTGAAGCTAAGAAGCTTAAGGAAGTTGCAGAGCTCCAGCACTTCATGCATCCTGCTGCTCAGCTATTTTAACATGCAATCCTTTCTTCCCCCAGCATCTGAACATCCTAATGTTAAAGATTTCAGTAACTTGCATAGTTAACTGCTAATGGTTGAATGTTAGCCTGGAAGAACAAAAAAGCTCCCAGACTATACTCATAGTTGTGCCTTAAAAAAAATAAAATAAAATAAAAAAATCAATAAACCATGTGAAACTGTTAGAAAACCATGGTAAAGTTTGGTGAGATTCAGCTGGAAGTTTTCTCCACTCTTCTTTCCTCCTGAGATGGAATCTCAGGGGCTTAATGTAGAGGCAACCAGGTGAACACAACCAGGTGTTGCCAGTTAGGAGGAGGAAGGCATGAGCTCCAGTTAGCACCCAAACAACATCAAGGTCACCGAAAAAACGATTAATTTTTGGGTACCTATGTGCTTCGTTCTTCCTAGAAGATTTTTCCCCTTGGTGAAAGTCAGTTCAGAAAAACATCATCCAAAAGATCTTCATTTTTGTAGGGATGTTTGGAAGGTGCTAAGGGATGCTCCTCTAGGTTCTTGGAGGAACAGAAAAACCCCAAACTATTATGTTGACTGTCCAGCACCCTTTGCTCCTTTGTCTGTAGCACAGGAAACCAACTCAGTCATGGATAGAAGACACACAATGTGTCTCTAGCTGTTCATAAAGAGTTTCTGGTGTCTTCTTGCCTTTTTTTCCCTTTTCTGGCTCAAAATACATTTATGTTGTTGATCTATCTAAACAGTTTCCACTTGGTACTTTAAATAAAATATGGAAAGCAGTCTTGCTCAAGGGAATAAAGCAGCTTCCAGAAAGGCTGAGCTCCCAGGTTCAATGGGATTATTGGTTCTTAAAGAATTCTGAAGCCAGTTTGAGGTCATTTCTGTACCGAAGCTTTCTTTTGGCCTGCACTACACAATTAATAGTGAGAGCAATACCATGGGCATTAAGACATGAAGTGAACCTTGGAGATCCAAAAGAAAAACAGCATCTTTGGCATCTGGAGCTTGTTGCTATTTTCTGATTAGACACAGCAGAAAAGAAGTATTCCTCTATCTGCAGAAAAGGGGAGGTGATATTTGGGAAGTGAAGCTTTTTTGTTAGCAAGGCTTCAAGTTTAGTTAATGTGTAGGTTATTTGAAGCTGAAATTCAAACTTGCTTTGTCACCGTGAGTGATCTCAAAACAAAGTTATGATTAGGATGAAATAGGACTCCTGGAACCTCAAAAATTAAATTTGTTGTTGTTTCTGCATCCCTTTCCATTATGCAAACTCTGTGTTTTCCCTCTCTGTGTATAACTCTTCTGCAGGTTTGTTTTCCTGCAAAGGCATTTTATGTCAAGGTTCTCTAAATACTTTACAAACCAATTAACCTCCCTCCCCATCTTCTTCTATGGTTTGGGGAACCTATGTCAGACAGATTTCCTAATTTCAATTCAGTTCCTAAGTCAAGAAATTGATTTTTTTTTTTTTTTCTTTTTTCTTTTTTTTTTTTCCCAGTACTTGACATACTCCCAGATCATGGCCATTGGATGTTATCTCAGTGTAGCTCTCTGCTCCTTGCAGGTTTCTTAGGTTTGTTTTTGGTTTTTTTTTTTCCTACTTTTTAACCAAAGCTGTCAAACTTACCCAGTGAAGCCAATGTTGTCTTTATCACATCTAACCTTGTACTGATAGTTGAAGATATTTTTTTTTTTTAGCCTGCATGTGAGGCCTTGGTCCATGGGAAGGACAAAAGAGGATTCACAGCTGTTTGGCTACAAACCACCTCTTACTCATTACTGCTTTTTGTAGCCAGAGGTCAAGTGCAGTTACTTCTTGCACACATTAACTGGGGAGAAAGTGAGGAGTGGGAAGAGGGGGAGAAGTGTTCTGTTAAAGTAAATATAATAATTTAAAAAATCACTCTTTGTGGTCTTAATAGAAGCCATAAAATGGTTTGATTCTGTTCAACAGCACACTCATGTGCAAGCTAATCAGCCATTCTAATCAACTGAACATCTGTAACAGCTTTATCATATTCTCCAAGGGGCACTACTCTGCCTGCTAGTTCAATTTAAGTGTTTTTTCCTGTTATAATCTCACTTTGGGGTTAATATCTCCGCTACTAGTTTGAAATTTGGCTGAAATGCAGTATTCCCGTTTTAAGGTAATATCCCCTAGTTTCTGTTTAAAAAAAAAACCCCAAAACTTTGCATAAAATATTTGAGCATTTTATTTCTATTCATAAGACAGGAAAGTCTCTTGGGCTGAATAACTTTAAAAGTGAAACTTCATAGACATCAATGAAGATTAAGCTCCCTTGGTCTCAAATAAGAAATAGAAAGGGGAAAAAAAAAAAAAAAAGTACTGAAATGGGTTCAGCTATAACCATTCAGCTGTGACTTTGAGCTTCTGTTTCCTTTCACATCAGTGCTCTGTGCTGCAGGGGATTATTTTCTTGCATGTGACTTCAAGTGAGATAATCACAGACAGGATAGATTAAGGGTACCTGTGGCCGTATCTCCTGAAGCTCAGTTCCTTGCTAAAATTGCTGAACTCTTCTATCTAGCTCCCCTATTCCCAGCCTATAGATATTTTGGAAGGATAAGAAAAGGCTGGTAAAGCTGGATATAAAATTTAAAATTCACCTTTTTTTTCCCCTCCCTTTTTTTCCCCCTCCCCCTTTTTTTTTTTTCCCCCCTTTTTTTTTTTTCCCCCCTTTTTTTTTCCCCCCCTTTTTTTTTTACCTGTATACTTGAAGTATGGATGCCATTTTTACCCGTTTGGAATCTTATTTCTTGGGAATTAGTTTTCCTGTTCCAACTAAACAGAGTGCATCTCCTCCCCCTTGGTGCTGGTTGTGTCCTGGCTGGAGGATGTGTGGAGATGGGGCTGTTCCTTCAGCTCAGAGGTGATGTCCCAAGGCATCAGTGACACATTCCCCCAGCACTGATTTTTCCCCTCTTACCTTCATCTGTGTGAGATGGCTTGATCCAAATCCTGTGGGAGCTGTGACCCAGCAGCATCTCCAGCACTGGAGGCAGCTTGAAGGATGCTTTGGGTCAGAAGAATCTCCAGAGAAACCCGTTTGCTGTTGGCTTCCCCACTCAAACCACTTCATTTGAAGTGCTTAGCATTGAATTTTCAACAAATTCTGTCTGGCATGTGTAGATTGCTTTGAAGAGTGGTGTGCTCAAGAGATGCTGACTTTAAAACCAAGGATTTTACTTCTAGTTCAGCAGTACCTGTGACCCCTCACCCTTGCCCACCATGGCAAGAGCTGGAGATACTGAGAGCAGCAGAAAACCAGGAAAGCATCCCCTGTGTTCACCTCTGGGCTTCGTCCTCTCTGCCCTGCCTGGGAGGCAGAAAAAAAGCTTGTGGGTTCTGGCCCAGGAGCTCATCCTTTCCTTCTGGCTTGATTGTGCTCAGAGGGAGAAAAAAACCCAACGAACCCATGTGTAAGGCTTGTGATGAAAACCTTCTTTTCTTTCTTAAGTTTTCATCAATAAGTTTGCATCAGTTCTCTGCCAGCTTTGGTCTGGGCAGTTTCTCTCCTTGGTACATGGGGTCCAGAAGAAGCAGTTTATTGTAGTAGCAAAATACCAAATTCACCCCCATGTGCTGGGGAGCAGATGTGCCAGAGGACCCGTGTAGGGGACAATCATCATGTGAGAGAGCTGCTTGTTTGAGGAGGGGTTGATGTTTTATCCTTTGCAATGACTCCTGGCTAAGTAATATAAAAAAAGCTGAATTAGCACTGAAACCCAAATAAATAAAAAGAAACCTCAGAGCCTGCTCATCAGACCTCTGAAACTATAGGAAAGGCTCCCTTTCTCACTGTCAGTAAGCTGGACAGGAAAGTCTGCATTACAATGTGTTATTAAAGCCTTTACAATACAAAATCTTGGAAGCTTTTTGGTTTAAAAGCAAAGCTGAGTCTGGATGGATTTGGGGAAGCCACAAGACCCTGATGGCAGTCAGTGCAGGTGGAACCTGAGCACTTCCAAGCTCTTGTCCTCTCTCCCAGGATTTTTTTTTTTTTCCTTCTCCATCAGAAACAAAATAGTAACTCTATTGCTTTTTCTGGGAAATGTCTGATTAATGCCATACACTGGCTGTGTTGTAAGTTTGGAGTAGGTGACTAAAAGACATGGTCATAGATTGAGAATTTCTTGCCTGGTTGAGCTATGTGTATGATAAAAATGCCATTAAAATAGAATTATTTCTCCTGTGGGCACATGAGAGGGATTTTTTCTGCAATTGTCTGCTTAATATACAGCATTAGGTTGTTACATATATCTATCTTTTAGCTCTGTGCATATATAGGTAGCTGTAGGTATGGCTGTGTGTAAGAATGTGTGTATATACACACAGAGGTAGCAACATGTGCTGTCTAACCTCCAAAATCTCTAATTTTTTTTAGGTCTGGAGTGTACTGACTGTTTATTTTCTCAGCTACAAAGTTGTCAGACACAGATTGCTTTCTAATCTTTTCCAACTGAAGTGATTTTATGTTTCCAGGATTTTCTTGCATGTTGCAATTTAAATTCTCATTTTATTTGGATTAAAATATGGAATTTATGGACTGTCCCCTCTAGTGTGGAAGACTCGAATGAACTTTTTCATTAATATTTTTGGGGACTAAGAGCAGCAATATTTATTACAAGAAGCTCCTTAAAGCAGAGTAACTTCTTTATATGGCAAAGGTTGAAAATCTGTTCCAGGTAGTTAAACACAGGGACTTGTTAGTGCAAATTTTGGTGGTGGTTGTTGTTGAGAGTATTTCTGTGTTGTTTTATGTGCATTTGAGTTGGAACAGAGTAACACGTTGTCGGAACTTCTAAAGTGGATTGACTGCTTTTTTTCTGGTGCCATTTAAGGGTCTGACTGTGGCTGGGACTGTTTTGCTATTTGATTACTTTTTTAATTCTATATTGAGGGAAGACTTTAGGAAATTCTTGGTTACATTTTGGGTTGTTTTTTTTTATTTTTTTTTCATTTTGTTTTTGCAGGTGCAGAATACAGTCTGCTATTACTTTGGCATTTCTCTAGATTCCTCAGTTCAGGTAAATGAAACTCCCTGAATTCCACTTTCTGGGATTTGAAGCCTATTCAAGGGCAGAATGAGTGTCACTTGGCCTATCCATGGATTTTATTTAGATACTGCACTTCTGCAGGGGAGAAATCTGAGGGAGGATGACACATTCAGCTACTGAAATGCTATTTGAGTTGGATGTTATTACTCTGAGCAATGGGATTATTGGAAATTCTGCAGGCTCTTAAAATTTTGATGAAGGGTGAGCTACTGACAAATGGCTGTGGATAACCCTTGGAGCCTCCTCATTCAACCCCCCCGTGGCCTGCAGGAGGTGATGTTAGTGCTGGCTGGGACAAGGTGAGATGTACAAATCAGTTTTCTTCTGGCCACAAGGAATATCCAAGTGGAATTGTGTATGCAGTGGAAAGTGAGGAGTTATATTTGGGGAACCAGGCAGGATTTGGGGAAAAAAAAAAAATAAAATCTTTTGAAATCATGATTTTTGGGAGATGGAACCACAGGTATTTTGAAAGAAATACTCTTATTGGTATTTTATATATATATAATTATTGGTACCTCACCAGAGAACATTCTCCATGTGTTAATTCAAAGGCTTCTTACATGGAAGTGAGGAGTGGCAAAGAAAAGTAACCCAAACTGCTGAAGATGAGTTTTATTCCCAGGGACTGAGTACTGGCTCAGCAGCAGCATCACTTGTGTCCCCAGGCTTGCTGTGCAAATGGTCAACAAGTGTTCTGGCAGCCCCAGAGAGCTGGTGATGCAAACACCATCTGAGCCATGGAAATGGTCACTGGGTGGTCAGGTCCCTCCTGTCACTGCCACTGCACCAGGTGGACTTCATCCAACTTCACATTTAATTTTCCCCATACTTTGATTTAGTGATCATCACTCCAGAGCCTTAGATTCTTTTGATGTCATTTGTGACATCTTGGTTGAAGAATTTTTAAAGTACCTATCTTAGAACACCTGGTTGAAGGGGATGACTTGTGTGTGTGTTATCAAAAGGAAATTGGTAAGTTACAGGGGAAAAGCCTCAGGCAGACAAATTATAGGAATAGAGGCCTGAAAATAACAGGGGAAATACTTCATTCCTTTGTGACAGGTTGCTCTTCTGGAAAAAGAAATGAAGGCTTTTTGAAGATGGCTATGGGTTTAATTTAATTGTTGTCCAATTAATGGACAGAGTGTCCCCAAGGGTGCCTGACAGTGTTAACATTACAGGATGTTCATCAAAGGGTTTTGACATGCAGGAGTGGCAGTTGTGTCGCATGGGGTGGGAAGGCATTCAATAAAATATTGAAATACAGATGAATATATCTGGATAAGAGTAATAAATGGAGGTATTTAAAGCAGCAGCATCACCAAAGGAGCTTTTGGCAATGACTGGTGTATATGAATATTTATATATTTAAATTTTAATAACACTTGTAGGCAATTTCCAACTTCTCTTTGGGCTGAATAGTCAAGATTCCTTGAGGGCCATCCAAATCAGGACCATGCTCTTTCCACTTGAAATCAAATGTCTTGTCTGGTGCCTGTGGTATTGTCATAGCAAGTGTTTTCTCTAATAAGTGTTTTAATTCTGTTTGGTTTTAATTCCAGCAGTTTCTATAGCTAAAACCTTTCAAAGTATTATGGAAAGAAAGCATCAAATAGTTGGGATTTTGGGGCTTTTTGTTTGTTTTGATTTTTTTGTTTAGCTTTGTGATATACACTGATTAATTGCAAGTCATGACTGGCTGGACAGAAAAAGCAAATTGCTCTGAAGTGAAGATTTAAGGTCTCAAGTGTGATCTTTCATCAAAATCTGCTTTGCTTCATGAACTTTAATATTTACCAATGTCTGGATGTTGGTAATCTAGAAGAGAGCACTACATTTTTCAAATTCAAAATACAGATATTAAATTAAGAGAATTAAACCTATCAGTGTAGCACCCTCAGGGTACCACCCCCCCCCCAAAAAAAAAAAAAAATTAGCTTAATGACAGTAGCTAAATAAACTTGATTCTCTGTGTTAGAACAGGTCTTCCATTTATGTTGAATCTGGAGATGCTCTTGCTTAAAAAAAACTTATTCATTCAAAATTGGATCACGTGATAGAATAAAAAGAGATTCTGATAAGGATGTCCTGTATATTTAGGGGAAATATTTTTTTTTTCAACTTTACCTCTTTTATTTGTATGGAATAGCTCCCTGTGGTAAATGGAGCTGAGCTCCAGCTTACTTTATAGTAATATACAGTTTATAACTCTTAAATAGAATAACTGGAGGTACTGAGTTCAGTGAAACTGATGGTGAATTCAGAGAGGACCTTTTTGTGGTGAAGAATAAGCAAGCAGAGATGCTGTGTGACACTGTAGAAAGATGATTGTCTGGGGAGAGTGCTTATTCAATTACTACAAATGTTCTTTGCTCCAGTGGGAAAAGGAGGGACTGAAATAACTGCAGGGCTGGGGGAGATGCTCTGTCAGCCCAAAGCCCACGTGTTTTCTGTGTTCCAGAGAGATTTAGATCAAGTGCCAAGGGTGGCTGGGCAGCTGAAGCAGGGGGCTGTGGCTGAAGGAGTCAATCCATGCAGTGAGAAAAGAGGAGTTGTAATAAAACCCCACAGAACAGGTGCTGGCTCTTCTATTTTAAGGTTTTTCTGTGGTTTAATTGTTAGAAATGATGCTTTTAACTAAATCTCTGCTAATAACACACCGGGTGACTTGAATCCTGCTTAGCGCTTGGTACTCATGAAGTTTTTCTAAAACTTTTTTCCTCCTTTTTTCTGCTTACTATCCAACTTCATCAGGATGATTTGTCTATTGTTGGTATTCCTGTAGGGATAGGGAAGGCTGAGGAAGAGCCACAGGCAGCCTCACAACTGCTCTCTGCAAAGGCTGCTTGCTAATGAGTGGTGCTCCCATGTAGCTCTGGAACAAAGACCTAATGAGACCCCAAAGGACTCAGAGAAACCACAAGTTTTCCTTGGAGCAACATTTTAAACTTTTTGGAACAAGCCACAGTGCTGCTTAGCAGGATTTTTAACTCTGCCATTGTTCTTTACTGGTCAATTTTTATTTATTCACAATCTTTCAGGGATATTACATGGATTTGTATTTGTTTCAGAGTCATGCTGCCTGTACGGGCTCTGAAATATTCAGTATTTCCTCTTGTGTGTTGTTTTTTCTAAGCCTTTCCAGTCTGTAAAAATGAAATTACTTGGATACCTTAATCTGAGGTAAATAGGTTTCTTGGGTGATGGCAGAGTTGCAATAACTATTTCCTGCAAGTGACAGAAAGCCCTTCTGACAGCTGGGACAGGAAAGATGCTCATCTTCTGCTGGCACCACAGTTGTGTCAGAGGAACAAAGAAAACGTGTAGTTGGGTTTAAAAAACTTTTTTAAAATATTACAGATCTGTGGTCAGCTCTGGCACTGAATAAGTCTGCCCTTCATTTGGTGTTTCCATATAACTTTAGGACTTTTTATTTGAAGTCATCTCAGCAGAGACAGATCCCAGTGACCTGGACTATTGTGGTATCAAAGCAAAATCTACAGACCAGCTGGAATTCCAGAAGGATGAGCAGGATAAATTATGTGCAAGTGTAGTAATTATATAGTTGCCTTATTGATTTTTTTTTTTTTTTTCCATTTTCAAAGGGGTATGACTGTAGCATCTTCCAAAAAAAAATTTTTTTAAAATAATTTTTCCAAAACATTTTCATCGTGGTTGTTGTCAGACTAGATGGACTAAAAAAACCAGAAGGTTGGTGTAGTGATGTGGAAGCTGCCAGTGCTGGAGGTGTGCTTCCTTGAAACAAAGTAAATTGGGTAATTTTCCCCAGCGAGTAATTTCATTCTGAGGAAAATGAGAGGGATATTTTCAAATGATTTTTTTTTTTTTCCCCACAAAAATAATAATGGGCTACTTGAATTTGCTGAGGGGTGTTGCACACTAATCAGTGCATCTCATTTTTACAGTGCCCTGTGGAGATGACTTTTATCATAAAGTACAGTGTTAATCCCATAATTTATCAAGATGAGGTTGTAATAATTCTTTCCCTTTGCTAAGATATGCTGACCTCTAGTGTCAGTACATCAGTTTATTTTCTGTTCTGTGGTTTGTGATCAGACAGAAAAATAAGTTCTGAGTCTCTGTAGCTCTCCTGAGTTCCAGGACTCTGATTAAATTATACTCAGTCACACCACAAATTCCTCCTCCTCCAGTACTCAAAATTTAACTTGGACTTGTCAGCCAGATCTGACAAGTTCCATTTCTATATGTTAAAATAACAGTTATACCTTTGGGGAAATGCTGCTTCTTACACTAAATTCTGGGTAGTAAAAATTAAGGTCAGTGAATGAAGTTACTGCCTATTGAACATTTCCCAAACTTCCTATTTCTTTCAGACTTTCTTGTCCATCACTTGCTAAATTATATTATCTCAAAGTGCATAGGTTTTAGGTGGCTAATTTTGAAAGGAGAAACATTTTTTTTTTATTTATTTATTTTATTTTTTAATTTTTTAAAAAATATCTGTGTTGTTTCATCCTGTGTAGCTTGTTTGGCTGGTGGTTTATTTCTCTCCTCTATCCTGCAGTTGTCTTCAACTGACTTCTCAGAGGAACTCAGGAGAATTTACTTTTCTCTGAAAGTCAAAGAACTATGTAATAAAGGAACTGGATCTGTTGTTTTTTCCTGTTTTTTTTCACAGCATTTCACAGGCTTTCTTTCTTGCTGTTTTGAAATTTCTTTGTCTCTTCCTGAAACCAGAGCACTCTCTAATACTGCAAAGTTTTCTGCTTTAGAAAGTAAGTTTTTATTTGCTTTTACCTATTCTGTGGGTATTACTCCCTTTGTTCCTTTGCCATCATGTCTTTATTCTTTCTGGACTTTCCTTACAAAGTGGTGAATTTCCATGGAGGTAGTTTAAGTCCATTTATTTCCCAGTGCACTAAAATAAGGTTTTGGATCTGCTCCTTTTTTTTTTTCTGCAAAATGGAGAGGAAAGCAAAATCAAATTAATTTAGCATTTCCATCATTTCTTTTGCCCTTTCTTGAAATACTGCAAGAAAGCTTCTATCTAATAGTGACCTACTTTAGTATTCCTACTCCACCTCCCCCTTTTCCTTCCCCTTGTGCCCTGTCCATGGGCTGGGACTGTGTTTAGGTGGGATTTAGCACAAGATGTTCTTGCCATGGCTGTGGCAGCAGCTGCTCCCCCAGCCTCGGCCAGGGCTGTGTCCTGGATGGCTCTTTGCTTGTCTGGTTTCTGGCTGCCCATGGATAACCTTCCTTAGGGCAAGGCTTTCCAGATGGCCTTTGGAAATGCAGGATGAAAAAAATTAAGTGATCAGTTTGAACAAAAAATATTTTTCTCTGGGTTTTGGGTTGGCGTTTGTTTGTTTGTTTGCATTCAATAATAATTGAATAATTATTTCACTATAATATTTCAATAAATATTTCTTTTCAATAAGGAAAGAGTCTTGAACTGCAGATGTGATGAAAAAATGAGGTTTTCTGCCTTTGCTCATTTTATGATGTGCATCTGAGCTCAGTTTTGTTGGTGAGGAACAATGATGATATTTCAGAAGCACTGTTGAGGGTTTTTAACATGAAAACTTCCCAGAATTTATCTTACCTGACTACTTTTGGAAACCAAAAATGTTTTAGTTGCATATGATAAACATCTCCAGATGTCAGTCTGAGAGAGCTGGGAATGTTTCCTCAAACTGAACCAGAGTGCTGCCTGGATGGGGGATATTCCTCCCCATTTTTAGGTCCTTGGGAATTGACCTTCCCTCTCCCTTTGCTGGCAGCAGAGTGATCAACACCTATTACTTGAGAGAAGTGTGAGGGTTTGGCTTTGCTTGTTTTCTGTTTGACAGAAATGAGGAAATGGGAGAGCAATCCCTCTGGCAGTTGGGAGGGGAGGAGGAGGATGCTGGCAGTGCTGCAGGAGCTGATCCTGTGGGATCCAGGGTGAGAAAGAGAGATTGTGCTTGTGGCAAAGGGCCAGGAGATGGTTTTCTGGGGAGCTGGAATTCTCCTTGGGAGTCACAGAGTTGGGATGTCTCTCTCTCTTTTCTGGGGTGCTTTGTTTGAAAGTCAGGCACCCGGTTTACAAACTTTTTCAGCTGTTAGTGAAATAGAGTTCACATGGAAAAACCAGGTTCAGATGTCTCAGATTTGGCTTCTCAAAGTTAATGGCTTCTTGCTTGGCCTTAATATTCCTGTGAATGATCTGTAGTCTACTTTTAGAAGGAACCATTTGGTCCTGTCTGTGTATTTTAGAACCTCAAGTTGTGCTCAGCTGCCTTTCTCCTTTAAGAAAGAGGATGCTGCAGAAGCCTCATGCTCCAAATAAAACTGCCAGGTGTCATACAGCTTCATAACATTTCCTGCAAAGATGTTTTTAGTAAAAAAATAACTCAACAATGTCATACCCAGACTAGTAGAGCTTGGCAAACTGATCATCTAGCCATTAACAAAGGTGGCAGTGGAAGTTAGGAAGTTGTTAGTTTGCAGTTGTCACTATACCAGATGCACTTGAGTGCAGTGTGCTCACTGGTGGGTTTTTTTTGGTTGCTAGGTTTTCCTCTTCAGACCCTTACAATGTTGTTATGCATGTTGAGTACAGATCCAGTACTGAAACCATAAAGTAGCAAGTTAGATGTGGCTTTAATGAAATCAGTCATTGCACATGTTCAGATGGTTGCTAGCTGGGTGTATGTGAGGCAAGTGCAATGCAAGCTGTTGTTACAAATGCATTAAACTACTCTACTTGGTGTATGATTGGAGCTCATGTACTCTCCCTTCCTTTAAAACAACTGGTTTTTACAAGGAAAGTAATTGGAACTACAAAACCAATTTATCTGTAAGCTCTGCGGCTGCTCATTTCTGCAGCTTCTAAACCCTCATATACATTCCTCATATAGACACCCAGGCATGTACCCTCTGGTGAGGGTTAAGTCATAGGAAAAAAGTGGAACGTGAGGATCTGTCACCTTTGTATTTATTAAAAAGTGTATTAACAAGGAAGCCAGTCCTTGGGGATCATCATGGGATTCAGTTTTCTGTTTGTTCTTTTCACAGGTTAATCCTTGCCACCTGGAAGACTAAAGATCACCTGAGACTGAATCAGAATTACTGAATTTTAGGTGACTGAAGATGCTGCTGCTGTGGACACAGCTCTTCCTGGTGTCTTTTGTTGGCTGTCTTGGAGGTAATAATATACAACTTCTCTACTTCCAGTTTAGAGCTCTGCTTAAGTCTCTGGATCCCAGATTTCAGCTGCCCTTAGAGAACTGAATGACAGAGGGTTTGAATTGCAAATGCCCTATAAAGTTTAGAAACCAAGCATGCAATAATTACCTTAAATGATAGAAAATATTAACAGTAAAATAACTTTTTCCCTCCCAATTACTACATAAGGCTATACTTTCAAAGCAGGGAAAAGATATTTGAATACCTGAAGGATGTTATTAGTAATGCATGTAGCATAGGTCTGCTGATTTAATACATGCACTCTGGTTTTCTTTAACTGGAAAGCTTAAATCCTTCCTGTATCTGGGATTGATTGCTGCATTTTTTTTCAAAACCTGGTTTGCTTTAGGATGGGTTTATTCATGAGGAGTAGTGCTGTGTGGTCTGCACCAGTTCAGTGTGTTGAGAGGTTTGCTTTTCCTGCTGTGCCAGAGGATAACCCAGCTAATTCTCAGTGTTTAGAACTTGGGCTGCTTTTCTGGTTTTCTTTCCTTCCCCATTAGCCTTGCTGAGTAGTTTTTTTAGATTATCAAGGTCAATGCTCACAGCAGCAGCAGAAGCCCCTCACTTTTCTTGGTGATCTCCTCATTCAGCCTGGGTCCTGCTTGACCATCCCAAGGTGTGTGTGAGGGGCAGAGGAGAAGCCCCTGTCCTGTACTCAAGGGTTGAGTCTTGGTAATTTTTGGTACATGTTGCCAGTGCCCAGATGACCAGTGTGCATCCTGTTCAGCTCTGCTTTGGGAAGGAGGGTAATTTGTATGTGTGTGCTCTGAAACTTGTCAATCAGATGTTTATAGCCTCTTGTCACTAGGTGTGTTTTATTTGCAATATCCCTAATGCAGGGATGGGTAGAGACTTTGGTCCTGTGGCTGAGCTGTGTGCTCACCCTGCTGGGGTTTCCTTTACTGACACTGCAGCTTGTTAGGGCTTCAGGTGCTGAATTGCAATGATTTTTTTTTTTTTTTTAAGTGGAAAAAACCCTTTGGTACAATCCATGAAGTGACAGACTCAGGAGGTTAGGCTGACTCTTAAGGTGTTGCTCGTGTGTTTAAGCAGTAACATGGAGGAGGAGGCTGCAAGCATCCCTAGTTGGAGACCTGTGAACAACTGCTTGGGGTATGAGCCACAACATCTGTGGAGAAATTGGTGTGACACCCTCCATTTTTTTTCTCAGAATACTTTGACCTTGGTAGTAGTTGTGTGGAGAAGTACCTAACCACCTTCTACAAGGATGAAAGATTTATTCCCCCATGTGTTGAAGGACTTTTTTATCCTTTAATCTTGCTTACATTTCTGTTTCATGTCATCTCAGTTCTTTTGGGTCATACTTAAAAGCAACTTAGATGAAAGCAACTTTTGTTTTTGCTTCCTATGGAGAGAGGTAGCCTTAAGGCTCCAGGGTGAATGGGAAGATTTCTTGTGTTAAACCATATTAACACCAGGTCTATGAAATAAATTCCTGAAAAAAATGTAGTAATGAATGTCTGGTACTAAGGAAATGTAACTGCAGAAAGAGACACAGTATGAAAGGAATGATGGTAGTTGCAAATTGGTCACTTCACATCTTAAACTAATTTCAATATTTTTAATAGTGAAGTTGGCATTGACTGTCATTGAATTTGCTCATAAAGGAGTGTTTGTTATTCAGCTGATTACTAGTAGAATACACAATTTTCAGTAACCTTTGCAGTAGCAAGGAAAATATTACTTATATTTGAAGTGCAAGTGGTTTCTTACCTTGTGTAAGACTGTCCTCTTCCTCTCTTCATTCTGCCAGCCCTTCTTTGCACCTATTTAAATTCATCTCCCTTCTATTTGGTTATGTCCCAAATGTTTGGGAGTTGGGAGCTTGGAGGACCAGCGAGCTACCAAGCAAAAAGCTCTTTTTCCCATTGCCAGAAAGCCAGGTGGTTTGGTGGAGCAGGACTGCTTGGGAGCAGTGAGCACCCATAAGTGATACAAATCCCTGCCTTGATGTTCTTTTATTGCTCTCACTAAGAATGTTGCTGGGAGTTCCAGTCTGCACTTGCAGAGACAGGTTTGAGCCAGGTGTCATTTGCAGAACAGAGTGAATTGAGCATTTCCAGCTGCTTAGCCCATCTCACTCAAAACCCCTCAAAAGGTCTCAATCCTGACATCCAGATCTCCTGCTCTTTGAAGGCTGGGCAGATGTTTGATGTTAACATTACCTATTTGCTTCAATGGCTTAAATATTATGAGTGGAACAGCATGCTTCTGAAATCCACTTGGGAATCCTGTAGTTGAATTTATTTCAAGATGGATTTTAGTGAGAGCACACTGTAAACATAAAACAAGTTGTTAAACAATTTTGAGAATATTACTTTTAACCTATCTTTAAGATAGATCAGCTGCTAATCTGCCTGTCTCTAGAAAACAGTTTTTCTTATGCTCTGCTTATAAACAGGCAGTTCTTTTAAGAACTGTCTGCAGTTTGGTGTTAGGAAATAACATCATAGCTAAAGAAATGGAGATGCTGCTGATCTTGGCTTATAAACCTTGATATTCTCTGTCCTTACAGATAATGTATTGCAAACTGGTTCCCTTATTGCAGTGTCCTATATTGAATTGCTTTTCGTTTAGCCTGTGTGAATCTTCACAGTTCATCAGAGTGGGGAACTGAGAGGATCTAATGAAAAAAAAACCACTGCCCCTTGGGGTTTTTCTTTATTGATGTATGGTTATATCTGTATGACTAATGATCCTGCTGTCTTTTTGTCCATTTTACCTTGGGGAGCAGAAAGGTGATTACTTAGCACTACATATACATATCTGGAGTTTGAAAATGTCTGCCTTGTTAGGAAAGGAATTTCAAGCCACATGCTTTGCTGTTATTATGTTTAAATTACCCTGAAGAACAACTTCAAAGACAAAAATGAATAAAATATGGAAAACAAAACGAACAGAAGTAAGACATGGGCTGTGGTGGAGCCATGAATTGATTCTGGGTGTTACATCTTTCCCTGGCTCCTACATAGACTTCCCCCCACCTCTCCCAGGTGAAGCAACCCTGACATCTGGGATAATTAAAGTACAAACCAATCACTTAAGTGTGTAAACTGCTGCTCCTTCTTGCTCTCACAGCTTTCAGCTTCATTTTCCTGCTGCAGTTTCTTGGAGAGAAGGACAAAGCTCCCTGGGGAGCTCAGCTTCCATCAGCCTGGGGTGTTTGCTCACCCAGCCTTCCCCACCATCACTTACTGCTGCTTCCTCACTATTTTCTCCCGTTTTCAGTTGTTTTATACTGCTGAAACTGACTGCTCCCTTCTTCCTGGAAAGGTTTATTTTAAATGAATATAAAGTGAGAGAAGAACTAAGAGAAAGGAGTGAAGGGAAAAAGCCAAAAGCAAAAAAACAACAACAAAAACCCAAACAAATACAAAACAAACATACACCAAAAAAAAAAAAACCCAAACCCCAAAAAAAACAAACTGAAAAGGGGAAGCATATTTGAAGGGGAAAGAAAGTTGTGAATAAAGAGGAAGTTCAAAGAAATAAACCAAGGAGAACAGTGTGTCTAAGGGCATAGAATTTGTCTTCTTCAGGAGGAGAGAGGGCACATTTCAAACTGTGTCCATGGCAAGACCTATGGGTCTTGGACTAATTAATGCTGCTAATTTTTGCTTCTAGCTCGTTCCCACCTCAAATAGTGCATCCTAACATTGTCTTGACTGCAGCTTATCTAAATAGGACAAAACAAAAAATTACCCTTAAACTTTTTCCTCCAGCAGTTACCAGCCTTGGCTAAAAACAAAACCAACCAATCACCACCTTCACCACCACCCCAAAAAAAAAAAAAAATCAAACCAGATCCCACACCACAAACAACTGTTTTTGATACAGGAGCTATTTAGACATTGAAGCCTGGTTCCTATCTTGTTCTTTTACACTGAAATTTGCCACCAGGCAGGTTTTCCTTCTAATTCCTTACTTAATAGTCCATTTAAGTTTAAGACTAGATCGTGTTATAGGTATTTCTTTGTCAATTCAGGTGTTTTCATTGTTTCCATTTTCATTTTTAATGCATTTTTTTGTCAGTCTAATACAGAAAAGGTTCTGTTCAACCCTCAGGCTCAGCAGTGTCGTGCATTAGATCCACAACTCTTTATTAGGACTAAGTTTAGGAGACTTATGAAATTGGAAATCATAATTCTTGTTCTTTCTTTATTTTCCAGAGCATGAAAAAAACCTTTGCATGTTCATACTGATTTATTGTTGCTATTAAGTCATGCCAAGAAAGTAGAAATATCCTTTTTAATGGAAAAACCTGGCTCTCTGCACCTGGGACACCAATTCATGAGGTAGTGGGTGTCCTGGGCTTGGGCAGAGCAGAGCATCAAACCAGGAATCTGACTGAAGTATCTTCTGTCCCATGGAGATCTGGACAGGCAGTAAGGGGATCCCACTGCTAACAGTGTGATATGGTCCACTTTTTAATACCATTGCACTTGCCATAGATCCCAAATATTGTGATCTTGGAAGATCAATGAGATGTAAACAATATTCCTGTCCATTCTAGCATCCAGTATCATTGGAGATGGGCTTGAGTCTTTGTCAAATCCTTACTGGGCGACTGATCTGGAAAGCCAGTACCTTCCTCCTCTACCCCGTTTCCAGATGTTTTCCCATCAGTCTGGAGCATCCAATTTTAATCTTTTTTTTTTTGGAGTGCTGCTGTAGGATCTGACCAAAGCAATGGATGGGGTTTCATCCTATGCTGCCTTGCATTTCCCTGTGCAGTCTGTTTGTGTAAGAACTCAGTCTCCCACCCAACATCCAGGGGTGCTTCTGTTCTCTTCTTCTTGGTATTTGCATCTGTGGCAAAATGCTGCTGCCTTGTAGCTAAACATATTTTGAAGGCACAAGACTCCTTCAGTATTCCTTAAAAACAAGGGATGTGCTAAACATCAACGTGTTGATTTAATGTAGGTGAGGAAATGATTCATCTGTTCCTGGTGAATTCTTCTACTGGAACTAATCCCATGTAGGAATACGTTTGCAGCCATAAAAATATTTCTTAGCGTGGGTTTCTTGGATGTTGGCAGAATGCCACCAGTACCTTCTCCTGTGGAAAACAGATCTAGCTCTTGGAAACTTGCAGTCATTTGCTTTGCTCTTTGGAGTTTTCATATGGCTGAGGATCCATTTGCTACGTAGAAGAAGATGGCTGTCATCACTGAGTATGACACTGCTCTTGTTAAAATTCAGTTTTCATTAAGAGTTACAGCATTCAGACAGAAGGAGTCTCTATCATAATGCATGATGGCTTTGCATTTCAACAGTAATATCCCTTTTTTTGTACATTATAAATGTATGCCCATGATTTTAAAATGCATCTTATGCCAACAGTGCCTGTCAGAATTGTTTAGCTTGGATTGCTTGTATATTGCTAACAAGATTCATTACACTGATAGAAAATCTTATTTGCTTATCAAATTACTTACAAAATGAGGAACCAGTCCTAGAGTCCTGCTTCTCTGTGACTTGTTTGATGTCCTGGGTGCTTCTGGTGACAGAAAGAAAATCACTCTTGTAAATATGAAAAGGTGAAAAGACTGTTGTTGATTTAACAGATTTTCTCTGAGCTCAGTGGGTTTGCAGCAGTCTGTGTTTTGATGGTGGGCATATTCTTGTCAGTTAAAATTTTTAATTAGTTAAGTGTGGAAAATGCCATGATACTGAAACTCTTTTTGAAGGGAGAGCTTAAATATCTTTAAGGAGTCTCCTCAGTTTGCTCTTTGTCTTCCAAGCTGCAGAAAACCTTCTCTTGAAAAGCAGCTCCTTTTTCTAACCTTAAAGCTGAAGCCTCACCTCTAGACAATTAATGCTTCATTTCAACAAGGCAAATGCTGGTTTTATCTCTATTAATTAAACTCATCACAGATTTTATTACATCCGAAGGAGAAGTTTTGGCCAGCGGCAATTCTGATTTTTACATAAATTACCAAGAAGAAATTTTCAAGTGCTTTCTCCTGCAATAAAATTTTATTGCAAATATTAGTGAGCACAAAGGCTGTACACCTGTATTTGTACAGTTCTGCCTAGTGCAGTCTAAAAGACGGTAGAATAGAGCAAGTAATTCCAATATATATATATTTTTTTTTTTTTTTTTTTTTTTTCCAAAGGGTTGCAGAGCTTGGATGCATTTAATAGTAACCCCTAACAGAATACTTAAATTTACAGTCTTAATACTTATTAAAGAATGATGTAACTCCCAGTGTCTTGGGGCTTCTCTTTGCTAAGTTTCTTCAGAGGTAGCTCAGTTCCATGTATTTAGGATCTGGCTATTTCCTGCATGGCTGCAGTCTCCTGTGCCTGAGAAAGTTGCTTTGGAAGGTACTCAGCCATTCCTGGTGTGTCTGCCAGGTGCTGTGGGTTGAACAGAAGCCTCTCCCCAGCTGTTTTTTGGGTGAGCATGGTCCAGTGTTGGCAATGCAGAGTTTCAGAAGAAGTGAGGTCTTGAAGTTGTTTCAGGACAGCCAGCAACTTGGGATTACTTCTTAAACCATCCCCTTATCTCTTCATCCCTGTCCCCTGGCAGCAGATATTAAAAGTCATTCTTTACTTTCCAGGCTGTCCCTGCTGAAGAGATAAAAGCTTAGAGCTGGACTGTTTTGCCTTTTTTTCTGCTGGTTGGTGTAATGAAATGAAGATAAAGCTTTCACCCATTACCTGAATAGCCATCTTATTGAAAAGCCATCCTGTTGTTTCTTCTGCCTTTTGATAGCAAACTAGACAGAAGCATTCCAGGCTCCTCTTCAGCCATCTTCATTGGTTAAACAACCTTCTGAAGTGTCTGTCCTCTGCTAATGCTGAACTAAATGATGACCAAGATGGATGAGTTATCCCATCTATGGTAATAAATCCCTAGGTTTTGGTTAGTACCTTTAATCATCTATTTCTTCCCTCTAAAACAAACCTAGGGGTGCTCATTGCTGTATGAAGGAGCTCTGCAGATGACTCCTGCTGTAGAAATACCAAGGGCAGCAGGAGGGGAAACCCTTTTCTTTACAAGGAGAAAGAGAAAAGACTTTGGAATGGGGGAACACAAAGGAAAAGGACTTTGGGAGAAGTTTGCTGTGCACAACATAAGGTGCATCAGCTCCTTACTTGGGAATCTCAGGACATTGAAGGGGAAAAGATAGATGTGTGAAAGTGGTTGTGAATGGCATTTGAAGAACAGGGGAGGTGACACTGTGGTTGCAAACTAAAGCTGAATAATTTGGCAGATGTTCAGTGAAGACAACAGAACTGAGAATAAATACTTTGTTTTGCATTTTAAAATGCCCTCCAGAAGAAACTGTTCTGATGTTGTTATTCAAGATGAGGTTCAAAATGAATGCTTTAGATTTTTAATTTTTGATAGTATTAAATAGTATTAAATATGCTGCTCCTAGCCTCTTGGACAAAGCTTCATTTCTGGCATAATTAACCTTTCAGTTTCTTGTTTAATAACAAAGGAGATAATATTAGCCTTTAACTTTTCCAGTACTTGGATGTACATAATCAGTGGTGAGATTTCAGAGGTCAGAATTTATCAGGGATCAGAACACTATTTTTATACTTGCTTTTCAATTAAAAAAAAAACAACAAAAAACAACAATGTTGTAAAGCAAAAGCTTAACTTCAGCCTTACTGCTGAATGTTTGAAAACCTAAGCAAATAAAAGCTCATTTATATTCTTGTCTGGTTAGCACAATCAGAACTTATTGATGCTAAAATGAACCAGATTTCCATAACTATAAACAGAATATTAAAATACAGCTGTTTAATATAGCATTGATGTATTTTCCTTCTTGGTTGGAACAAATATTTGTGACTTTCTTGTTGACTTTTTAGCAGCCTTGTAGTGAAGTCTAAAGCATTTCAAGCACATGCCTTTTGACAGGAATGTCCTTTTTCTAGGCAAGGATTTTGGGGTCTCTGGGAAGAGAAAGCAGATGACTTGTAGGTGTTTGTGTTTGGTTACTCCTTCCTCTTGTAAAGGTGAGGGTTGGGTGTTCAGGTGCTGTGAAGTCAGTGTAGAAACCTTTGGGTGTAGAAACCACTTTATTTGAACCAGTCACAGGAAGTATTTGGAGTACTTGAACCCAAGTGGGGGGAACAGAGCAAGGCTGGGTAAAGAAGGGAAGGTTTGGAGGAACTCTGCAGTGATGTACAGCAAGAAATTGTACACTGAAGCCAGTCAGATGTTGCCCTGTGGTGTTAAAAAAGAAACCCAGAACAGTCTGACACAAAGGGTTGTGGGTTTTAAGAAGACCTGGCTTTGCATTTTCATGACTTTGACCTTGTGCAGGTGTCTTGGCAATTTCCATTCAGATGGCCAAGAAAAAGCTCAATGATCCTTGCAAGGGGCTATGTGAAAAGAGTCACAAACCAGAGGCTTTCTGCATTGGTCTGTCTAAATTTGTTCCCATCTTCTGTCATTTTAAGTACCAAGAGTGAGGAACTGGTGGATTAGTAAGGGGCAGTGGGCTGTGTCAGGAATTTATCTTAAATAAAGAGAAAATTTCACACCTCCTGTGCCACTCCTCCACCATGGCAGATCTGAGAGGTTCCAGAGCCACCTTGTCCCTGATGAACTGCAGGTTGAAATGCTTTGCAAATTAATTCAGTACATCCTTGGGTGCTCTGCAACAAAGGACTGCAAAGAAAAATGTAGTGTTCATTTGCCTTTGGGGGTTGTTGTGCAATGAGAACTTCAAAATGTTTTAAACCTGAATTAAAAGCAGCTTCATTTGCATAGTCGAGGGTAATTACTGCCTGCTTTATCCTGGTTCCTCATGCAGCTATTTATAGCTCTTTAGAAAATCCCCAAATAGTTCAGTGTTGGACTCTGTGAAGATTCTCTCCTACTTCAGAGATTGCAGATAAAGGTTTTGCCACTGGTAAAGAACTGGATGGCAAATTTTCTGACATTGAAGGTACCAGTTGTGATACATGGCAGCCTGAGTACCATGGGATTCAATCCACGTTGATGCAAATGTCCCCAACATAAATCATGCAGTGGCACCTTAAAGCAGCTCCAGCTCAGTTCCTTGGTCACTTTAGGATGCCTTTGCATGGGTTGGAATAGTTAAAGTGCAAATAAGAACTGGTTAAGAGCTCTACTGTGTGCGAAAGAAATTTTTTAGCTAGTTCATTCTAGATTGCTTTCTGGTCTTGGTGTTGCCAGAGGTCATCCAGTGGTAGAGACTTTATGAATTGGGCCTTTTAAGGTTTCATCACATTTCTCATTTTTTTTTAAGGTTCACTGTGCAGGAAGGTCACATGTCAGGTTATTTAATGGCTCAAGGCAGCTGTGGGGGTATGAAGTAGAAGGAAATGCATTTTCTCTACATTTTTCAAAATGTGAAGAAACGTTTATTTTATATCAACAGCTTCAAAATGGGACATTCATTCCTTCCCGTGATGTTTTGCAATAGCTGGGAAGCAATTCCAGCAAACTCTGAGAGGAGGACTGTGTCTCTGGAGATAAACTACTGACATAGATGGTTCCTTGACTTTTTAGGGGCAGAGGGTGGTGTGGCATTTCTTCCTGCTTTTAAAATTTAAAATAATTGCCTTTGCAGCTGTGGGGGAAAAACTAAATCTGAATTTGCTCACTACCCTATGCAAAACTTTACTGCAGACCTCGGGCTGTAGTTTAAAGAATAAAATCAGCCTTGTAATTTTCTATTCTTTTGAATATGTTTCGTAAAATCTGAAGATTCATCTCAAATTCCAGATCTACATCCCCAGCATTGATGCAGAGCAGGCATATTTAACTTTTATAAGAGTTTACAAGTGAGTGACTGTGGAGTGGAAAATATTGCTTCTTTTTTAAAGTTTTTTATCTTAACTTGAATTATTATATTCTGTATATAGTATCTGAGGAGAAAATGAAATTACATGAAAGCAAAGAGTAAATGAGGGAGAAAAAGCAGTTGTTGCAGATCATAACCTTATCACTGGGGGTGACAGATTGAATTCCATTTGAGTTCTCTCCAGTTCTCATCCTTTTTATGTTGGATTAAGTAACAGTTTTTGTCTTCTTATTCCCATAGCAACCTTATCTTTTTCTTCTTTTTTTGATGTAAATCTGTTTGTCTCTTGCTATCTTTCAAAGCCTCCACATGAATAGCTTGTGAAGGAGGGGGCTATGATGAGGAGAGATAGCAGAGACTTTGTCATAAGAAATGAGGGAAAGAATATTTTGGAGACATAAATATAAACATCATATTTTTACCTAAAGCTATTGATTTTATTGTTTTCAGTGTAGGTTTTTTCTACAATTTTCCCACTGCTCTAGTAGATAGTCTGGGCAAAACCCTTTCAGACAGTTGAAGGCCAACCCACCCACCAAGCCAAAAATACAAACTTAATGACCTGAAGTTCTATGGCCTCTACAACTTAAGAGTCACTTTCAATAGAGATGAACCTTAACATGCTGTCATTTTGTTCCCTGTGTAACTTGGGATCTCTTCAGAGCTGGGTTGGGTGCAAGCAGAAGTGTAGCTGGGTGCTGTCTTGACTCCTGGCTTCATCTCTTGCCCTTCTGCTGGGAATGCCCTGTGGGAAGGGTCTCTGAATCCTCAATACTGCAGGGATGAGCCCCAAGGTCAGTGTAAAACCAGTTTTCTGCAAAAGAGAGCTCATATCCACTGTTGGCTGCATCTTTGTGCCATTTAAAGGCATCAAATGAGGCTGAAAAAAGCAGCTGTTGCTTCATCTCTGTACATCTTTTTCCCATATTAGTTATTTCACTCGATTGGACTTGCTTAGTGTAATAAGAGTCTGAACTGAACTGCAGTGACAGTTATGTAAATTGATAGAAGTCAAAATTTTTCTTGTGTATCTGTAACAGGAAGGTTTTCACTCAGCCCTGCTGGGCACAGCTTGCTCTGAGCTGGAGCCTGGTTGTGGCAGTGCTAAGTCTGGACACAAAAAAAAAAAAAAAAAAAAAAAAAGGTGTTCCACCACCTTTTTTTTAGTTACTGCCAGAGCCCTGCAGTGAGCAGCTTTGCTACCAAACTTTCTACATGCAGCCAAAGCTTATTTGTTGTCAGTGAGGGAGAAATGGGCCATTTATTTATAAACTTGTTCATGTCTCATCCTCTTAATCCCTCTTGTTCATTTCTCTGTTGGCTATCTACATTTTGGCAATAATTATTTTTGACTTAAGCATTAATTTTATTAACTTAGATATTCTTTGGGGGGCAGTAATTAGTGTGCCAAAATTATTTAGCATATGCAGTGTCTAGATCTTGCAGTGTAAATTTTCTTGATTTTTGTGGTGACTAAGGGAAGGTTTGGGGTTTTTTTTGGGGGGATGGGGGGAAGTTGTGTTTCTTTGGCTTTTTTTTTAAGGCTTTTAAAACTTTTTTTTTTTTTAATCGCAAAATGTACATAAGGTTTAAACCAGTATGTTCCATCATATTTTTAGATAGTTAGCCTTCATGCCTAAACTCTGAAATATTTTTACCAAATACCACTTTTGAAGTGCCAGCTTCAGTTTTTGTAGATGTAAGAATATTTATAAACAACAATTTTGGCATTTGTCACACCCCCTCCCTGCCAAGTAAAACTCTAAAGAAGAAATGCTTTAATTTTAATTCCTTTGAATTTTTGCACTTCAGGACTGTTGTTAAACCTCTGAACTATGACTTAAATGGGAAAACAGCCTTATATTCACTGAAAAAATCAAAGTAAGCCATTGCTAGGGAAAAAAATGTCAGCCTTTGTTTTATTTGTCAGAACTACCAAAAAGGGGTCTTGTTAGCCTGCTTAGCATACTACAGATAATACTAAGATAATACTTAGACATTTGTATAACATTAGTACCACATTAAGGGCCTTATCTAAAGCCCATTGAAGCTGATAAGAATGTTCAGTAGACATTTGATGCTTTGATCTTTCCAACTGCAATTTTACAACTTAGAAAATCAGACATAAAAAATGTTTTTGGTCGACACAAACACATCCGTGTTATCTGTGGTCTACTTTACCCTTCATGGGTAATAACCCTGGATCTGGAGCCTCCTCAAACTGAAATTAAGAGTTAAAATAATTCTAAATGCCTTTTACAGCAACAAGTTCTGAAACAGAAAACATTAAGTTGCTAAAACGAGTATAAGAAGCAGAGTTGTCTCATGGTGTACCAGACTTCACTGATACTCCCTGGATATATAAATATATAGTAAGTATATATAGTAAGCTTTAACTGTAAGTCACCCAGGGCTCCAGGACAATAAATGTCAGATTTAGGAGGGATTGAGAGTAACTTTTTAAATGTCTTCACTGTGTATCTTACTTTAAATATACTCTTGATTTGCTGCCAACCTGCCTGCTCTGCTTGCTGGTGTTTAGTGTCAGTGCAGCTATTTCCTAAGCGAAGGAATCTGAACACCAAAGCAATGGAACTTGCAGAATTACTCCTATTATGCTGCATTCCTTCTCTCTCTATTTTTGTATTGGTAATGTGTTCATGTGTTTCTAGTAGAATATGGTAGTGAGTCCTGACAGAGAACAAAAGCTGTGAATTGTTGGGAGTCTCCTTTAATAACCAAAGATATTCTCTCTACTTACAAGAAGAGGTGCAGTACCTGTTTTTCATTTTCCTGTTATTACCTCTCTCAGCCCTGTGCAGTGAGAGATCTTTCTTTTTCATGAATCTGTATATTTTTAGCCCGTGGCTTTTCATTAAGCTGCAGTTAACAATATACTTTTGAGGATTACATCACCCTACGTGGAGCAATTTGATGTAGGAGATAAATCTGCACATAGAGCATGTCACTTAACCATTCAGTTAACCAACAAAAAAGGTTCTGGGTCCCACTGTGGTTTAGGGATTTGTTCCTTATATACATGTCTCAATCTACTAAACTCCCCTCTGTAGAATTGGGTTTGTATTTGTTTTTATAAATGGAGTAGCAGGTAGATATTTCTGGGCAGTTATTTCTCTCTACTCCCACAGCTTCTCTTGTCAAACTGTTCTGAATTTGTTAATCTATGCAGTTGCTTGCTCAGGTGTGATCCCTTCTTCAGCCACATACATTCATCCACTGGAGGATGTGCACACTGGTACATCATGGCATATTAAAGGTTTACTGCTGCCTGCCACAGCTGTCATCTCTTTGACCCTTCAGTAAACTAACAGTCTGCCACATAATTTTGCTTTCATTCAAGTGTAATGCCATTACTGCAGAGGCAGACAGAATGCAATTCTCTAAAGATCTTGTCTTGTTCCCTCTCCTTCCAAGGAGGTTAATGTGCTCAAATGATCCCTGCATTTTCTTTTTTCTCTATCTTGCTGCAAGAAGAACGTGCTCTGTATAACGTGTTTGTGTTCAGTTTTTGAGCATGAAGCAAAGTGGAAATTTGCTTTCTACCTGTTAGGTGGAAGGACTCTTTACCACTCCAATTTCAAATACCTTCCTTTGTTTCCTTTTATTTCTTGTAGCTTTTTATTAAAAGGTTATACAGAAGCTTTTCTCATACTCCTTACCATGGAAATAAACAAGGCTAAACATCACCCAGAACCAGCCAAACCACATTTAAATTTTAATGACACGTGGGAATAACTTGGGTTTAATTGGTGTTTTGTCCATAAATGTTTGTCATGTACGAGCTGGATCATTTAAAAAACCCGAACAACCTCCCCTTCTCAATTTCCTATTAATGTTTGCATTAAATGAGCACTTTGAAGACATATGGAGAGCCTTTTGATCTTGCAGAGCTGATGAAGGGGCTGGAAGTCTGTAGCTGATGGGCTGAAACTGGAGTCTGGAGGCATAAAACTGAAACCTTGGTGTGTAAGGAGGCAGTTGTCATGCCATTGGGGTTTCCCTTTATGAACTTATTGTAATGTCTAATGATTTGTATTTTCCTAGTGCTTGTAAAGTTATTACTCCTCCTGTATGTACTAGTATTTTACCCAGGAATGGAGTTAACATCTGAATAAGTCACTGATTTACTGAGTGTCTTGGTTTGGAGGCTCCACACTGCCACAGTTTCTCAGCTGCTTTCTTAATCTTCTCCATGATTTGCCAGAAAGTTCCTCACTCGTTTCCCAGGTACCAAAGCTGAGTGTTCAACATGATGCTTTTGACTATTAATAACAATATAGTAAGTTATCTTTGGAGTTTCCCTCTTGATCATGTTGGTTTTGCATTCAGCTGTTTTTCACCTTCTGATTTCCTAATACATACCTTTTTCTGGGTTTATTTAAGAGTATTTTTCAGAAGAAAACTAGAATTTTCCTCCTTAATATTTCCTATTTCAGATCTTAACATATGCTGCTGTTCTTTACTCCTTTATTTGTGTTTAACTCTTTTGTTTGATTTCATTTAAAGTAACTGTAGCCTTTCTCTAAGCCACTAGTGTCTTACCCATCCTTTATATGTCTTTCCTTTAACTTTTCTAATGGGGATTCAGTGGAATTGCTGTTGTGTTTCTTTTAGAAGCCTTTTTGCCTCTAAAGAAATCCTTCTTTACAGGAAAAAAATGGACCAGAATTTCCAGTTCTCATCTTTGTGTCTGAACTGTGGGTACACTGTGATCCTTGTTGTCCATCCATCCTGAATCACACTGATTTGTCACTAGATAAAGTGTCACAGTAGATCAAGTTAGAGTGAGTTCTTATTACAGATCATTGCTTTGTGTAATGAATTTAATTTATTCCAAGTCATGCTTGCAAGAGTCTCCTGTTCTTCCTCCAGACAGCTGCTATTGGATACAAATTCATTCTGAGTGAGGCCAAATGCAATTTTATCATCTGTTTATCCCTTTGTTTAATTGCATAACAATCATTGCTCCTGCTTTTATAAACCAAAACATGGATTTTTATTTTTTTTTATCTGTATAGGGATTACACTGCTTGTTTTTTTGGTTTTTTGTTTTTTTTTTTAATGTCATATTATATCTGGGTCAGAGCAACAGTTAATGCCAGAAGAGAGGTTTTGTAACACGACTGAAGCTCTGGCATATGTACTAAAGTAGGAGGGGCACAGGGTAGGGAGTGATAAAAGAAATGAAATTTTGGCTTAATTGCAGTGGATGGATTTTGTCTGGAAGTTCCAGGCAGACTGATGAGTGCTTGAGTAGCTGGTAGCAACAGCAGTGTTTTGCTGGGGTAAAGAGTAGTGTTTGTGGTACTTAACTGTAAAAATAAGCTGTGCCATAGGTTATTCACCTGTTTCTAAGATGAAAGATAAGAAGGAACTGTCAGGTGACCTTGTTTTGATCTCCTGGGCTTGGCAGGACAGTTTTACTCAGTAACCTTTCCCTCAAACCCCTATCCCCTGTGCAGCTGCTGAACTGCCCCCAGTTTTAGTTCTAATTTATCTGGCTCCAGCCTTGAGTTAGTCCCAATCTGAACGATTGATCTATTGACAGCTGAGAAACTCTTGATGGGAGGGTATGAGCATAAGAAAACTTTCTTTCTTACTTTCTTTCTTTACAGTAAAAACACCTTTCAATGTGGATAAGCAGAAGTGCAGTGGGTCTGACTGTGTGTATTGGAGCAACAGCAGAAGGGTCCCTGCTCATCAGTTCCCTTAAACACCCTCCCAGGAGCATGAAGCTGTGCTCAGCAGGAGCTGCCATGCACTTCATGCCTGCTGCAGCTTGCCCTAGGTGCAAAATAATTTGACACCTTCCACTGAACATTCAGCCACTCAAAAACTAATTAAATATACTCGGCAGCACTTCTGGAAAGCAGATATTTCCAGAGAAGGCAAGAAACTCTCTGCTTTAATAGCAGAAAACTGGTACGAGTCATCAACTCCCCATACTGAGCAGCTCCAAAATGAGACCAGATGGCCTTGAGATGGCCTTTAGGCTGCTTGGGTTGATTTGATTCTTTGTCTCTGCTGTTTAAGAAATGCTTCTATCACGTGCTGCTCTCTGAAGCTTCCCAGCTTCACTGCAGCATCACCCTCTCTCTGTACCTTGGGTTCAAGGTGCAAGAAAATACTTTTCCAAGTCTTCTGTGTGTGAAGTCTTACCATGGGGGGGCTGCCCAAACTCTTTCTCACTCTCCTGTCTTACTGCTTGTTGCTCTTTCTCCATGATGCTCAGGGGGAATTTGGTGTTGCTGTTGGGATCAGGTTGAGTGTTTTCATGTGCAGACCCTGGTAGAGAAGCTATGAAATTCACCTGGGGGAAAAGGGAGGAGGTGGAGGAACTTAACTGATTGTCATTTGTGTCATAATCACAATTAAGGGGAAAGGAATTGGCAGAATGAGGTTTCTGAGACTGAGGATGAAGGAATTTAAAGAGGGACATCCTGAGCCTGAGTGTTGGTAGGAGTTGAGGATGCTGGAACTGGTGGGGAAGCTGTTGGGGACCACACACAAAGGGGGATGGGGAATGGCAGAAATCTGATGGAACTGCATCCCAGAGACCTTGGCACAGGGATAAGGAACCTCTGAAGCTCAGGTTTCAGTCTGGGTGGCTGCTTCATGGCTCCTGTATTTGTAACCTTCTTGGTGGCTTCTCTTCTGGAGATGAATGTCCCTCAGTGTCATTCCCAGCTACAATATGTCCCCAGCCAACAGGGTGGTGAAATTTTAATTTTTCAGGTTTATTTTCTTGGCTGGTATTTGCAATCTTAGACAACACCAGAACTAAGTCTGGCTAAGTCCAAGTAGTTAAATTTGCAACCTCTGTACGTTCTTTTAATCTTATTAAGGGCTGCAGAGTAATATGTTTGCACAAGAATACTGAATTAAGATTATGCAATATTTTGTAGCTTTTGATGAACTAAATTTTAGGAACTGATGCACACGTTGGGGATATGGCTTCGTGGAAAACTTTGTCATTTGCATTTCATCATCAGTGTTCAAGAAAACATTCTGCTTCTTGGACTGCACAATGTACTGTCTCCTAGAGATAAAGTTGTTTTTTTTTCATTTTTATGTTTTTGTATGAACCTGTCTTTTTTTTATTATTTTTATTGTTTTAAACATCTCCACTGTCAGCATGAAAATTATGTGGTTTATTATTTTAGTTTTTCTGCCTTATCTGCAGTAGAAAACACCAGTTTTGCTTGTCAGCTGCAAACAACATCATGGCAAGAAATGCATTTCACTGTAGGCTGGTTCCCTGAAGTCTGTAAGAAAGTAACTACAGACCATCTACTTTATCCACTTCTGGCTACTGTGAAGGAAACAAACCAGATATATTCTGGTTTGCTTTGATGTGCACCTGAACATCCATTAAGCTCCAACTTCAGTGTTGCTGTATGATGCCTGGATAGAAATAGAACATTTTTCTTATCTGTCCTGTCCTCCTGAGCCTGTTAATGTATTCTAATCCTAGCTAGTCACCTAAGAGATTTATAGTCATAAATTTTTGCAGCAATTTTATGGAATGTTTTATGCTGTGGAAACATCTTTGTTCTCAGCCAGATACTGCTGCAGTTGTAGTGGAACGCCCAGGGAAGAGAGTGTTACATCCCTGTATCAGAAATGCTAGATCTGAACATCACAGAAACAATGGCAGTGCTATATTCAGGATGCTGAGTCATTTTATTTGTCAGATGTGAAAATTCCCTTGCCACCTTCTTAAAATTGTGATGGGAATAGTTACTACATGTGGCGGGCAAATGTGCTACCATGAAAATGTGTTATTTCTATTTTTTCCTCTGCATTTTTCATCTCCCAGTAACTTGACAGTAAAATTAAAAGTTTTCATTTCCTCTGAATGCCTCTGTAAATATTGTTCTTGATCCAGTGTTACTTTTTGTGCTTGCACTTTATCTCTTCTGGCTTAGTTCAAGTAAGTTACTGAAATAACCCACCTAGAAACAGTCATCTTCTCTATATTCCCTTCACCTGAAGACTTGAGGCTTAGTGTAGCTGACAAACCCAGCTGGTTTCAGGTTGAGAAAGTGTACGCTGGAAAATTGCTAAAATAAAAACAAAAAGTCAAAATCCTTCAGGATCTCGAACACACCAGGTTGGAGATATTGAAGGGCAGGGAGAGCTGAAACCCAGGGGGTTCTGGAAAGGAAAATGGCATTGGGTGGTGATGGCAGCACAGCTCAGGAGTTCAGGTTTGGTGTCTCCTAGGAAAATAACTCGAGTGGTGTAGCTGATGGATGAGGAGATGGCTGGGTCCATTGCACACCTCTGCTGGCTGCCAGACTGATGGGGGGGGACAGACAGAACCAGAGAAAGGGATTTCAGAGTCTGGATTACAGCAGGAAACAGCCTCAGGATTGCAGAGCTTTGGAGAGCCTGATCCTCAAAGAGGTGGGCCAGAGGCTCTGAAAGCTGGAGGCTTTTTCTGGAAAGCTGGAGCAGCTCCATGAAGACACTACTGTCCCCTCCAGGGTTTTTAAGTAGCTGTGTTGGAGTTCATGGCATCCTTTATGTTTGCAGTTCCCTATGAACTTGCTCATTTCATATTATTTTGCTTAACCCCTGCGTGTTGATAAGAATTGCCAATATTTTGGAGGCCTGTGACAATTGGATTTTTATGTTGACTAACAAGTTAGTGTGTTTTTAGGTGGGAAGCAGCAGCTGGGGTAAGACATCTGTTGATGGGACAGGGAGTCATCTGCTGCATCCTCTATTTGTCATGGTTACAGCTGCTGGAGTCCACGTGGCCCTCATCAAAGCAGTGGGAATTTTTGCCAGGCGCTTCATAGCAAGTGAGATGGGGAAAAGGATTGATTTTAGGCTACCTGTATCTTGGCAATATGCCCTGGTGAGTACCCAGCTATATTCTGTGATATGTACAGGAGAATGAGGCCATTTCTTTAAGGAAGGTGACTGTCTTTGGGAGTCAAGTCAGCAGCAGGAAAAAAAAACCACCAAAAAACAAACCTGTTTTCATCAGCATGTTCCCAGTGCCTCAAAAGAGAGCTGCTGTAGGGTGGTTTTCAGAGATTTATTTAAGGGAAGTCTTCTTGGAAGCACTGCCACTAATTTAATAAACAAACTTTCAGGTAATTAGACCTAGATCTGGCAAAGCATTTAGCCATCTGGTAATTAGATGTGAATAGCCTGGTGCTCTTCACCACTAAAGCTGCTGTGATGGGAGCAGTTGGTGATGGAGGTGCTTTACGGACTGATAGGATATTCTTAGGCTTTGTTTTAGGAAAGCATTAAGGAGACAAAATCTGTATTGGATCTGAGAACTCAGCTGTAGGATAATTTTCTTGAGCAAACAGTATTCCCTCCTGAGATATTTCTTAAATTACTTGAAATGCTTTGTTCAGTGTTGTGTTTGCCTTGTTCAGTGATAATTCCTAGATAATATGAATTCAGGGAAGGCATGTTTTTAAAAATATTTATTGGAGAATGTCTTTCCTTCAAAGCATGCATTTCCCTCACAGCACTATTCTTCCAGTCCTATCAGTGCATATTTACCAATGCAAAGCTTATTTTAAAATAACCTAAACACCTCCTCATTAGATGCTGACTCAACTTCTATGCTATTAATGTTCCTCTAATGCTTTTTTTTATCCTGCTGTCTCTGATCTGTGCCTTCTGTTCTACACAGCCCACAAGAGCATCTCATGTCTCTCCTTCCTTTTCCCATGTTACTTCAGACTCTTCTGCCTCTTTCCATGCCACACTCAAATATGTTCCTGCCAATTTCTTATTAGCATCACTTCTAAATTATTCTCCTTTAATTGTGGTAGGAATGTTCAGTTCTTTTCTTTTGCATCTTTTTGCTGCACCCCAAGTGACTTACAGGGAGAGGAAGAGTTTGAGAGATTTGTAAGCTTGATTTTGGTGCTGTTGGTTTGTGCTGTTTATTCCCACAGCTGTCTCCAGCAGCCTGTAAGTCCCTGCAGGACTCTGTCATTAGGTGTTCTGCTTTCCCTACAACAGAGCTACTTCCAGGCTCTCTTCCCTCAGCTGTTCTCTCTTTGCAGAAGTTTGCTGAATTTTATTAGCAGTATTTCTATGGGTATTAGAGAGCAACTCAAATGGACTGAGTGAGGCAGTAGCAGGATTGCAAACTAAAAAAAAAATTGCTTAGAGGGTGGGAAGTGGCTTTTCCTTGTCCTGTCCTGCAGCCTTGAGGATGTGAAGTGGCCAGGGTACCAGTGGCTGGTGGAGTGATGCCTCTGTCCTGGGCTGCAGCAATGCTCTTGCAGGGTCCCAGCTGCTCCTTCAGGCTGGAAAGGGCTTTGAAAAATTCTCTCTAGGGTGTGTGTAACCCACTGTACTGTTACCCTCATACAGGTAAATGTCCTGTTATGAACTGACAGCTCAGCATTAAGAGATTTAGTAGAGGTTGCTGTGGGGAATAAGGTGATTTCCCTGCAATATCAGCCTGACAAAAATGGAACTGTGGAGATGGTTCCCCACCAGCCAGGGAATGTCTTCTGGAGTGATGTAATGTTCTGAGTAATGTTCACTTGGGCACTGTTAATATGTCTTCACTCTCTCCTTTCAACCTCCAGCAATAATAGATGATTACAGCAGTAACTTTTGGTCTTCTCCCTCCCTCTTACCCACCATGAGTCTCCCAGGTTTGATCCAAAGCCTAGAGAAGCCAGCAGAAGGTCTCACTTTCTCCATGTACAGCTCTGTTGTACTTTTTCCAAGTCCTGGATGTCTGCAGGCAGTGTGTGTGTGTTCACAGGCCATGTATCCCAGCTCTCCTGTTGAGCAGATGCAAGTATTTCTCAGAAGCATAAAATTCTAGCAAGTTATACATTCAGTTTCTAGAATTTATCTAAAGAAGTATAAAATGGTCATGGGAATGTCTCAGTATAGCAATTTTGGGGTGTAGAGGGTAGGAAAGGTGGTTTTTTTATGCACACAGTCTATTTAGGTGGCAGTGAAGGGGGTTCTGTTTGATTTTGCCTTTTTTTTTTTTTTTTTATTTTATTTATTTATTTATTTATCTATTTGGTTTTGAAGGAAGAAATTTGTCTTATTCTGTTTTCTCCAAAAGGTGTCATTACCAATATAGCTATTACAGCAGGCTGAGGGTGTTATTTTTCCTTAAGAGCTGAGAGACTGGTGTTTCGTTTCCTTTTAATAATGTGACTTTTAGCAGGGCGAGCAGGTTGGGAATTAGTACTTCATTATGTGCTACCATCGAGCACAGTCCCCACTGCAAAATAGCCTGTTCAAGAAAACAGTTAAGATTTGGTTGTCTAGCTCATTTAGGTACTTGAACATCCTACCAGTACAAATTTCTGTGTAAAGTTCTGCTTGGATTAATGAAGAGTCTAATGAAGTAATGGAATAAACAGTTTTGTGGATATTAAGGGACAATTAGGTTTGTAGAACATGAACCCTTGTCCTGCAATGATCAAAACATGGTAGCATTGATAATAAACCTGTGTTGGCAGTACACACCATTTGATTTAAATGTTATAAGATGCTTGGGTACCACTGGGCTTGGAGGTAGAAGCTACTGAATCCTGATCCTCTCCAGAAAGAGTAAATGTGTCCCTTCTGTTGTTTTGGGTTTTTTTTAATTAAAAGTTATATATATGTGAATTAGAGTCTGCTAAACAATATATCAATATCATGAAGAACTTTTGTAGATATTTGTGTGACTAGGGGTGAAACATCATAGAGGTTTTTGGCACAATGTCATAAAACTCAGTGCTGCTGTAAGCAGGGAATTGTGTTTCTGGAGAAGCTTTGACATAAAAAATTCTCTGGAAGTTGTTTTTGATGTGTTTTTTTTTTAAATAACATGTTGTTCTGTAGCTTTTCAAAGCACAGGTGTAACAGCAGAATGATCTCTTTGCTTACCTCCCTTAAGTATGCAAAAATCATAGAAACAAGAAATATTTTAGAAAGTACTTGCAGGGAACTGCAATCAGTGCAGTCAGCAGGAATGCATCCTGCAGGTGAAGAGTTTTTTTATTCTTTTGTGTTGCCACCAGATGAGAACAAGGCCTGTTTTACCTTCTACAGATGCTTGAGGCAGTGTATTTTCTTCCCCTCATGAAATCCCAAAGCCATGGTTTTTAATTGTCATGGCTATCACATGAGCTTCTAAATGCTCCTCTTGCAAATGCCTAAAACAGTTGCTAAAGGGAATGATGCTCATGTTACTGTTACTCCATATTTTGAAATCTTAATACTAAGACTTAAAGCAGCTTCTTAAATGGAAGGAGAGAACCCAGGGGAATGTGCAGTTTTCATAGCCTTGCTGTTTGTATGTGAAAGAACACATTTTGTTGTTCTTTTTGGGCAGAATAAAAAGTCTTCTCAATAAAGCTGAATTATATTTTCTTCCCCCATTTTATGTCAATGATGTGTGTTTCAGTTGCTGTATCTATGTAGGTGGTATAAAGCAATGAGGCAAATTCTATATGAATAGGGGAAGGGAGAAGAAAATGCTGCTTTAGGAGTCAGAAAAGTCTCAGTTGCTAATTTTAAGGCAGTAAAATTATTTCACTTGCAAGTAACACAGTTTTGGAGTGGTTTTAAGTTGGATTTTGGGGTTTTTTTGCCCTTCTGTAGTCAGTTTTTTCCAGCATTTTTCTAAAAATTTTTAGTGATATGATTAGAGATTTTGGCTGGTAGAGTTGAGTAATAAATTTGCTCCCTTCATACTGGAATGGTGGCATTTCAGATGAAAGGAGATAAAAGTGGCCCATAATAAATCATAATAAATGCAAACAAGAAAAAATATGTGGGCAAGAGAAACTAATGAAAACACCTTATTTTGGTGCTCAGTTTGAGAAAGTAGATCAAGTTTTAAAAATCTGATGAATGAGACTGTCCTTACATCAACAGATAAAAAACAGAAATATTTTCAACATGTATATGTCTTGTTCTTTCAAACAAAAATAGTCTCCTACTGAAAAGCAAGTCCTCTTCTGATTCATCACTTCTTAAACCATCTTCTGTCCTGTTCTTACCTTCATTGTTTCTGGTTATATTCTTTATCTTTGAAGACAGCAGGATAAGAGCCTCTGAATTCAGAGTTGCAAATCAATCTGTAAAAGTAAACAATCATTTCCATTATTTGCCCACCTTTTAGAGTAATTTTTGTGGTTTTTACCCTGTCAGCTTTGAGAATTTAATGTTCTTTCCAATGATTTCATGTAATAGCAAGTTTTGTTAGAAGATACAGCACTTTCCCCTGGTGTTATTGCTGTTAGGATACTAACTCCATAACCAGCCAACCAAACAAAAAATAAAACCACAAAAAAACCCCAAACAAGCAAGAAAAAACCCAATGCAAACCAATCTGTCTTGATGTTCCACCAAACAGGACTAGATTTGCCCTTTAATAGTCTGAAAATGCTACAGAGATTTCCTGGAAGTCAGTGCGGTCTGTAAACTGGGAATAATTTCCAAGGTCAGAGGCTTGGACTTCGTAGAAAGCTGCTAGAGAAGTCTCTTAGTGTTTTGTACAGTGATTTTTAATTCTTTTCAACGTGGTGCCATCCAATCTGTAAAGAGAATATACCAGTGACTGAAGTGGTGATAGTTCTGCAGCTGTGTGATTTGTGTGTTCCTTCAGCCACTCTAGAAGGTAGGATGGAGAGCTTCCTGCTAATTAGTGAAAAATTATTCTTTCATTGTAGTATGCCTGATATTCCTCATTTTCTGATGGATTCAGCACTGCTTCTTGGTTCCCCAAAAAACCTGGGAGAGCAGACTTCACCTGCAGTCAGTGCCTCATGACTTGTGCAGCACAGCATTGCCACAGACCAAGCTGTAGAGCTTGAGGTGGGTACCTGCAGGGTACCATGCTGCCCCATGGTGTGTTGGCCAGCACAAAGGCAGCCCAGGTTCTGAAGGTCCATATTTGCAATAAAGGACATTATGTGCTTAGAAAGCAGTCATGAACCAGTTGGTTTTAATTACAGAAATTATAGTGCCTAAGAAATTATACAGAAATTAGTGCCTAAGATTTATGACTCGCAGTGATTGTGGTGCAAGAAGGCAAAATTTGACCTAAATTCTCTTTATATGCAAAAGAGAGATTTGGGGAGTGGAGGATGTATATTTTAAAGTCCTAATTGCATAGCTGTTTTCATCCTAATACAGAACAGTCCTTTCATAGCTCTGGGGAGCTGCATTACGGGTGACTTAATGAACCTTCATTGTTATGGAGGGATGAAACAAATTGCAGGACAGCCTGTGTTCATTTCACAGGGAAACTGGTTTGACTGTGGTTGCATGTGACCTCCACGATGTGTCCATCTGAAAGTTCCAAACTTATTCTGTGTGTGAAAATGTAGGCCCTGAAATGTACCCACATCAAAATTGAGTTGTAAGGCTTCAAACAGCCCTTTCAAGAAACTCCTTTATGAGTTTAAGGTGCAGTAGCAAAGAATAATACAATAATATATTCTTGTTATTAAATGTATTTTTTTGTTAATGAAGCATTGAAATTATAATCACTTGTTCAGTGCTCTGTGTGTAAACACTTGCTTACAAATATTAAAAAATAATTTTGGGAAATAGCTGCTGTTGGTCAACTTGCTACTCCTATTATGCTGGATCATAAAGACAGCCTTCTTTTAAAGACTGTGTTGGTGTCCTCCCAAGGTTATAAAAAAATGGGGGTTTTTTAAGTTGTCTTCTACTTGTTTTTATTATGGAAAATTTCCTGATTTGTTCATAGAAGATTTTTTTTTTTTTTTTTTAAGTGGAGTACATCAATCTTGGTTTGTATTGCATGTTATACCTAGGTTAATGCCAGGATGCAATGAGACCATACTCAAGTCACCAGTTAAGAGGGAAATTTAATTAAAACTATTGTTAAAATAGCTCTGAAGTTTAGTCTTTGTGTTATTTTGGTAGCATTTCTTTCCCCTCTTTCACAGCTGAAAGAGATCACAGAGCTGCAGCCAGACAAAGCAGGGCAGTGGGTCAACACCCCAAGGTACCAAGTTCTTGCCTTGTGCTGGAGCTTAGTGATGGCACCCAGGGATTCTGCTGCAGGGAGATGGGTGAGGGGTTTCTTTCTATTTGAAAAGAATTCTGTTTCCTGAATAGTTGTGGTGTTAGCACTGTTTTAAGGTTGGCTAAAGGAACTCACTAAGATCACGATGCTATTTTCACCAGAGCTTTCATTTCCGCAGGAACAGTGGCTTAAGGACCTATTTTTAAGTTGTGCTTTTGGCTCCTTTTTGGTTATGAAAATTTAGGGTAGCATAAGCAGAGCATAAATTAGCTGTAGGATCTGTTTAATTCTGTTCTTGCAAATTAGTTCACTTCAGTCCTAATTCTGTCACTTTCCCTCATGTTGAGCAGCCACTTCTTGCACAAGGGATCCACTCAAATCGCTGAACTTTGTTGTGTATCATGTCACTGAGAGATGTGATACCAGGCTTTGAGAACTCAAAACTAGCTGTGTATTTAACCTTTCCAATTTTCCCATTTCCTAATACCCAACTCCTCTTTCTTTTCAAAAAAAAAAACCACAAACCAACAACCAAAACAAAACAGATCTTGAAAACTCCAGGACAAAAATGAGGAGCGCCGTGTCGGTTCGAGAGGGCCAGGGAGTGGTGCTGCTCTGTGGACCAACCCCCCGGGCAGGAGGTAAGGGACCTGTTCCATCCCAAGCTCAGCCTCTGGGAGTGTCTCCCTGTAAGTGTGGGAGGAGGGGATCCTTCAGGAAGAGTGGGAATAAACTCTACTTTCTGAAGTTAATACGGAGAGAGTGCGAGCAAAACCAAAAGAGGGGGGAGGGAAGTGCTTAAGAGGATTTACTGCTATCTCTAAATGCCTTTCTAGTGCCTAGCAATTTCCATGCACTTAACATGTCTGATTTTTATGATATTTCCAGTAATTAATTGAGTATCTTTTGGAGTTAAATTCTGCCCAATTTCACAATTGCTGAGCCTTGATGATTCTAGTTTTCTCTATGACTAGACAATAAAAGAGTAGATTTTTGTCTTTAATTATTGTAGTATCTGTTTTCTTGCAATCGGGACATTTGACAGCCTATAATGTAATGATGCTGCCATAATTTCAAATACTGTCTCAAGGGGAGAGAGAGAACTGGATATATATGGGTTCTTGGTGAGCCAAGAGTTGCATGTTTTATCATTCATTCTGCATCTTCAGTCTTTGACTAATTGCTATTGAGCCTCAAGTAATATTGGGAAATAAATGGGTTTAATTGTTTTTAATTGATATGGAGTCTCATTATTAAAGGGCTGTGATGTTAAACATTAGATTTGATTGCAAAGACAAGGTAATAGAAGCTGAAAATTTGATACAATAATATAGGTATTGTGGACTCTTAGATTTAGCAGAGTGCAAGCAGACACAGCCATAAAGTGGCAATTTTACAACTGTCTGAGCTTGCAGAATTTTTCTCTCTCTAAACTGATACATACTCTTAAATCATCTTTATAGCCTTACAACAGCTTTGTCTTTTCAACTGTAGAGAAAATAGGTCATCCTCTCAGCTATCTATAAGAATTAGAATGATTAAATTTTGCTTCTATATGCAGTCTAAAGTCTGAATTACTCCAAACATTCCTATACTTGCATCCTGAGCATGGCTATACAGCCAGAGGTGGTTTGGTTGCCAAACACTACAACTCTGTGATGTTTAACTTTGAGGTGTTGCAAAACAGGCTCATGTTGCTGAGAATGGTGGGTAAAATCAACACGTAGCCAAGGTGAGAACTTCTTTTGCAGTCAGCAGATGGGATATGGTTGACATCTTACACACTAATTGTGATATTCAAAAAAAAAAAAAAAAAGAGAGAGAGATGAGTGTTCCCAGAATTATCAAATAGAACTGAGAATTGGTACCAGAATTATTTAAAATCCTTGGGTTTGTTTGAGAGTTGGGGAATTAACTATTAAAGTTTTCAGGAGACATGGAGCAAGGTGGAAATGATGATGATTCTTTCATCACTAGAATAAAGATACAGCACAGTGGCATCTCCAGAGCTGGCACAGGAGGATGCAGGCCAGGAAGCCTTAGATAAAATATCTGTCCTTTAAGAAGTAGCTGGGAATAGCAGGGATGGTTTGGGAACAGCTGACCTGGGCTGAGGTTTCTGAGGGTTATTCAGCCCTTTCCAGATCAATGATCTAACTAATTTTTTTTTTTTTTAAATTGGGTTCTTTATTTGTTGTACTGAGCTGTTGATTTCAGACAACACTAATGCTAAAAATCTGCTCAAATACCTTGTTTTCTTTTTCCCTCTTTGGCCCCCCCAAATACTGTTCTTTTGTGTTCTGCCACGTTGTGCAATATTTAAGTTCTTTCTGGCTTGGTGGAGATTTGCTTTTATTTCTTACATTCTCTGGGAGGAGCCTTCAAGAAAAAAAGATTTGATTAAATTGTGATTATTCCTCCATATAGAGCATTCCAGTTACAGTAGAAACCAATGTTCACCCCAAAAGAAAAACCAGTTCTCATAGTATGGAAAATGGAAATTGCTTCCCTTCTACTCTTTGTTAGATAAATTTGTCTTTGCTTATCTTAACCACAGATATTTAAATAAATAATATGAATCTCCCCTTTCAATGGGGAGCAAATTATTCATACATTTAACAGTACTTTTGTCCTTTTGCAGTTTACAATTCCAGTTCCATCAGTTTATGGACATCTGCAATTTAATCCCACAATGGAATTCCATCTAACTCCATACATTGGCTCATCTCCTGAGCTTGTCTTTTATCTGAGCATTTCCAGTTGAGGGTGCACAGATCAGTTCTGTGTTTCTGTCACCAAATGAGCTGTATTGCCAACCCCCCCCAATATTTTCTTCAGAGTTAGCACATTTTCCCTTTTTGCCATGCCCTTTTTTAGCAATCTTCCTTGAGATTTACTGAATGATAGAATGACTGGTTTTGTGTATGAAGGCTTTCCCTCTAATATTTTATTAATTCATCTGGTTTTATAGTGTAATGTTTTATAATGTAAGCTGTATTATAATTGATCAGTGATTTTTGGATAATTAAGATGTTATCTGTCATCATTCTGCCTGACCATACTTCTGTATATAATTTTAATTCTGTTGCAGGGAACCTGTTAAAATACCTTGGTTTTACCACAGACTGGGGGTAAATCATCTCCCCCACATACTCAAGGGCTAAAAATTACATCTAAAATTGGTTTATGTAGATCTTCTGCCCTCTCTTTCAGTTGTTATAAGCATGAAATTCTACTGACCTCTCTTCAGCCATTATAACCTTTTATGATGTCACTGCTAGGAGCTGTTTTAAGGCTGTCAATATAACAAACAGTTCAAAACACAAAACTTGATATTGGGCACACGTAGCACTCAGCTGGTTGAAAAACATTCATGCAATGCTAATTTTTTTTTTTCCCCATTCTTGGCAGAATGGAAAAGACTAGACATATGGAGATCTAAAAGTGAATTTTCTCTACTATTGATTTTGTTCCAAAACCAATACCTAAAGAGTGACAAAGCCCCCAGTAAAGCAAATCTGCAGATTCCTTCAGGGTTTTACATTCTGATGTTACTTAATGTGTATCTTGATTATCATGTTGCTTGTCTTCAGCTGTCAGCCCTCTTTGTTAGATCATTGTGATTTTTATTTGTTTAGTACAGGTAGTTTTACTAATCTGACACTGATTTTTGGATGTCAGGAGATGTTACTAATTTGTGAGGTATATTCTGTTCTTTGAGAGAGGAGGAAGCAATGAGGTTATATTGCCTCTGGTGGTTTCAGGACTGCTTCCTAAGCAGAGGAGAAAGATGATTTTTAATGGTAGAAGTAAAGATTTGATTTTTTTTTTTATTATTATTATTTTTTTTTTATTTTTTTTTTCCAGATTTTTCACAGAATCTAGGCTTGCCTGGAAAAACTAGGCATTATTTTTACACTGACAGATACATTCCTTGTTATCTTGTTACTGTGTGGGATATGACCCCTACCCATGAGAACTCAAGTAAATGGCAAGAACCTTGTAGAGCCAAGCTCTTGCTTGGAAATTGCAAGGAAATTCTACTTGCCTTATATTCATGATTAGCCTCCTGTGAGATGTTTCAATTTCATGCAGTATGCCAAGATTATTTCGACATAAATAGAGGAGCAAGAATGTCCTTCATCTTGCTGTCTTGCCCTGATAGATGTAGACTTAATCAATAAATGAGACTGTGTTTGAAGGATAAGGATCAATTTAGCTTATAGCTTATTATTTTAAAGTTGTGACAGGCTGATAGGAAATTATATTAGATCATGGAGAAATAGATTCCAATTTATTGCTCACTGCTTGGTATGACAAATGTTTCAGTGAATAATGTCATGTCTGTTGCAAATTAGTATTTAGACTTGCAAATTTTTGCTCATGTCTCTTGTATTGCCACTTGGAGACCTGCAAGTTCCAGCATGTGCTTCATGAATAACATGGCATGGGAAGGATCTCAACTGCCAGAATTCTTTTGATGCTTTGATTATTTCTTTTGCACAGCTCTTGAATATTAACGTGCTGTTTTTCTGGGAACTGTAAATTGAGTTGACTTTACTTTTATTTGGCTTTGAGAGTGTTTCATAACCTTAAAACAAATCAAAACTAAACTTGATAGACATCAAGAATACAGCTTCTTTTCTGCTGCCCTTCAGTGTGTTTTCAGGAGGTGGAAAGCATCCTGGTTTTGCATCTCTACCTTTTGCTTTTGTTGCAGATTGTGGATTGTGCTCATCTGGGCATGAGCAATAACTCAGACTTGCAGTAGCCACATTATGAGCTTTTTGCACAAAAATGCATTCTAAGGAGAACAGCATTTTGAGTATTGCAAAAGCAATGACCTTAAAAATGGTTCCATAGTGTTCTCGAGCTGTTCTCAATCTGCCAAGGAGAAATGGTATTTTTATTTAAAAATATATTTCGCAGTAGTCCTGCTGGTGCCATCATCATCATCTGCACAAATTTCAGCTGACAGCTTGAAATCAAATGGTACCCAAGAGACACTTCTATTTGTCCATATGAGGGACAATAGTACATGTTCACAGCTGGATTTTACAGTGATTTCTATCTGTCAAAGCATTATTTTCACTGTCAGGAAAAAAAAAAAAAAAAAAAGTGTTTTGGAGGCACTGTCTGTCCTGCACTATATCAAATTCTGTCTTTCTAAATAGCACTTCTTCTTTTGATTAAAGCTGTGTTCCAGGCTGAAGTAAACCAGACTAAAATTAGCATCTCTTTATTTATATATTTTTATATTTATATATTTGTGCAACATTTGCAGCTCCTTATCAATCCATGTTTTTAAGCTAGCATAGAGATGTGTAACTGCCCTAAGAAACCTTTTAATGAAAGATTCATGATTCCAGTTTGGGAAGGGGCAAAATGGACCAGCGAGGTATCACTCTTCCAAATTCTTCTGAACTCAGTGAATTCCATGTTTGATTTTGTACATCAATGACACCCAACATAGGAATGCATTAACATTTCTCTTATTTCTTAGATATTCGGTTTTGCCTTCCTTTTGTAAGTCTTAGTTTCTAAGAGAGGTTATCTAGATGGTGAAGGAGAGCTTATCAGAGCCAGGGAGTCAGTAGACCATAAAGCCTGGAAATATCTGTGAGCTGTGATATTTATGAGAATATTGGCTCTCATAAATCCTTCACTACATCTTGAATACCCATTGCAAAATGATTAGGGAAAGATTGTAGCTTTTTATCATTCTATTTAAGGACAGATTCTAGCCTTCAATCCTCCACATATATATATATATATTTTTTTTTTTTTTTTTTTTTAAAGTAGCATCTTTAAGTATACAAATCAGGAAGCAAACCAGGATTTTTAAATCTCAGTATTTTAAAGCTAGGTCATTCTTTTCCATTAGTGAGATGGGGAGAGCATGTCAGAACCTCTGTGCAGGGAGGGATACAATTCCACCTAAAGCCCAAGGAGGAGTTTTGCTCAGGATCAGCTCCTGCTGGCTGCAGTACTCTTGGTTTCCACTAAAGCTACATGCAAATTTTAGGACGTGAAGTAGAAGCATATATAACATGGGCTGTTGCTGGAGAGAGCAAAGAGCAAAGCAGTCTTTGGTGGGATTAATGCTAGATCTAGGTTTCAGCAGTAAAATGTACATGGGAACCCCAGAAGACCTTGAAAGATTATGGGATGTGCTGATACCTGTTCTTGTGAGCCCTTTTTCCTGAACCTAAAGAAACTGAAAGAGGAAGCAATATGGGACAAGATTGTATTAATGGGAGTCTGTGCCTGCTGGGTGTGTGTTGGAAGAAGGGGAGGGAAAGAATGAGGGAGATAAATTAGGAGAACAAAATGGCAATAAAATGTTCAGGTTGAGCCTTTTCACTTAGCCAGACCCAACGGGCTCAGATATGCCCTGGGAAAAAGAGGAGAAAATGGGAGTAAAAACTTGGCTTTGGCCCTTTACCAAGATTATTTTTATCCCTAAATTGTTACTGTGGGGTTTTTCTCCTCCAGCTCTTTATTATCTTCTGTACTAAAATATTTGAGTTTTTCCTTAGAAACAGGGTAATTGATCAGGAAGAGACAGGAGGGAGATGGCTGCAGTCCCAGCCCACAGCCAGAGCTGATCATTACACTGCTAACAGGAGTCCTGGAAGCAATTTTTGTTTTTCACAGGGTTTTACTGAGTACTCTCTAAATGAGCCCAAGACTACCAAATGAAATTTGTCATTAATTACTCCCTCTGCCTCAAAACATTAGTACATTCCTTTTAAAATTTAGATTTGGGTGTTTCCACGAGTTTCCTTCAGTTTATCTCACTAATAGTTAACATTCAGACAAAATCAGATATGGTTGAGTTGAGTAATAAGCTGAAACTATCATCTTAAACTATCCTCAAAATTATTATAGTCAGGAAGCAATTTAAAATAGTTTCAACTATTGAAAAAGCACAACAGAGTTGTTAGAAATGCTCTGAGCAATTACATAGAAAGTTCTGAGGAGGTGATTAAAAGAACAATTTGTCATTTGAAATGGATGTGCCTAATGGTTATATATTTAAATATTGCTTCCTAAAGCAGTTTCTTACTTTTCTGCATACTTCTGGAGTAGTAGGAGCAATTTGATGGGAGCTGGTACAGTTTGAATGACACAGCTAGTCTGAAACAATTAGTTTGAAATGTGATAAAGAGAAACTAATCCATCATCCTGCACAGCTACAGGGGAAACGTAATTGGGTTTTTATTCAGCACTGGAACCCAAATGTAGAAAAGCATTTTGCTAGGCTTTGCCCCCATTAGCATCTGGGCTTCCTGTGGAGCACCAGGGAGCATTTAACCTGCCAGTTCAGGAGCACTTGAATGTTCCAGGGTCGTGTTGGGTTTGAAACTTAACACTTCGTGGTGAAACCCCAAGTGTGACAGGAGAAAAAGGGGGGAAAAGACAGAGAGCAAGCAGAGCTGTGCTGCTGAGCTGCTTTTCCAGCAGATGTGCTGCTTGGAAATGTAGTTAACTTGTTTTTTTTGTGGTATTAATAAGGAAATAATGCTGCCAGACTTGAACATCTGTGTTTCCCAAGGATAAGCTTAGAAGTGTTTACATTTTAATTACAGTGGTGTGTTTTGCTTTTAATACAGATTGGAGAGACTTAGAAAAATCCTACAGATGACCTTCAGTGGGGTATTTTGCATCACTGGAGCTTTGTCACCTGTGACAGCTGTGCAGAGGGGGCCAGCTACTGTGTGTAACTACTACTTGGCCACTGCATTTTTGGGGCAGGAGCAGTACAGAAAAATATAATTTATGCTGCAACTATGGTAAAGAAATTGCAAAAATTATTTATTTCTTGCATCATACTGGCTCACTGAAACTCAGAAAACAGGGGGGGGAATCTTAACCATATTCCACTTAAAATGAAAATTGGGTGTTAGCTGAAACTGCAAGGATCCTACTTAAGTCCAAAACATTTCATATTCTCATTAAATGTGTAGATTGAAATTGCAAGATATTACATAGGTGTCTCACACTGCTCTCATTGTTGTGAGATATTCCATACACAGAAGTTGCATGCCTAATTACCTGCACAGCATGCTGAAAATTGATCCTTTATATCTTATCTACAAAGTAATTCACCTTGTATGCCAAACGATTAATGGTATGCATTAGTTTCAAATCAGAGTGTTTCCATTATACTCTGGAATGCCCTGAGTTTCTTCAGGATGTGTTCTCTTTTTTTGTAGCTGACTCATATCTCTGTCATGCATTTACATTTTGTACAAAATAGCTTTGTGCAAAGGGAAGAAGTTTTTCTAAAGGATTTGGAGGGGAAATTCAGAAGCATTTATAAATGCCCACACTTTTTTTCTCTCCAAGTTGGGGAAATAAATAGGTTACATGTATTTAAACCTGTTATTCATTCTCTCACCTTACTGCTGGTGACCACAATCAAGCTCTGTTATAGAAATAAGGACAATTACAAACCTAACCTAGGTAGAAAACATTTTAAAAAGTGAACTAGCTACCTTACAATTTATATAGAGACTGTACTCTGAAGTGTGACTGCAGCTAAAGGCTTGTGCATTATTAGTGGTATAACTACTTCCATGCAAACAATTCAAGATCCCCCTTGGAAATACAGCCTGAGTGGATTTTGTTTTTCCCAGCTGAACATACTTAATACAGTTTTTCAGTTTCTGGGCATTTAATGTGCTCAAAATTATACCCTAAGCCCCTGAGATGTATTTCAGTGTGTTTCCAGTAATCTTCTGTTTTCTTTGTCAAATTGATACAATTTTTGACAGTGGCACATAAAGACATTATAATATCCAATTAATGTATGTGTTGGGGGATCCCATAGTGGAGTACATAGAATCATAGAATCCCAGACTGGTTTGGGTTGGAAGGGATCTTAAAGGTCATCAAGTTCCAACCCCCTTGCATGGGCAGGGAGACCTCCACTAGGTAAACATTTTATCTTAGACTGCAGTGTGTAAGATTTTTATTTAAAGCAAAAACAAACAAAACACCCACAAAATCTGAAATTAGCTATTTGTTTTATGGCAGATAAATCCCTTGCCCCAAGAACACCTTTGCAGCTGGCTTGCCAAGGGCAGGACAGACCACTAAAGGCAGTGAGCTAAGGGAAATAAAAAAAAATTAGTATCTAGGATTTCCCCAAGTGAGGATAGCAAAGCAGGGATGAGAAGTTTGAAGGCAGTGTAGAGAAAGTAAAATGTGTTCTAGCCCTGGGGGCACTCACATCCTCAGGTCAGCAACCTGACCCCATCAGAGTGGAATCCTCCTGGGATGAGGCTGCAGTGAACTCAGGATGCTTTATGGCTTGGTTAGGAGCATCCTCTGGGAGTTTAGTGCACTTCACCTCATGCAGACTCAATTCCTAATTCTAATAAATTTAGGGTTCCCAGGGAGAGCTGGACAGAGGTGAACTCTGCTGTAGGGACAGACTGACATTTCTCTCTGACTGCCCCACAAAACTACACAGTCTCCTTGGGTCTGTGCTGTGAGAGCTTATTTCCTTCCTGACTGATGTTTTTTCTCCATTTTTTGTCGTTTCTGCACAGTTTGAGCTGAAACTGGGCCAAATGATGAGCTAATTGATTCCTTCCTTAATTATGGAACCTGTCATTATCCTCTCAAAATCAGTGTTACTTTGCCATTACTTTTAACTCTAAGGTAGATAATTCAAAATAGCTGGTTGTTAGGAATTTGCAAGTATTTTAATTGCAGTTTCTGTCACTGCTAAATTTTGCCTGATTACTTTCTTGCAAACAATTTAAGAGCCACATCCCATCCTGTGGGTTAGGTGGAGTGCCAGTGGAAGAGAGAAAATACCAGAATATTTGAGCTTCCTGTGGTATGTCTATTACAGAATACTGTGAAATCTGAATTAGAGAACTAATAGTAGAAATTATAGAACTAATAAGAAATAATATAGTTTGGGGTATTAATTACTGAGGTGAAACTTTTTTTTTTTTTTAATAAAATGGGTAAGACATTGTTCAGTCAATGGGATGCACTCCAACCCAACTGTTTCCATTCCACTTCACTTGTTGAAATCCAGTTATTTTGGAGCATAAGAAGCCTAAATCTGTTTCAGAACAATGTCGTTGACTTCATTTGCTTTTGGCTGTTTTAGAAATCTAAATTTAGAAATTCAGGGGTGCATTACAGGCCTTGCAGGTACATGCTAAGCAGGGCTATAGGAGCAGTGGTCTAGAACAAAAGCAGCCAGAGTTGCTGGGGAAAGATAAGCACAGAAGACCTTCAAAATTTCTGCACTGGGTGCATAAAATAAACTTTATGAACTATCCTTTTGCTTTCTGTCATAGATCTATATGCCCTATTTATTTTTTCAAATTTCTGATGGCTTCCTGCATCATCCTGGATTCCAACAACTACTGTTTTCCCTTAAATTCTGTTTGCAAGAAATAAAATAGTCCTTATTCTGTTCTGGGGTCTCCCACTGATACGATGCAGTTTCTCTCATAGGGAATGTGCAGGATGACTGAAAACCATAATTTCACACCCATGTAAATGAGCTAAAGTCTTAGCTTTGACCCCATTTAAAAACCACCAAAACTGTGGGCCTTAATCCCCTCATATTCCATTAGCAACATTAAATTTACCCAGGAACTGATGATGCAGTTTCTAAGGGTGTCATCAAAGTCCCTACTGATTTAATTGTTGAATCTTGTAAAAATTTAAGTTATAAACCGACAGGCAAGTTTTATAATCAATTTTTAATTGAACTCTTAGATGCACAAAGTGCCTGGAACAATAGAAGCGTGCTGTGTGTTGGGGCTTGTGGGCTACATGGTAAATAATAATCAAATAATGCAAAATAAAGAGGACAAACCAACCGAGATGTAGTAAACAAATAAAAATTGAGTAATAACTGTAATTTCCAATACCTTATCCATGTAAGGTTGCCAAGTGAGGAAAAAATGCATTGGAAAGCAAAGGCTTAGATCTCCAAGGAAGCCCAGGAGAGACATATTACTTCCATTTATAACAGAAAATCAAGTGAGAACTTGTAATTGACAGAAAGGGAGTGAGTTTATGTCCCTGGAGGTGCCCTAGGATCAGCAACAGGCAAATGGTGTAAACATAATAAATCACAGAACAAGTTGTTCAACATGATTTTTTTTTTTTTTTTCTTAAAATAAGAATACAATTTTGTAAAGTATAATAAATATAAAATGAGATATGGCTGTTGGGCACTGGTAAAGAAATACCCTGCTCTCTTTTTTAAGAGAGTTGATGAAAATAGCTGGTGAATGGGGAATTGGGTTTCCAGGAGTGCTTATTCATAGGCTGTTGAAGGAGCCAATTAAACTGGAATACACTTTGTGTGGCTTCCATAATTATAATGACTGATTTCTATGAGTTTAACCCAATATAATAAGAATGAAATGAAGCTGCTTATTTCCCTGCCGTGTATCAAAATCTGTCCATCTCCTTAGAATGTTTTGAATAATGTATTTTTTCTCTTTATTGTCTTTGTTGTTATTTTTCTTTATGAATAAAATTGAAGTACAGGAGATAAGTAGCTCAATAAATACCAAAACCAATAAAGCCTGGCTTCCCACTCTTCTCTGCCTTGTGGATGTCTGAGTCTGATGTAGAGCAAAAAATGTAAATTTTACTTTTCTTGCAGTTTCTGAGTTGATACTTCAGTCAGTCTACAGCCTTTCCCTCAGCCTTGTGGCCACTCTCTGCATCCAACTCCTTTCTCAAAAAGGAATTGCTCTTTGTTTTCTGGTCGTTCCCATTTAGCAACACTATATTTTTGGTTTAGAGGTGACCAGAGCACAGCCAGAATGGTGCCCACCTCTTGTGAGCAATGAGCTCAATCCTCCAGCAACCCATTGCCCCCCCATCTTGGTGCTTTTATTGTAAGATGGGGGAGTGGCTGTACAGAGATTTTTTTTAAGACTGTGAAGATGCTCAGTCTTGCCTGATGAGGTTGTTGTGGCACATCTCAAAAGTCTTGCTGAAGTCAAGAAAGATGATGCACTGACTGTTCTCTCTTATCTTGGCAAATCTGGGCATTTATCCTAAATTAATGACACCTCATGTTATGGGGGAAAGCACTTCTGGAGCAAGCTCTTGTTTCCCATGAGGAGACACAGTGTGAGTCCGGAAGCAGAGATGGATGTTTTCAACAATAAAATATTTCCAGATACACCAAAGGTTTAACACTTGAGAGAAGCCTTGAAATTGTTAATTGTTCATCCACTGCTCCTGCAAGATTATGTTAATGGAAGGACTTTAAATATTGATAGAAGAAAATAAAACTCAATTATGATCAGCCATTTAATTTGATGCCCTCTTTGCATTAACCAGTCCATAAATATTTTAATGATTTCATTTATTAGAATATTTTTTTTTTTAATTTGCACTGTCTTACCTTGTGTTAAATCATCCTGTTGCCTGAACACTCCCCTGGGTGTGTTCTGAAGCTGAAGGAGGAGGGATGTGGAAATGCTCTCCTGCTCTCCCTTTCATGGCTGCGTCCAAATTTATACACTTCTAAATTAAACCTGTGCAAAAAGGGATGATCTCCATTTTGCAGGGGCACTGCAAATTCTACAAGATATTGTAACATGAAGGCAGGTCAATCAAGTTATAATTGTCTCTAATTAGCACTTGCAGGAGCTGTAATCTTTTTATAAACTTTCAGCTAAACGGCGCTTGGGTGAAAAATTATTTCTTGCCTGGAAAACCATTAAAAATTAATTTCCTTTGATTCTGTCGGATATGAATGAGACATGCACCTGGCCTCACACAGGAAGGGGATTTTGCCAATTAAAATTGGACACACAGAGCTAAGAGTGATATTCAGAACAAAAAAAATAAATGCAATTTATGCCAAATCTCTTACTTTACCTTTGGAAGTGTAGTTTTCCTTTCACGTGACCACATTGCATGGTACTGAAGGGTATTTTATGATTCCATACAGAGCTTTTTTAATGGAGCTTTATTGGAAATTTATATGAAAAACATGGTTTTGCTGTGTGGTGAGGCCCTACTGGGGGTTTATGCTGCTTTTGACATTCCTTTCACTTGCGTGCACCTGTGCTGTTTCTATCTGCTAAGTATATAGCTGAGTTAATGGGTATTGTTTCCATTTTGGCAAAGTTTGGTCTCATTCTTGATGTCTAATCCTCTTCCCATGCATATTAAGTCTTTAAAAAAAGTAGTTAAAATTATCCTTGGATAAACTGCTTTGAATTCCTTTTACCCTTTTGCTGTAGGAGATCTGACAGGTGGGAAAATGGTTAGTCTTGGGGTTTTTTGTTTGTTTGTTTTACTTATTTCTGTCACCTTTTTCAATTTATTTCTCTTCGTCATTGGCTCTCTGCTTCTGCAGCATCATAAATAATGCAATGTTGAAAATACAATTTAATAATTAAAAAACCCCTGATCTTTGAAGACAAAAAAACGTGCAAATTCCTATCAGTTTCACTTGTCTTTCTTACCAATTAGATTTGTCATTTGCTTGGATCTTCAACGAGTACCCATCGTTTGTACAAGAGGACAGTCGCCGCTTTGTCTCCCAGGAGACTGGGCACCTCTACATCGCCAAAGTTGAGCCCTCAGATGTTGGAAACTACACCTGTGTTGTAACCAGACCCTCACCAACAGCCAAGTTCTTGGCTCTCCAACTCCTCTGGTGCTCCGTACAGATGGTATCACCTCCCTTCTGCACTGTGAAAAAAATAACTCCTTTAGCTCTCCATTTTTTGCCTCTTATACCATAACCTCCTGTGCATTCTCGAATATTGGTTGCTTTGCAAGAAGACAAAGTGTTTTGTGTTGCATTCTCCTCTTCCTCTCCTGCTGACAGTGATTTCACTGGCAGATCCCTCTAAAAAAAAAAAAAGGTTTGGACTTAATGTGATTTAGTGCTAAAGAAATAAACAAGGCTTCAAAAAAATCACCCGTTTCTAATTGCCTCCTGTAGGTGTGATGGGAGAATATGAACCTCCACTAAAGGCTCCACTGTGAAGCTCGAATGCTTTGCACTAGGAAAGTAAGTTTTTTGCTTCCCCTGTGTTGAAAGTTGAAGTACGTGAGGGTTCATCATGCTGGCACTTGTTTTTCAAAGACCCTGTTTTATCATCACAATTATTGCCTTGGGATAATAAGAGGGCAAAGGGCCTTGGAGTAATTTTTGGGTTTTGTTTAGAATTGAAGTATGTATCTCAGCAGCATAGGAATTTAGTTTTCATTTCAAATTGTCTTGAATAAGATCAGTGCAGTTTTGCATACATCCTTTGACCTAGCCGCTTTCTCTGTGTGGTGAAGTCAATGAGAATTTTGTCTGAATTGTACTGCTGAATGTACCTGAAGCTTGCATAGTATTGCTCTTCCCTTATAGCTGAATTAAAGATTAAAACACATTGCTCTTCTGAATGATATTTCACATGCAATTGATGTATTTCCTCTTTCAAAAATGATCTCCAAAGCCATTCACATTTCTGTAAAGGCATTTACTTACCACTTTGCAGTTTACTTGCAGAGAGCTGTGTCAGCTGTTCATAATTTTAAGTGCCAGATTGATAAGTTAATCACATGCTCTTGCTGTGGTTCCCCAGCTAGGTGAGTGAAAGATTTAAAATTAGAGGATGAGTGACTGTTCTAGGATGGGAATTTCAAAAAGACTTGCCTTGGTTGCATGGAAGTCACTGGGAAATCTCACTCATCTTCAAGGAAAGCCCGTGGTGATTTACAGGAACTTTAACAGTCACTGTGCATTCAGACAGATAATGAAAAATTTGATAGTGTATGAAACAGAATGGGACATGCAGATCAGCTGTCACAGTGTCTGATCATCTGTCACATACAGTATGAATACCCCCTTCCACACAAGCTTCTAGTCAGTTCTGTGTTTTATTGTATGTTGGTTAAATTTTGCCAACTCAGTATTTCAGACAAAACTGCTTAAAATCACATTATTTGATTTTTTTTAGCCCCGTACCTCAGATTAACTGGAGAAGAACTGATGGCATGCCATTTCCAAGTAAAATCAAGCTGAGGAAATCCAATGGATTGATTGAAATACCAAATTTCCAGCAAGAGGATGCAGGGCTGTATGAATGTATTACTGAAAACTCCAGAGGAAAAAACATTGCAAGAGGACGTCTCACTTACTATGGTAGGAAACTTTCTCTCCTTTCTTTACACATGAAATATAAACTGCTCAAGGGAACCTTGGATTTACTGCTGCTGCAATCCCATCAAGCATTTGTGTTTAAAAATCCATGGCATCTTAACTACTCACAGAGAATGAGAACTTGTGTGCCAGGTTTTTTGCATAACATTTCTAATAAGGTCCAGGCTCAAAGGGTTGCTAAGAGTACTGTAGAAAGTGCTTGTGCTTATTTTCCTATGATGGAAAGACTTTTTTTTTTCAGTTCTTATTGGTCCATTGGTGAAACCTTAGATTTTTCAGTCAATTGGATTTATTTGGGGGAATCCTTTTCTTTCAAAACAGCCAATTTTATTTTTAAATGAGTAAATAAATGAGACAATATAATCTAGCATGGGAAATGAAATAATATGAAATTTAATAGCTGGAAAACAGACAGAGTCTCTTGTGAATTTAAGGCTGTAGAGTGAAATGAATATCAGCAAAGCACATTGGTGGTGGTTTAAAGCTGGAGTGATTTGCAACAAAGTGGTAATTGACAATTTTTGTTAAAGCCAGATCTCAGCAAATATAATTTTCTTTAGGTAAATGGCAATTTAAAGAGTGTTGCAGACAGCTCTGGAATGCTATTTCTCATGTAGTAATAACTGAGCAGAGATTTTTTTTTATTTTTTTTTTCAAGTTGTATAAAAAAACCCACAGAGCATAGCTACTGTGGAACTTTGGGCAAGGGTTCATTCCAGTTACTACTTCTGTACTGGAAGCTGCTGTTTACTGGAGCACTGAGTGCTGCCAGGTAGATTTTAGGCTATGAAGATTTTAGTTTAAGGCACAACAGATTTTATGAGGAGAAAAAGAGACTTCTCAACTTCAAGTTTATTATACCCCACCATTGGAAATACTCCAACTTCAGCTTGGATGGAGGGGGCTTTGAGCAACCTGAATTTCCCATATGCTAGTTGTAATTATGACTTTTTGAGGAATCCTATGAATAACATGGGGCAGAAGATCTAAGATGCTCCATCTGCCAGTGTCTTCTCTCATCCCAAACTCAGCACTATGCCTCTGATTTTATAAAGGGGCTTCTCTTCTTGGAAGTTTGGAACAAGCTGTGGTTTCTCCCTTGCTTTGGCTCAGGATTCCTCCTCCAGTTTTAAATCACAGGTATAAAGCAGATCCATGTAAACTACATATGAAAAGTTCATTAGTCCTTGTAATGTAATTACAATAGTGGTAACCTTGACATATTTGACCTGCTTCCCAAGTTTTGTTTTGCTCATTAAATGACACAGAGCTGAAAAAAAAAAAAAAAAAAGATGTTGCTAATCAATAAAAGCAAGCAAGGTACAGTTTTCTGACAAGTAAATCAGTGTAAACATTTCCATTACAAATCCTGAGGGGGATTTGAACCCTCAAATAGAGTTCATATTCCAGTATAAAAGTCTGCCCATATTAGATTCATCCTTAATATGGATGTTTAGCCTAAGAAGAATAATGAGACCTGTAATGGCATTAATGGCACTCCAGCTGTTCCATTTCATTTGCTCTGCTTAATGAAACCCATTCTGCAGAATTAAGGAGATTTAAGCAATTTTTCTTATTTTGTCACTTGCTTTGTTGTTGCAGAGAGAATGTCAACAAGTTTGCGTTCCAGATAGGATCATTTTAACACTTTTTTGATAATTTGGAGGATTTTAATTCTGTTTGTAGTTTTAATAATGTTCTGTAACTGAAATATCTTCTCATGGCTCACTGCTGTGCCTGATATCAAGGCTCAGAAATCTGTCTGGAAAAGAAATGTAACCATATGCCACTCAGTTTCCAATAAAAGATCAATATTTAAGGAAGTTGTTCTAAAAGCAGATGAAGATTTGGGGGAAACTTATGCAACATACTCAAGACTTAGAATTAAAAATACCCATCTGCCAGGAAGTACCAGTGGTAATGTTAGTAGATACTGGATGCTGTTAAAGCACTTTATTGGTAGAGGGTAAGGTGTGTCTGCTAATCTAAAATATAAAAATATAAGCATTACAAATGAACAAATTTTTTTTTTTTCACCTTCTCCTTAGTAGAACAAAGCATTTTTCTGGCTTAGCCAAAAAAAGAGTAGTAGAAGAACTGGGGTTAACATTTGCCACGTAGTCACAGTGAAACAGTGAGAAAATTAAATCTTCAGAGGATAAAAAATAGATTAAAAATTCCCTGTCACTGAAAAATAGGTTTTTCTTAGCAGATTTTAAAAATTCTTTGTAAGTGAAGCATAAAGCCAATCCTAAACAAAAGTGTGAAACATTTCATTGCTCTGCTATGAAGCAAAGCATTCTTACCCTCCTGATTTGTGTCATGAGCTGAAACTGTTAAATCTGAAATTTGTTTTTCAGTGAATAAATGGTTTGATAAAAAAAAACCAAAACAACAACCACCAAAAACCCCTATTTCTATGCTATCTCTTCCTCCAGTCATGAACTACAGTCTTGAAACCACAAAGCACTGGAATGTGGCTCAGCTTTAACCATGTCCACAGTCACTTTCTCAAGAATTCCTGCAAATATGGTTGGTGTAGAAATTCTGGCACATATGTAACTCTTAAATTGTTGTTTTTTTTTTTAAATTCATTGTGGGTTTGATATATAACTCTCAACCCATAGCTGAAGTTGATAATTAAAATAGATACTCTAAACCTATTCTGGGTTCTTTCCTAGCATTACTAACAGACTATTAATCTTCCTTTTTCCTCATGATGGATTTTCTCAGAAAAAGCCCAACATCAAATGTTCAGTTTATTGTCATTTGTACAGTTCCAGCATTTGTTTTTCTCCTCAGGGAATTTCAGAATGTGCTAAAAATAGGACAAGATTATCTAACTTTGATTTAATATAAAACCTGAATATATAAATAATTTTTTTCACTTTATATTCATTCATCATCACTATTGGCCCTTTCCATAAAGAGAAAATAGAATAAGAAAGGATTCATGCAGGTTTTTCATGGCGTGGAAAAATGAGAGGAGAGAAAAAAATTAATTTTTTTGTATTTTAAGATGCAATTAAACACATAATATGGTAGACATACACAAAGGAAGTAGTTAAAGTATACTTGGAAAAAATATATTCTTAATTAGCACATGCTGGTTTTATGGAGCTCATTCCTTGGTGGTACCATGGTAAAATGTTTAACAGGGAAAAAAACTGCTGCTCTTCTCCTTTTCTTGTGCAGTGGTGGTCTGTCACAGAAGCAGTAAATCTCCTGGTAATACATGCAGTCTACATAAGTGTATAAAAAAAAATATTTGGGTATTTTGTTAATTATGTTGGTAATCATGTACCACCAAAGTTTTGCCAAAACTACATTATTCATCTACATGGAAGACATTCACTGTTTAAAGCTTTTGCCTGATAGCCTGACTCTATCCTGGAGATGTCTTCATTAACTGTAAAACTATAAATGGCTAAATAATACTAAGGAGCTGCTGAGTTTGATCAGCCTAGAGTTTAATTGTTGATTCTGTCTAATAATTATTGCCTTGCTTCAAAGACAAATTTTTCACCTTTCTTTACATACTAAAACTTTCCCCTGTGATGTAGCACTTGCCTGTTGCTTGTGAGCATTTTTATTTTTGAATGGAAGTCAATAATGGACATCTTCAGGGAGGTGTTAGATGCTTTTGTAGGTCCAGTTGTTTTGTCAGAAAAAAATTATTCATGTTTAAAGTCATTAGGGGTTTTGAGATAAAATAAGGTTCATCATTGCTGTAGGCATCAGTATGAATGTCAGAGCCTGACTGCCAGATGTACTACCTAGAAAAATGAAGGTTACATTTCCTGCTTGTTTTTTGGGGTTTTTTCCCTCCAGTATGCTTCATAATTGAACTATGGAAAGTTTCCACAGTTCAAAAAAGTTTCTTTTGACTCTGATTTATTTCCCAGCTGCTGAGATATCCAAAGGTATTTTCAAAGGAGATTTCCAGCCCAGCTTTCATACAGTAATTTTCAAAGATAGGATTGTGAGCAGACTGGATCTTAACACGCCAGCCCCAGATGGGAACAGCCAGAGTAGAAGCATGGCCACTGCTTCCAAGATCTTCAGCACAAACACCCATTGCACTTGGTCTTGATTCACTTCAACCCCCAGAACCCACTGTGAAGGGTTCTTAGAAGCCTAAAAAAAGGTTCTTCCTTTCCTTGTGACCTACAGAGGTGCCTTAGAATGTTTTCTTTGAATGGTGCCTTAGTGTTTTCTCAGGAAGATCTGGCTGGCCTAATTAGCTGGAAGGGTGATTGTAGCCACCAAAACAAAAAAAAAGATGACTGAGTCTTCTCACTGGGATAAACAGTTTTATGAAGTTACACACTTGCCTATGGGACCATGAGTATTGCAAGGAAGATTTTAGGCAAAAGCAAGTGAAGCAAAATACAGGCTGGTGCTTTTCCAAGTGACTGACCAGGAGGCTGACAGATGACCTTCTTCAGAAAATCACTCACCTACAAGTATTTTGTCCTAAGGGAATTTCATATGAATCTTTCATGAAGCAAGTTCCTGAGAGCTGTAAATGTGATCACACAATGTAGATTCCTGTCACAGTCTCCAACCCTGCTATACAGGCTCCATTAAAATTAACTTCCAGCCTCTCAGCTTACAGGGACATCACCTTTTTTTTTTTTTTCATTTTATAACATAAGTTGCCTGCCTGCCTATTCCTTGCTTAAGGAGGAAGGAATGGTGTCTCCTTGGCAAGATCTAAGTTACCCACCAAGCCAATGCAGTGGCTCCAGGAGAGATGAGGCTTTGTTCTCAAGTCATTAGTTCTTCAGAAGCACAGACATGGCAGAGCTGGTGGAATCAGATGTTCTAAGAAGGTGACATTTGCCGAATAGTGATGAGACCTTCCGAGGAATCAAGCTATATATTGAGTCATTTAGGTCCAGCCAGGCACAGCTCAATCAAAAGGGCAGTGCTAGGCTTGGGACATGATGCTGAGGGTGTTTAGATCTCCTGCTGCATGACCTTCTGTCTGCAGCTGCTGCAGTGTGCTCCATCTTTACCTTGGCCAAGATTCAGAGTATTAAGAGGAATATTTCCAGCTGGAAATAGCCCCTGTTTAGATGCTTTTTAATTTTGAACTGGTTGGTTGAACTGTTCATTTTCAAACAGGTTTTTTTTTATAGCCTGTTTTGGTTTTGGGTTTTTTTTTAAGACTTTGAGACATGGCAGGTTGAGAAGGGTGGTTTTCTTTCTTGCTGAATTTCTTCTTCAGTAATTTGAAGAGAAGAAGAGCTATCTTCTAGAAAATTACTGACGTCTACATCTCCTGCAAATGAAGAAGCACCATAATTTTCTCACACTGTCTGTCCAGTTCATTCCTGTTTGGAGTGGATGTCTTGCTCCCATGCTTTCCAAAAAGACCCACTGTATCATATCTAACTGTGGAGACTTGGGAAACCTTTCTGTAGAAACTGTCTGACATAACAAGTCCTAAAATTAAGATCTATGGTGTAGACAATATTGGGGTTTTTTCATTAATGGAATTGAATGCAAGATCTTGAACTTGAAAATAGTTTGTATTTAACCTCCTTTCAAGTGGAGACAGGCAGCAGATGTGAAATATTGCACATGTGTGGATCCATCAATAATTCAATTACTGTTCTTGTTGCATAAATATTTAGGTGTGTGAAGTGCAGGAAGTGCATCGAGGTGGAGTCCTGAGCTTTCCTCCCCTTGACACATGTGGGACAAATGTGCCAAATGACAATGTGAGAGAAAGCAATGGCTCTTTCTTGAACCCCAGTGTTACAACATGAACTTTCAAGATGCAACCAAAATTAGAATCAGTGAGACAGGACATTTGTCTGACACGAAGATCAGGTTATCCTGTCTTTTAGAGCTGAGTTTCATAAAGAGAGTGTAAAATATCACCCACATGGGGTATAAGGGATGTGCAAAACAAAAGGAATAACAGAAGGTTTTGCTGTTAGCAAATACTGGTTGAATTCCAAGACCTCCTACACTAATACCTCAATGAATACACTGCAGTAAAGCTCTCCTGCGAGAAATTAATCCTGAGTATTTATACAGAAGTCATAATTAGTATTAATTCTTGCTCTCATAAAAGATTTGGTGCTCTACTTTATGGTGTTGATCATCTGCTGTATTGCAGAAGCTGAGCAAATCTGTATGCTAGAAAAGAAAGCCTCTTTTTTAATGGGATGAAGAGCAGCCCTCATCCAAACGTTGTTCTGCTGGTCCTGTGCCCGGGGCACTGCAATGGGCTCAGCTCTTGGCTGTGCCAAAGATTCCCTTGTGGCCACCAACAAGTTACTCATTTCCCTGCTCTGAATTAATGGTTGGTGTGACTCCATTGTAGGAATTCAATAGGAATTCAGATTACCTCTTGTGCTTCCAGAACTCATCTAGTAAGTAATAATAATTTCCCACATCACCAGGGAGGATTTATTTAGTTTTTTTTCCCTAATCTACTTGTTTTGATCTGAGTGTGTTAGGGGAGTTTCCTAAATTATGGATTTAGGAATATCTTTAAGGGAGTCAGCCCTGGAAAATTCCTTTGCCCTTAGCTATATATTTTCAACCAAGTTTACTTTTTATCTGTTTTCTTCATACGCAATGCCCGGAATATCTCTTTTCTTGGAGAAACAGTTTATATCAAGATTATAAACTTTATAGCAAATTGAACGAATGCAAAGAAAATTCACACAAATAAGCTCTAAAAGTGTTGTGTGAAATAGCACAAAAGGAATTAACTGCCATTGTCTTTCATACAGTGATGTTTATTTGCCAAGTGAGCTATTCTTTTTTACCCTCTGAAAGCTGTAACAGCTGTTAAAAACGCTTTCTACAGCTTAAATTGTATTTTAGATAATTCTGAAGTATATAAGGTATTAGTACATCAAAATACAGTTGTTTTTATGGACTTTCTTAAAGCTGTATTCTAATTTGCATCTTTCGAATGCTGTGGTAAGACTAAAGCTTACAAAACCAGTCTCTCCCCCAGGTGTTCACTGGGTGAAGTATTGCCTAGAAATACAAAACAGTTCAAGTGGTATTCAGAACTAAGGCTGACAAACCACTATGGTTTTTTTAGGACTGAAAATGATTCATTTCTGTATTAATTTGATTATGTAGCTGCATGAACTGTTTAATTTCCAGCATCACCACTAATTTCTTTATCTTCCATTTCCCTCATGTTCACAGCTGTGTAGCTGTGTTTAATCATTGCTGATTTCCATCCTGGTTTCACCAGTTCAGCTTTAGTGATCTGTAAGCTCAATTCTCTTTTGGTTTACTGCTTGTAATAAACATGTTTAAAAGGAAGAGTGAGGGATTTCTTTCATTAGGGGACTTGATGCAGAACCAGTGAGAATCTCTGGTGCTACAAACCAGTCCACAGACCAGTGCCACAGGAATTAACCCTTTGATCCTCGTGTGGAGCAACAAGATGTTAGAGTCTTAGTTGTTGATGTGTGTTTCATCCACAGCAAAACCTCACTGGATCCAGACAATAACAGATGTTGAAGTTGCTGTAGAGGACACCTTATACTGGGATTGCAGAGCAAGTGGGAAGCCCAAACCATCATATAGGTGGCTGAAGAATGGAGACCAGCTGTCAATAGAGGTAATGTTCCAGTTTGGAAAACATGATGCTATATAAAATCAACAGTAGTTGATATAACTATGGCAGTTCATAATATTCCATGCAATTAGTCATGAGGAATCTTTGGTACCGTTTTTCACATGCTTGTCAAGAGCACCCAGAAGGAAATTTCAAAAGCTGCAACACCAGAAATACAGAGAGAAATCAGGTTGACCAAAAATATCCCAGCTAAAAGGAGATTTAAAAGTAGTGATAGAACTACACAATAAAAATATAAGAGAATACTGGAGAATGAAGTCATACATTAACATCTATAAATGAGAGAGAACTTAAAATTATTCTGTTATACTTGCCACTGGCATTTCATTACTGGCAATAAGAAAACATTTTCAAGCTTCTAAAGGAAGAAAGACAAAAATCCTAAACCTTCATAAGACACCATTACTTGGTGCAAAGACTGAAATATGAACAGCAATGCAACATAGGTATTTGCTTCAATGGAAAGTAATGGATTTGGTGACAAGAAAAAGAGGTTGGGCTTAGAAGGTGAGATTTTTGGTCCTCCAGATCAGAAATGTAGATACCTTCAGAAAGGCACCTGAAACCCTTTTTGATTTGAATTCTCACTGCTTCATTGGGAAAACTTCCCACTTGAGGTCATCAGCAATGTAAACTCTGGGCACTACCTCCTTGCAGGAAGGGATTTTCCCCTTGGCCAATGCCTTGTTGGCACCCGGAGTTGAAGAAGAAAGAGTGAGTGCTGGAGTGAATTTAGTGAATGGCAATGAAAAATGATCTAAGCACTGAAAACCATTTCTTAGCGTTCAGAGTGCTATAGTTATGTGCTCACTAAAAGGAATGGCAGTGTTTTGTGGACAGGTTAAGTGAGGGAGTACAAGATCTCATCTCAGTGATTTAAGAGCATTGTTACCATATCACACAATGTCACTAAGGTAATACTCTTTTCTAGCTCAGTAAGTACAAAAATACCTTCTCGCGTTCAGTCATCCCATTTCTCCACTTTTGAGCATTGGTGTCCTGCCTCCTGGCATGATGTACAGGCATAAGGGTGACTTACTCTGGAAACATTATAAGGGCTGTAAATGGTAGGACTTACTCTTTGAAAGCCAGTGCTGAGGAGACAACAGGAGTTCTCTGTCTATTATGATCAGTGTCTTCAGCTCCTTCACTGCAATAATTCTTCTTCATGCTGGAACTCCTCCACCAAAATCTGCTTAGCTCCCCTTCTCCTCCCTTAGATGCCTTCTCCAGAAATGCATCTTTTGGTAGGAGGAGTAAGAAGAGCAGCTTGGGATGCTTGAGAGAGGATCAAGATTTAGGTTGGTTCCTTTTTGGGGATTTTGTGCTTTGGCTGAGCTCCTTGCAGTAAACTGGGAAGGGACCTGCCAAGGAAGAAGCTGAGCTGTCCTGGCTGCCCATAAATAGCCAGTCACCCTGCAGTGGGATCAATGCTGAGTACATGTCTTTAAGAAAAGGGTGCTGAGCCATGTCCCAAAAAAAAAGAAAAGAAAAAAAAAAAAAATGGAAAGGGTTTTTGAGCAAATAGTTTGTTCTTTTGGTTTATGCTCTCTGTCACTGCTTTCTTTTCTCACAAGTTCCTGCCACTCCATCCTTCAAATTAGTCACTCCTTCCTGAATTCATGGAGCTTTCCAAAAATAAGCTAAGTGGGAAGATCCCTGTACTTCAGTAGTTTTGTCAGCTCTAAAGCACTTAAATATGTGTCTTCCACTTAATGACTCTTGGAATTTTTTCTGCATAGTATTACAGAGAGCTCATTAGCAAATGGCATGTGTGAAATCTCTAACTCGTGTGAAATGCCAGTGCCATCTGTATAGTTTGGATTCTCTCCTCTGTCATGAGAAGCCTCAGACGATTTTGTTCATTTTTCTGGGGAAATGCAAAGATTTTTGAGATTATGAAGCCTCTGGGAAACAGAGCAAGTTTGAAGAATAGATTTCATACGTGGTGTTGACAAGTCTCCATATTTGATCACTGTTGCCATACCCTGATGCAGTCATGCCACTTACTTTACAACTGTTCTCATGACTATGCTGCTACATTTACCCCATTTTTGTGTTTATGCTGTCCTATTTCTATTTCTTACTTATTTTAAATTTTTCACAGGAAATATATCATCAATAAAGATATTTTTCTTAATATTCAGGGAAGGATCCAAATTGAAAATGGTGCACTCACGATATCAAATCTAAATCTGACAGATTCTGGCAGATACCAATGCATAGCTGAAAATAAACACGGTGTCATCTATTCGAGTGCAGAGCTCAGGGTTGTAGGTAAGAGTTTCCTTTTCTTCACTAAAACACAAACCTCATTTTCCCTCTCCATACCCCTTCCACCTCATTGTGACCTCAAATTTAACTTGCTCAGGTACTGTCACCAAAAGAAACATCTTTGTCGACCTCACATCTTTACCTGCAGTGCCAAGGAATTGCCACATCTTCTTCCAGAGGATTTGCAGTCCAGTCATTCATTGCTTTAAAACAGCACACAGCTAAATTATTAACGAGAGGTAGAGCAGAGATGTCATTCAGCCATTTGAACAGCTTCTGATGGAGTCTAAAATGTGACAACTGTTTGAGGGAAGCACTCAACTCATGACTGTCTTATGAGCTCATACGCTTGTGGGATTTCTACCTCCGGCATAGAGTCTCCAGACAAAGCCTGTGAGAACAATCTGTTTTGAGAGCACAAGTTATTTTCTTTCTATATCTAAGGTTACAGTCGCTCAGCAGACTGTCCTTCACCTTCATCTCCTAAAATGCTGAATTTCCTCCCCAAGAAGCTCAGTGTTAGTATGGATGGAAGCCACATGCCTTCCCCACGTGGTTACCTGATGTGAACCGTGCTGTTCAGAATGAGCTGGGCTGTAATTTTGTCACCTAACATATCTGAGCTGACATTGCACTCTCACACAAAACTAGAAGCCAAGCAGTTCCTTGAGTTTTAATGAGGCTGCTGGTGTTGACTGCCCTCCCTGGGCTTAGGCAAGTCATGTACACACATCTCAGCAAAGCTCCAAGTTACTCAGGTGAAGTCACTGTGAGCTTCTGTGCATGCTTCATTAGGTGATGTGCTCTGCACAACTGAGCCTTTACTTCCCTGCCAGTGTAAGGAGGAAAAAAACCATAATTGTCCCATAGATCATCTGGTTGAATTAACAAATTCATGGTTCTAATTATGTTTGGAAGCTGAGAAGTATCGTGCCAATGGTAAATAGCAGTATAATTGATACAGTGAAAGGTGCTTCATTTAACTATTACTATCCCTTCTGTTACAGCCTCTGCACCAGATTTTTCCAAGAATCCAATGAAGAAACTGATCCAGGTACAAATAGGCAGCACAGTTGATTTTGAGTGCAAACCCAAAGCTTCCCCTAAGGCCAAATGCTTCTGGAAGAAGGGAGGTGAGCAGCTACGCGAAAATGAAAGGTATCGAGTTATATTGGTTTATTTGTTTACATCTCTAAAGAAAATCTTCCTTGTGTCTTTTTATGTAATAGACTGGGCTGTAAATTCAAAGAGTTGTAAAGTCCCTCTGACATCTGTCTAGCTGAAGGGGGTTATTTGATTGCTTTTTAATTGTCATTGTGTCTGAGTGCTGAGACTGCATGCATATTATCTTTCTTTAAGGTCAAGGGCCAGCTTTTATTTTCAGCTTAATGCAGAGTTTGGTCTGATTTAGAGAGAAGCAGGTACTGATTAAAAACTGGAAATGTAAAGCTTATATAACAATACTTCAACAAAATCTTCTGAAGATGCTGTCGAGGAGGTGGATGAGCCATGTTAAAGCCATGATGATAATGGCCAGAGAGAAAACAGGAGATTTGAAAAGAAAAAAAATTGCAGTTGGACAAAGTTAATAATTGGGAAGTCCAGAAGAGCACTTTTACTATTCTAATGCTTTGATTTTTTACTGTTCTATTACTGAGTTTATGAGAAAAGTTATTAGAAAGATGACTCAAAATCATAGGTGAAAAAAAAAAGGTTTTCTAAGGGACTGCAAAATGGACTCATAAACCCAAATACCTGAGCTGAATGATGACAGGTGAAAATCAATACAAATGTGTAATACACCTAGGAAAGAAAAAGCAAAGTAAAACTGCTTGTATCCAAGTGTTGCAAATTAACTGTGAACACTTTGGGAGGTGGTAGGAGCATCACTGAGCACAGGGGGCTGAAACATCTGCTCAGTATGCATTAGCAGTTAAATCATAGAGTGGTGATATGGATGGGACAGAACAGAAAATACCTTTAAAAATTTTGTTATGCCATTACAAAAATTAATTGCCTTGGATATAGTGTCAAGCACTGGTCATCTCCACTCAGAAACATGTAGTAGAGATAAATGTGAAGGATGGTGGTGACAGTATTTGGAAGGGTGTCTAAAATATCTGGAGTCAATGCAGCAACTGAAAAGATTATGATTGTATGACTTCAGGAAGAACAAAGGGGTGTGCAAAAGAGTGTGAGATATGTGCTTATTATTAATGTACTTGTTCATACATAAACTCAATTTAATGTGCCTCTTGTTGAGATTAAAACAGGAAATTAAAAACCACTTTTAGGTTCTTTTCAAGCACCATGAAGTTCATCTACCAGTTAATGTAGGTTGCAGTTTCTTTAGTGTTTACCTGATGGTGAATGTGTTCTGGGGTTGGTAATTCTCAGTGGAGAGTTTGTGAATCACCTGTCCTCACCTATTCACTTCCAACAACATGTAAACATCTTTTCCAGCAGTACCCATTAAAGCATTATTGAATTAGTCATAAGCTAAACTTGCACAAGGCCACTGATTAAATTGTATAATTGAACTGTACAGAAGTGTTCTACCCCTCTCTGCTCTGGAGCAGCCACTTGCTTTGCATCTCTCCAGCATTAGGGATTACTGCCTTTTCCACCTTTTTGTTTCCCATGTGCAGTGATGAACTACAAGGGGGGAAAAAAAAGAAACAACTTTGTGTGAAAGTTGTAATTAAGGCAGTGACATATCTGGTTGGGCATGAAAGTGGGCAGGGTGGTATTTCGGACATTCCAGCAGTCAGTACAGGCTGTAAAAGCTTTGAGGAGCAGAGTAACTATTGGGGATTTTAGTGTGCCCTGAGGTCAGCCTTTCTGCACGCACTTGCTGGAGTATCTTGAGTTAGCTCCAGACTGCAGTCCCAGCACAAGCTGCAGAGCAGGGAGGGCACGGTGGCTGCTGAGCTCTCCTCTGGCAGTGCTGGTGTCCCCTGCTACTGACAAGGGTGACTGAGGGACAGTGGCACCACTGACGCATCCAAAAGTCCAGACGTGAGACTGAGGAAACTGAATCTTTGTTTCTGGAGGTGGATTCCCCTCTCAGTGTGTTGTGATTTCCTGGGTGTATCCCTCCTCCTCTGGGACTCCGGGTTAGCTGGTACAAAGTTGAGTCTGTCATTAGGAAGCTGATTGTGTGAACCAGGTGAAACTCTTCTAGGCCTATTCTTTCTTTATTAAGTGAAATTTTGAGAGGCTTTGATTGAGACCATTACTTGCTCCATCGTAACGCTGGAGCTCTCTCCTGGTACCCAAAAGGTTTGGGCACTTGCTGTCATCTTGATTTGTACATCTCTGGCTCTTTCTTCCCAGGGAACACAGTATTTTTCATGTGTTCAAGTGTTAAGTATTGTCAAATGCAGCATTTTGGCAGAAAATGAGGCATCTGTCATTATAAAGCTTGACATGGTCCCACAGACTGGCTCACTGGCTGCACGTCTGCGAGCAAGAAAAACCCCATTCAAGAGAACACTGTTCAGTTTTCTTTCCACATGAAACCTCCCATCATCCTGCAATGACATCATCATACTGATATATAAGTGTGGCCACAGGGATCTCTCAAACTCATGTGAAACCTGTTGCTTTTTGAAGATTCTCAACTCTTTGTCGTTGCTTTTGGTAAAGCATCTACAGGAATTCATAGCACCTGATTTTCTCCTTTTTGGAAAATTACTCTTTTGTTTTGTTTTGTTTTTGATTTTTTTGTTTGTTTGTTTTTTGTTTTGGTTCCCATTATAAAATAATAATTGCTTTGAGTTGCCCTTCAAAAGCAGTACCCAGGAATTTCACTTGTGGTGATGATACCCGGATAAAGAAAGTAATGGTTAATTTTTGAAAAATGCACTGAGCATCCACAGTGCTGCCTGCCTGCATTTATGAACATAAATTATGGCTTTTAGTTCTGCAAAGTGCAGGTATTTCCAAAATGTGACCCAAAGTCTCTCCTACTACGTATTTGACAGCAGACTGTGAATGGCTTGCAGGAGAAGCATAATAACAAGCCAATAATCCTGAATTTATCTAAATGAAGTACACTCACCCTCAGAGAAAAGCAGAAATGCAATTCTTTGCAGAAAGCACTGGAGTTCATTACTGTCTGCTATGAATAATTGCAATTCATTAATTTCTTGCAGTTGTACAATTGCTGCAATTCAGGAAGGGGTTTCCAATTAGCAGGACATTTTTTTCGGGGGGGGGTGCCCACAGAGATCCAGCATGCTCTTTGCCTATAGGAAGGGGGACAGCATTATGGTTTTGTTGGGTTTTTTTTTTTTCATGTAAATATCCATAAATGTTGGAATGTGTCCTCTTCTTGGGGTGTGCCAGCACATTGCTCCAGCACTGTCAGACACACCAGGGTTGGGTTATGCTGGTTTAGGCTGCACCTGAACTGGGAAGGCTTTCTGAAAGGCTCAGAGGGTGGAAGTAGTTCTTAATGTCACCTCTAAAAGTGAAAATATCACAGAAGATGCAGCACCATGGATAAAGTCAGTGTTTTAAGAAGGACTCCCATTTGAATAGTGAAAATTAAGCACAAATACTCCATTATTTCAGTGTATTCCTAGTAAGAGAACTTATGTTTCTCTGGAGGCACTGACCACATTACTTTAGTAAAGCCTGAAAGATTTTCATTTTGATGGCACTGTTGCTTGTATTCAAAATTTATTTTTAAATGGTGCTGCATTTTCAGTATTGGATAATGACTCAGTAAATTTTAATCAAATGAGCTGAATATGATTTGTCTTGTGGAGGGAAGAAAATATAATTCAAAATGGATTCATGAGCTCTGGACTGGGAAATCCCTTGCTGAAGAATGCAATCTTGCTTCCTGTTAGTTCTGCAAAATGTGTGCTTTTTTATTATTAGAATATCTTAAATAAGGAAAGCAGAGAGGAGGGAAAGCACAGTGCACTGTCAAATATGCAGGAGACAGAAAATAGGAATTAAATTCTTTATGTACTGAAGGGAGAAATGCTTCCTACCAGAACGCAGTGTTGGATCTTTGAAATAAATAATTTTGGGTGATATAATGAATAGAATAATAAAGAATCAGCAAGAATCCTTGTCTTTAAAGACTGGCAGATCAGATGTGCTTTTACTTTTCTTTTGTCCTCCAAAACAAAGCAGAATTCAGTATTTAAACCAAGGTTAAATATACTTAATACTAGTTTAACTCAGCAAAACTAGAAGACATACCAAAATATGCTGCAACCCAGATAATAACCCCTTTAAAGATTTCTTCACATGTTGTATATATCAATATGATTTTTAATTGATATATAGTACTAGAGAGTTGCTGCAGGTTGGCCATAATGAGTCCTGTGCTGCTGGCTGAGATCTCTGTCTGGAAACAAATTAATGCCAGGGATTTTGAGATCATCTGGAGTGAGGCTTCACCTGCAAATCCACCTTTATTCCTAGATGCTTCTAAATTCACCCAGAGTTGAAAAAATGCTGCAAACTTTATCTTCCCTAATAGACATTCCAGTGCAATTCTCTTGAAAATCTCCAGTTTCAGCATCTTTAACTGTAGCAAAGTGATGTCAGATTCATGAGGAAAGAGGAACTGGTTTTGTCTTCTCTACAATTTGATTTAAGTATTTTTATTTCATTTTACGTTGCAGTTGGAAATGCCATGATGTGGAAAGAAGCAAATCTACTTAGAAGTATTCAGTAGGAGTTTTTGTTTTTTCTCCACTGACTTTCCTGTTAATTAATCTAGTTTTAGTTGGAATTTGATTGATATTTTAAAAGGCAGGTCTGAGGCACTTTTCCACTGTTCTTTGTACTGAAGTGTTGTGAACTGGAAAGCAGTATGTGTCTGTGTTTATTATCATATGTATAAGGATCTAAAATAGCTGGCTTTTCTGCTGAGTAATCTAACAAATATAAAAGGCAGTGATTGCTTTGATTATTTCTATTATTTTAGTAATCAAGTATTGTTACAGGGAGAAGAGCAAATTTGCATTCATTAGCAGTTGCATTAATGACTCTAAATTTCAAGAGGCAGAACTGTGGTCTTGGCTCCTGAGGCATTTTCTGGTCCTTAGTCCTGGGTGTGGTCGTTCAGCACCAACTTTACAATTTCACAAGATGTTGGTCAGCAAGGTAAAACTGTGAAAACCTCCAGATAATTCTGCCCCAGTTTTCTGAGCAAGTAGGCAGAGGGACAGTGAATGCAGAATAGCTGGAATATTCTACACCACAGATACTGAAGTTGACAGATCTCAGTGGGCATCCTGGAGCACCACTTGTCCAGGTGATATTTGTTTCAATACTTGTAAATATGTAAATTTGGTGCAGTCTGTAATAGCATACAAATAATTGATCAGTATAAGAAGTACCTGTGCTCGTTTCACAGTTGGGTTTCTCCATGGTCAGTTATGACTAAGATAACTAATAGCAAAATTTAATGGCATTATAAAACCTGACATACTGGGCAGAGTTAATGGAAGCTGTAACCCCACTGAAGTCTCTCAGCTGCCTGGGAGCTCTGTAATGCCAAATGCACCCTCCTAGTTTAGGTGGCACAGGAAGATTCCCAGTTTTGCCATTATGGACTTCTCAAGCCAGGAACCCTGAAGTCAGTGAATCCCTCTCTGCTCGAGAGTTAGCAAGAGATGATGATTTTATCAATGATGTTTTGATCTAATGATCAAATAGGTCCTAAATCACTCTTCAGTTGTGTAAATGGGGATGTGCCAAGGCACTATTCCACCAATTCTCTCTATTTTACGGGGCTAAAAGTTTCTGCCATTTGCCAGTGCATCAAAAGTGTGCAGATTGTTGAAAATGGAATTCACTTTGAAAATTGTCAGCCTCCAGCAAAATGTATTGGAAAAGCTCTTGTACATAAAGGGAGTGCCCAAGGATGTGGGGTTTTCTTTTGTGTCAGAGATCCAGATCACTTCCTGGCAGTGGGTCAGCCTCAGGACATTTGTTTTATCACAGTCTGTGAGTATCTAATCATTTAAAGTATACTAAAAGCTTCACTTTGTGTAATGTTTCATCAGGGAGGGGTAGAGTTATTTCTGGGTTTAGTGTGTTCACAGGCTGTGCTGCATTTACTGTTTTATAATTGAAAAATTAAAGGGTTTCTCTTTTTAATTTACCAGTAAAGCTTTTATTTTGACAATACTTTTTTTCTATAGTTTTTTTTGTTGTGTTGAATTCTGGGCAAAAAAACCCCCTCATTCTTAATTATATCTGGGTTTTAGGAAGCCTACTGCTTAATTATTTTAGGCAAGCTAGAATTACAGGTAGCTCAGAGCACTCTAAAGATGATTTGTTGTAATTAAAATGTATTTAATGGTTTAAACCCCAATCCTATTTTTTCCTTGGTTTGATCCCTGGCGTTGTCAACGCTGTAGGGTATTTATTTGGTATTTCATTTTTTCTACAGGAAGCTGCTTCAAAGTAGATGATGCAATACAAACCTTTCAAAATACACAGACAGCTACAAAGTCCAACAACTCAGTAGCTCGCTAGCAACCAGAACTGATTTATTTTTACACCTTTTATTGATGTCATTTAATTACCTATGAAATGTATTAGTCATGACATTTAAAATACTTACAAACCATACGGTCAGATTTAAATATAAATGTTCCCTCTAATATAAAGTGCAGCCAAATATTCCTTCTGAATTTTCCAGATCAAGTTCCTAAACCTCAGGAGGGTCAGCACTGACAAAGCCCATTGATGAGCCCCGTTGGCTCAGGCAGCTCTGTAGCCTCTGAAGAGGGCAACTAAAGAGTAACCAGGGAGTAACCAAAGATAGTTACTTCCAGGTGTATTTCTCTTTATAACTCATTTTATTCCCCAAATATAAGATGCTTTTGTCATTCTAACAAGGTGACTTGTTATAATTTACCTGTTAATTTGATGGTTGTATCACCTTTGCCCAAAGGAAATGTGTGGCCAGATGATTGTCAGACAGGTTGGTAATTGATGCATTTTCTTATGCCTGAGGTCACAGAATGAGTAAGTAAAGCATTTTGTCCCCCAAGCAATTCTGTAACTTTTAAAATCTTTTTAAATATTTTTAGAATCATGTTCTTAAAGGATGGAGGACTAAGAATAGCCAATGTGACCAAAGCTGATGCTGGAAGCTACACCTGCCTGGCAACAAACCAGTTTGGAACAGCCAGTGGCTCAACAAATTTAATAGTTACAGGTAGGTGGGGTGGAAGGAAGGAGCACCAGGTGCTCCACACACATTGAAGTGCAAGCTCTGCACCAAAGTGGAGTCTGAGTTTGCTTACTGAAAAATAATGTACCACCACATGTGGTGGAAATAGCCTGAGAAGTTACATATTTAATAATATTTGAAGATAAAAGGATATGTGTTGTAGATCTTTCAGTAGATGAAGGAAACCCAGGGGTTGTTTTTCTCTTTGACCAAAATAATCCCTGATGTGAGGGAGTGCTGATGAACACTTACCTCCCCTCTTTCATTTATCTAAACACTAAATAATCCAATTAGGCTTTTAAGTTGTTGTTTAGGGTGGGTTTTTTTTGCTCTTTTTTGCTTTTTTTAAACTTCTGGGAGAAAAAAATCATGGGAATTAAAAATACTTGAGGTATGTTTATATTTCAATCCAGTCTGTTTTGCCCTAAGCAACTAACTTTGCATATGGAAAAAAGATGTGTCAGAAACTCCAGCTGCAGGAGCATTGAGAGACTCAAAAGCAGTAAAATATAAAGTATTTCAAGAGGGAATTGTGTACATAATTGCTATTAAAAGGGTTCTTGTCCCTCCTCTAAGCCATCCATTCCTAGCTGCAATGTAAGATACTGGATTAAAAGGACAAGTGGTCTGTGAAGTTTAGCTGAAGACTCTTTTCTCTTGATATTCTCTTTTTCAAAGGCTATCTGAAAGGTTTTCCAAACTTAGAGTTCTCTAATATCATGCTGGGATGCATACCCTCTGTTTCTCATAGACCCAAACAGAGTTACTTTGTTCAGTGAACTAACAGCTTTGCATTTTCAGCCTGTGCTCCTAGGTGACTCATGTCCCTTCCACATACAAATAATAGAATTATAGACAAAGGATTTCTAGAAGGAAAATTTACAGTATTTACAGTACTTGAACATTTTCTCTATTAGTCTGATTCTAGAATCCAGAATAATCCTGGAATAAGCAGCTATTCCTAAAGACACAATTTATGTTCCCTGTGATACATGGACACAAATACCTGACACATTCTACCCTATGTGAATTTCTTCTAGTTTCCAGATTTTATTAGCTCTTTTTCTCACTCCCACCTCTTAATCTTCCCAGTGGCTGCTGCTGCAGTTTCCTGCTCCAAAAACACTGGGGTTATTGCTAGAAGAGTAATTTCCTTGCTGCACTGCCTTGAGCTTTGTGCAGCCTATTTGCCTGTACACAGCAGGTTAACATCTACCTTTTCAGTGCTGAGGAGCTCCCACTGGGAAATGTGCAAGGACACAATGTGCTCCTACAAGAGGGGTTGAGCATTTATAGTCCAGCTGCATAAGCTGAAGTGACCATCATCAATCAGATTTGAAAAACTTGGTAGAACATTAGTAGCAAGCAAATCTCAGCAGTGCCAGAATCTAGTAACTGATATTTTTGCTCTCAACAGAACCAACCAGGATCACTTTGGCATCCCATCCTGGACATCAGCTTCACTTGGTATTTCAATGGAACGCTCACGGACTTCAAGAGAGATGCTTCTCATTTTGAGAAGGTGGGAGGGGTAAGTTGCAGAAACCTTCCTTCACTTACCTTCTGCAGCAGAGCCAGCCTTACTTTTTTTCTTTTTCAGCATGGTAAAATTGAGATGTTCCTTCTCTTTTGAGCGTGTAAGATTTTCTTCCCTGTTGGAGGGAATTCAGCCATTGAGCCAGTTGCTGCCTGTAACCACTGTGCAGGCACCTTGTATTTTAGACCTGAAGTACTGGAAGTTCCTACCTCCATCTGTGCATCTGGCCCAGCTTGATTTTCCCAAGATCTCATTAAAAAAAAAACAGTGATAAAAGATTATCTTGATGCAGACTAAATCTGTACAAAATCATCCCATCTTTCCTTACATTTCCTGAACTTCTGTTCCTCAGAGTTCTGTCTGTGCCTCCTTGGGTGAGAAGCCATCTCTCTCATTAAATATTTCCTCTGCAGAGATGCTGCCTGGGGGGTGGTGACATTAATGCTTTTTAGAGTTTAGCCTTCTAATCCAAACATGAAAAGTAAAGCATTCAGACAGATGAAGGCTGTATCAAGAGAATGAAATCAATTACAGCAAACGGCCTTTATTATAGTGCAAGCCAAGGCCAAGTGGTAACAAAACAAACAGCTGAGCATCAGCAGGAAACTGGCCATTATATGCCTTCATAAAGTTTCATTTTAACATATTCTTGCCAGATTTCCTGCTTTAGAGGAGAGTGTTAGACACTACTGCCTGTGGAACAAACATTTCAGCACCTTTTTTCTTTTTTGCCTCTGAAGCCTTGAAAGATTTAGCATTTAATCAGTAGGCACCAAACACACAGACTGTTCTGCAGTTTGCAATTGATTAAATACAAGTGCATGTGGAGATGATGAGGTTTCCTTGTAGGGGCCATAAGATATTCATATATCATGTACATTTTCACAGAAATGTTTGGAGAATTATGAAGTGACCATCTGTCATGCTGTAATGGGAGAGCTCTGATTTCATAGCCTGTTACCTTCCAGTATTGCTACATGGACTTTATTTATTTAGTATTATTTCCCCCAGCTGTACTCTGGTTGTATAGGCAAATAGTAATATTAGAAAGGAAAGGTTAAAAACATACCAAAACCTGAACCTGACAGTTTTACTGGCTCAATTAAGATTTTATAAGCTGACTGCAAAACACAGTAATTTTTCTCACGAAAAATTCCAGCTTTTTCATGAAAAAACAACAGGCATAATTCCAAATCAAAGCCATGTTTAGGTGTCTTTTTTTTCCCTCTGATGGAAAACAAAACAAACAAAAAAATTCTCAGTCAATACTGAGGAAGAATCCAGGGTAAGTACTTGCTAACTCAGAGCTCTGAATATAGACCATTTTACTTGGAAATTTGTCATAAGGGACAACATTTGGGAGTTTTATGGAATATAGACATAAAAGTCTTCTTATTTGTGTAAAGAGGGATATAAGCTCATTAGTAAATGACTTCATAGGTTACCAAGAGATCAGCAAAAAAATACATTGTGGGCTTTGTATCCCATTAAGGTCAGTGGAATAATTTACGCAGTGTGTATTTGTTAAATGAAAATATTTGTGTAAAAATAACTGTGGCTTTCTTGGTAGGAAACGGGGCAGAAGGAAAATAATTTTTGAATGGATAGAGTTCTGTGGAATGATGTCTTAGGAAGTCCCTGCCATGCATGCCCGAGGTCTCCAACATGTAGTAGTAGTGGGAATGTTACAGGGACCACCACCTGGACTTCCAGATGGTTAGAAAAATATAGGATGTAACACTGCCTTACTGCTCTTTTTATTTTTTTGTTAGGCAGATGATTTATATAAAGAGTATGGCAAACCAGGCAGATCCCAAAATTTTGAACTGATTGCCTCTAAAATGTTCTGGGTATCACCTGCTTCTAGAGGCCAGCAATGGCTGAGGTGGTTAGAGAGTCAGGAGAAGCAAAAAGCCACTTCAGCAGCTGAGAAAAAAAAGAAGGTGACCTTACTGTCACCTGGCACTCTCCATGCTGACAAAGACTTCACGTGGGCAGGCAAGTTGTGGATAATGCTGAGGGTGCCTTGTGTGTTGTAGCTTTTTTCTGCTGCAAGTTTCTGTGTTTTCCCTGCTCCTTTGGGCTTCTTCCCCAAAATATCCACAAATCACTTCAATGCAGTGTTAATTGTTAGGTGTTTTTTATTTAGCAACAACTTACGTGACGGTTGCGTTTGTTGAGATGTTTCAGTTTGCTAAGACAAATCCAGCATTTGCTTGTGGTGTGCAGTGCTGCTGTGGGTCATTCCCTGAATATCCACTTCCCATCAAGAAGATGGATTTTAGATTGCCTTCGACTCAACTTCTAAGGTATTGTAGGCAATCAGGGCTGAATTGTCCTGCAGATGCTAATATTGGTGGTCTCATAAAAGACCAGGCTTTGTGTTGCCACATGCAGAGAATCAGAGCTGTTTTCAGCTTGTCTTGAAGAAAGAAGTCAGACATAATGCTGAAAAAATGGGAAAAAAAAAAAAAAAAAAAAAAAAGGTAGTTATTTTTTTACGACGAGATTAAAATAAATTCCAGAATCTTCCCCTTTATCCCAACTACTGCATGCTCAAGAATCAGTCCTGTGGCCAGAGTACCTGAAAGTACCCACCAGACAGGGTTATGTTGAATTCTCCAGACAATTAAAAAACAAACCAAAACTGAAATTTGCAATAAAACTTGGACTAATAGCTTGCAATCCTCCAAGCTGGCTGCGAGTACAGTTTTTGAGCAACTTTATCTTCAACATTTTTGACTGAATCCTTTTCCATTTACAGATGCCACTTTGATATGACATGGCATGTGTGCTAATAACACCTTTGTATTTCAACAGAGCTCTTCAGGAGATTTAATGATTAGAAACATCCAGCTGAAACACAGTGGCAAATATGTTTGCATGGTGAAGACTGAAGTGGACAGTGTAGCATCTGCTGCTGACCTCATTGTCCGAGGTAAATTTCAGCTTCAGTTACCATCAATCATGGTTTTTAACTTTTTAACTTTTGTGTGTTGTAGATTACAAAATCAATTATGCTGTAGATTACAAAACCCAAGTCATCCACTACTTGAATTATGTGCCTTGGAGTTAAGGAGAATTTTAGCTCAATTTGTGGATGAAGCTTAATTTTTCCCACAGAAAACAAGAGCTGAAAGATACAATAAATCTTGGCTTTACATTTTTTCTCACTGACAGTCCTTCAAGTCACTGTTGAGGGGGAATGAGAGTTGTTTCAACCCCCTTTGCTGCTGCAAATGAGACAAAACTCAGCATTTTTACCAGGATGCCCAGAATCAGGCTTTTTCAGGAGGCAGCAGAAAGCTTGCCTGACTAAACTGCTGCTCGGGGTGCTGACCAGATGTTGGGCTGAAAAAATCACCACAGTGCATTGTACATTAAACCAGCTGTAGATACAGACTACAGAGATTTAATTAGGACAAGTAAGGCACTGACAAGAGAGAGGGATCAGACTTAAGTTTAGTGAAGGTACAGCAAAAATTACAAGTGTTCTTATGCCAAGCTGGATTGTTTTTTTCCTCCCATAGCACTGACAAAACAAGAATCCACACACTGTGTTTGTGAGTGCCAGGGTCCTGGCTTTAGAGTCTTTTTAATCTGCTTCCTGGCTTTACAAAACACTGAGTATTTTTCCATTTGGTTCCAGGCTCACCTGGGCCCCCAGAACACGTGAAAGTGGATGAAATAACTGATACCACAGCTCAGATCTCCTGGCAAGAAGGCACAGATAATCACAGCCCAGTAACCACTTACACCATACAAGCAAGGACACCTTTTTCAGTTGGCTGGCAGCGAGTTACCACAGGTAAAACACAGTTCTTGTTACAGGTTCTGTTAGAATCTTTTCAACCAGGGACTTGATGTTCTTAGTTTCCATTGTTTCTCTCATTTTTGTTTTTAAATAGTTCCGGATGTGATTGATGGAAAAACGTTCACAACCACAGTAGTGGATTTAAATCCTTGGGTCGAATATGAATTTCGTGTAGTTGCCAGTAACAAAATAGGAGGTGGAGAACCTAGTTTACCCTCAGAAAAAGTAAGAACTGAAGAGGCAGGTTAGTGGGTTCTTCTATTTGTTTTTCATTAAGAGTCTTGAATATTACAAAAAAAAAAGGAGCATTCATACCCTTGGCTCTTTGCAAACAAGCTTGGAATTGACACCAAATATAAAAGCCTGTAAAAGTTTGGTTATGATTTTTTCCATTTATCTTTGAGAAAGGTTGTGTTGCATTACTGAACGTCACAGAAGCATAACATCTAAATACATTTAAACTGCATTTAGTATGCCAAAGTCTGTCAGTTCAGGCAGTGCTGCAGGGTCTGAAGGTATTAATAGATGGAACGAGGTTAATTTTAACAGTTGTGTTTTCTTCTTTTCCTTGTGTTTGATCAGTGTATACCTTCCCTATTAACAAACATTGGCTTAGAATAATTAAACCCCCAGGAGTTTACCTGGGGTAAGGCCATTGCCCTATGCATATGCATAAGTTAACCCTACTTATTTAAAAAGTGACACATGCCTCCAGTTTTCACAAGGTCCTCAGTATTAGCAGACAGGGTTCAGTCTGCGAGCTCGGGAGGTTCTGCAGGTGCTCAGAAAAACATCTGCCCGGCTCAAAAGGCTTTACCTTGATTTGCAAAAGCAGTATGAATGCAAGGGGGTGAGCTTGTGAGCATTGTATGATGTGGTCTCTGGTCTCTACCCTGTGCAGACAGCTCTACGTTTCCTTTCCACAGTTCCTGAAATTCCCCCCTCTGAAGTCAGTGGGGGAGGAGGCAGCAGGTCTGAACTGGTCATAACATGGGATGTAAGTTTTCTGGCAAGCAGTTTTCCTCAGAGGGATGATTGTTTGTTTTTCATGCACAGACTCTTCTTAAAAAGAGGAATTTTCCCTGGCTGTATGTGTGCTGGGTAACACGCTGCAGCCTGAGCTCTGCACGTTCCCCGTCCCCCTTTGCTTTCATGTGTTACTGTGCTAGACACCAATCAGCAGGAAATTTATTTGTCTGAAATTGCTTCTATTCTCAAACAAATGTTAGGGGGCAAGAGGGTGGGGAGAAGGGGGGAAAGGAAAGGGTGTTGCTCAAAGTTTCAGCCTAAGGATTATGCTTCTCAATGTAAATTTGCAGTTGTCCTTTCCTGCCATGAACTCCGGTGCATGTGCCCAGCAGTGCAAAGAGTCAGTGTTTGTATTATCCCCTTTTAATGAGTTTAAAAAATGTTAGCAGGTACTGACATTGACTACTTTGTGTGGTTATCTAATTACAGTCCCATCAGTGGAAGGTATAAACCTCTGTACATGGGCGGAGTATCGGATTTTGTTATAGTTGACTAAGCAATTAGTAATTTTTTTATGAACTATTGATTCTGAAATTGAAAAAAACTTGTATTTACCAAAGAGTGTTTCAAAACAGTAGACTCAGTGGAAAACAAGGAATATACTTGAAAGTTGTTCTCTTCTTGAGGTGCAAACCTTAAAAAATTGGCCAAATGGAAGCTCTGCTGTACCGAAGTTAATTTGCTGATTTAATGATTGCAAATTCAGTACCAGAACCTGCTTACAATCACGTGTGTTAATACTTCCTTCCTCCAAAATGTGTCCAGTTTTGCATGTGGCACCACAGAACTTCTCTTGTCTCCTGCTTTGCTCACAGCCCATCCCTGAAGAATTACAAAATGGAGAAGGATTTGGCTATGTTGTTGCTTTCCGCCCCTTCGGCACCACAACCTGGATCCAGACTGTGGTCACCTCTCCTGACACACCAAGATATGTCTTCAGGAATGAAAGCATCTTGCCCTTTTCACCATATGAAGTCAAAGTTGGTGTCTATAACAACAAAGGAGAAGGACCATTTAGTTCAGTAACCACAGTTTTTTCAGCTGAAGAAGGTACGTGGTTATCTCCAGGTTGACTGAGTTACCTCCAGATATTTCACACGAGATGTTAATGAACAGTCACAGTTCATAGAAATGAGATCACTTTAAATGTGGACATCTCTATTTCCACACTCAGCAAGGCTCCTGATTCATTTATTCATTTCTGCACACAGAGCCCAGCATAGCACCCTCTGGGGTATCTGCAACCAGTCTGTCAGCCTCAGTCATCGAGGTCTCCTGGACACCCATTCCCTGGAAGATGAGTAGTGGAAGGTTACTGGGCTATGAGGTACAGTGCATTTAAGATATATTCCTATTTGCAAAGGTCCACGAGCCAGAAGGGTCACACAGGCTGCAGGACAGCAGTGCACATGTACAGAAGGTTTCCATGTGTCCTGCTCTCTGCCCTACCAACACCAAAAAGACGGATATTTTCTTCTAAGTAGCTCTGAAAAGAGCACAGAATGAAATGGCTGTTTGCTTCTTGTGCTGATTAAGTCATGTGTCTAACAGTATTCCCAAACTGACATTATCTTTTCAGGATTACATTTACTTCCCAAGAAACTACTTTGTAAGATGCAGTTTTCTGAGTGTAACTTGTTTACTTTTTTAGACGGAGTGTTTTTTCCTCTTGCCATTTTTAATTCAATCAAGAGCTAATATTTCAGTTTCCTTTTTCCTACAGTCACAGTATAAAGAGCAGCAAGTGTGAAAAGATAAGAATGTGTTGGTATTTTTTTACAAAGTAAATATTTTCAAAACTTTTATTTCCACCATTTTTGAAATGTTTATTTCAGCTGCGCCTGAAGGAATCAAATGAAGGGCCGTGGATGAGGAGCCCATTCCATGTGAGATTTTAAGTGGTTTTGTTCTGTGTCTACTAGGTGAGGTACTGGAATAATGGTGGAAAAGAAGATTCCTCAAACAGAGTAAAAGCTGCAGGGAATGAGACATCAATAAGAATAACAGGTTTGAAAAGCAACTTAGCATACTACACAGCTGTCCGTGCTTACAACAGTGCTGGAGCAGGTCCCTTCAGTGCCACAGTAAATGCTACCACAAAAAAGACACGTGAGTAACTTGAATTTAAAGTGGGGACAAGAAATTGTGGTGTGTTAGCACTTGCAGGGAAATGCAATCCCCAGTAATGCACCTATATTTTCCATATACCTCAATGACCTAAATTTTCATAGAGACTTGAGGAGTTCTGCAGTTAAACCAAGCAGAGCTCCTCCATTTTCTACCCTCTGCTGTTTTTAGAGGGATGGGGAAATAAAACTCAACTATGCCAGCAGAGCTGAAGTAAGATACATAATTCCTGCATAGAAGCTTTATTATTTTTCTAGTGACTGGAAGAAATTTAGAAGAAAAATTTCTCTTATAACATATTTATAAAGCTAGCATGGCTTTTAATAACGCTCATACTCATGCAAAACAATCCTTCATGTCCATTGCTTCCCCTTGAACAAATTACACAAGAGGCCACTTCACTAATAAACAGAGGAATTAAGCTGCAGAACAGGCTGTCAAAGGCTTCACTAATTTTTCTACAAATGGAAATATTTTTGGTATGCTCTTGTATCGTAACACAACTCAGAATCAGGGTCATTAATCTTTAAGTATTTCTGTCAGACCCACAAGAATTCTCAATTAAATTTGTCTGAAAGGTCAAATGCCCTGCAGTAGTCATTAACATCCTTCAACCAAAAGTAGTCACATCATCAGTACTATGAACTAAGGTAATTTATCAGAAATTATTATTTATCAGAAATTATTAGTTGCTGGCTAATCCAACTGAGATTAACATCTTTGCTAGAGTCTAAATATATTATATGCATAGTTACCATGAACTGACTGAAGGAACTCACTGCCTGTAGCTTGTACCTGCCATGAGATGCTGAAAAGTTTTCTCTAATTTATCATCTTTGGGGCCCCTGGCTGCTTACTGGAGTAGGTTGTGCCAGCCTGCTCAGCCAGCTGTGATTTTTTCAGTCCTGGTTTTTTTTTTTAGTGAATAACTGCCCTTGCAATTGCTAAAGGAGAACTGGACAAGCATCTGATCCCACTGGTTTGAACTAGATCTGGATCAGCCCCTTAGGCAAGATCACTTGACAACTGAAGTAGTTAAAAAGAAAAACTACTTACATTATGTCTGTGTATCTTGCTGGTGAAAAAAAAAATAAAAACATGGCACTACAGGATAATGGCATTTTGAAGGATTTTCCTCATTTCTAAGTGAATTAACCAAGACAAATATTTCTCTGTACTGTGGCAGTAGAAACTGTTTTTTCATTCAAATGTGTGAATTTTGATCAGTCCCAATTTCTACCTCAACTTGAATATTTGTGATTGATCTTTTCCACTGTGAAGGATGTCCATGCACATTACATTTACATTCAACACATCAACTACAAGATGCTTCTTAGTACTTACTAACCACATCAAGAAACAAATACTTTACTTCAGTTGGCAGTGTATTTCAAGATGGAAAATTCAGCGCTTGTCCTTAACCATTACAGTATCTTTGATTTTATATCTGAAATAAATATTCATGTTCCTAGCTCTAAGTAATAAGTGTAGCTTTGTTTTATAAAATATTGCTATATAAAATGGCAAGTAACTGGGACTTACCTAAGCCTAGAAGAGAAGTTGCTACAATTATTTCATATTGAGAAGGTCTTAAAATGCTACAGAATGTTCTGTCCATCGTTTCTAATTCAGAGAAATACCAGTGTATGTGACCTATTTAACAGGAGGTGGGGGTTCAGGATCTCACCTATTACAGATTGTCAAGTTCTGCAACTCTGAACACTGAAGTTTAGTGGAGATTTTGGTATCCAAAATAAACTGGAGCCTTCTGAATCACTTCCGTAACACAAGGGCTTACAGTTTTTACATATAATTACTCTTCATTTTTTTCATATGTCATATTATTTTGTTGGTTTTTACTTTAATATCTCAGTGTGAAAACTATCATACGTGCTGTAATACTTAATTCTCAGGAGTACAACAGTCTTAGGTTTAAAAAAGCAGCTATTAGTGCACCAGGTTAAATCATATTAATATATAGAACAAGGCAAACACTGCAAAAAAAGGATCTGTAAGTAGTTGTTTGACTTTAGAATAATACTTTGAAGTCTCACTCTGAAACTTTTGTGTCTAATTTGTGTTGAGAAGTATGATCAGGTGGGTTTTGATCTGACTGCTCATGGAAATAATGTAGGGAGATACCTGTGTGAAAGACTAAAAATAAAAGGGGAAAAAAAAAAGGAAAAAACCCCACACCATAAGCACATTGTATAGGAGTGTTTAAAGCTACTGTCAGTGTTTGTTTAATACTGGAACTCTGAGCATCAATTTGTAGGTCCATCCACCTAAGCAGCAGTTGCCTCCACTAGGTGACAGCAAAAGTAAATTGTTTTCTTTAACAAATTTAGAAAAGGTTTTAATCGTTGGTCGTGTCACTGCATGGCCTATTTTCTGGGAAACCAATGTGAGGCATCTTAAGAGGTTTTGTACTTACCTTCACCTCCCCTGAAAGCTTGGCAGCTTCAAGACCTATTAAAGTGTACAGCCTAAAGCATAATGTTCTTTTTGAAAATACCAATATCAGATGGTTAATGAACAAAAAAACTCCAATAGATTTCCTTGGCCAAAGCCCACTTTTGGTTCAGCTGCAGACATAAAAAAGGTACAGACTGTGATTCAAAAATCATGCCCCAAGTTAAAAGAAGAAGAAGAACAACAAAATCAAATATTCTCACCTCACAAACATGTTAAACTAAATCAGCATAGCACGTTGATTTGAATAATCATCAAGATTCCATTTTTTCTAACAAATAATCTATTGTGAAGTATTTGCTTATTCTTGGCAATATACTAGAACTAGAAATTGTCTGTTCCCACCACTGGTTTCATTAGGGTTGGTTCTAATTGATCACCTATGTCCTAAGACATATGTTTTGTTGGGCTGTATTTAATGAAGGACCATCAACAGCTAATGCAACTTCAGAAATAACAGTTATGTGCCATTCCATTTCTCCTGCCTTCTGTTTTTCCAATTTAATTTCTGAACCATTAAGTGTACAAACAACAAGGCTGCCTTTGAGTTGCTTTTGTATCCGATACAGAATGGCAGTCAATTACCTGAACTGGTATTTCCTATTGTAGAATAAATCACTAATGCCAATTACATTAAAGTCATGCTTTTATTATGTATTTGAAGCACCCAGTCAACCACCAGGAAATGTTATGTGGAATGTCAGCAACTCCAGAGTAATCCTCAGCTGGGAGGAAGTAAGAGCTATGGACAACGAGTCTGAGGTGACTGGGTATAAGGTAAGTGGAACCAGACCAGAAGAATGCCTGAAAGCAACTCACACTTTGCTTTTTGTTGTCTATCTGCAAGGCAATATTCTTGGAGGATGCTCAGTAATACCTCATCTAAACCATTTCAGTAGTGTCCCCATTTTATAGATTTAAATTGTATTCTAACAGTGCCTCATAAACTGTGGTCTGTTCTAAAGTAACTTTACCCAAACGTGTAACACTTATGGATAACCTGTCAATATGCAAAACACTTACTATAAATAGATAACACCCAAATGCATAACATACAATCAAGGACTTTGATGGGTGTAGCTTCCATTGCTGGCCAGGTGTATTTATGAGTGCCACATACATCCAAGTGATATTCTTAAACCTTCTTCTTACCTGTTGTGGGACACGCTCATTGTCTTGATAGAAATCACAGATCTACATCTACTCACAAGGTACAGGTATTAAATGTATCATGTATCTTGAGGATGTTTAAGAGAATAGCTGAGGATGTTCATGACAAGCTGGATCCCACATTAAATATTCCTGCATAAAAGATTTATGCTTGTATTGGCAAGAAATACCTGTTTAGAGCTTAGATAAACCACCTGGTTTCAAAAGACAGTCTCTGACCTAAAAACATACCCAGCAGAGTTTCAAACTGCACACTCTGTCTCCCACTACAGCTTCAGGTTCCCCTGTGGATAACAAACACTGCAAAGTACACAAGGACAAACTGCATCTCAATAATGCTGATTAATGCTGCTGAAGCCAAGCACTTTGGAGCAAGTGGTTTGATCCCAGAGGGAAGAGCAGTGCAAGTAACTAAAGCTGGTTTGGCAGCAAGAGAAGAGCCAACAAATGACATTAAAAAAGAGCAGAGCAGCCATAATGCAGGGGCTGTGGAAGTGAGCCTGTGTCCCTCTGAGAGCATTTAATAGCCAGGCATGGCTTTAGGGAGTGTCTCTCCAGGGTAGCAGTGTGTATTTAACTCCCCTGATTTTTTTCTTATTTCATCATTATTGCCATTATTTTGGGGGAGCTGGGATTGCTGGGTTTTGCACTGGAAAACTCCCAAGCTTACCTGCTTGTCACATTTGTGAAGCTCTGCCAGGTGGATGCATTGGATCCAGGTATTCTTTTTATACTCTGCCAGGCTGTACCTCTCTCTGTGCCAAGCTCCATCACTGGCACCAGGGACCCTTCAGGCTCATCAGGTCATCAGGACAGGAGAGGTTCATGGTGGTCTTGAATCCCTCCTCTTGCCTGATGATGCTGAGCAGCAGGCTCTGGCCTGCAGGTGAAACTCCCATTCTTTAAAACAGAAGACAGAGAATGCAATTAAGTTTTGTGATAGAATAATCACTCAGCACTTGCAGAACATTTTCCAACAGAGCCTGTGATGTCGATTAGCTCTCTCCTTCCCAAACTACATATTGGCATAAGAAGCTGATCCAGATAATGGCAGATTGCAAACGATGGGATAATTTATAGAATGACATTATTAAGATACTAAGCAGAATATATTATTCATCTGTTATCATTATACATTGTGCCATCTTAGTTTAGAGCTGGAATAAAAGAGCTTGATGTTATCTTTTGTCTTTCAATGTAATTCTGCCCTATGATATTAACCAAAAATCAGATCTTTGCTCTCATCCCAACCTTTAAAAGGCTGCAACCTTGTTTCTAAGAAACACAAACAATCATGCAGGTCCTAGGGGTAGAAATGACTCACTGCAGCTCTTTGCTTGTGTTGCAGGTTTTGTACAGGACCAGCAGCCAGCCCAGCATGAACGTGCTGAACACGGACAAGACAACTGCTGAACTAGTGCTCCAGTTTAATGAAGATTATATTATAGAAGTAAAAGCAACAACTGATGGGGGAGATGGCACCAGCAGTGACCAGATCTTGATTCCCAGACTAGCCAGTAGGTTGAAGATGAATCACTATTATTTTGTCCTGGCTTTATGGAGAGTCCCCAAGCAATATCAGCATCTCCTTCAGAGCAGCCGTGCAGTGGAGACACCTCTCTGCCTTACTGTAGTGAATCATCACTAAATTTGCTGATGACACCCAGCAGTTGTCACAGCTTGTCTTTGCAAGAATTGAGGCCTTATTGATGGGGAGAAAAAAAGAATTAAGCCTTGTATATTGTATGGTAATAAGGTAATAAAAAGAAAAGCAATTAAGAGTCTTCATGCCCTTATGCATGACAAACTTCATTCTGTTGAAGTGGTAAATTACCATGTAAATTGCTATTAAAAACATTAGATTTTTTTTACTTCCTTCTTTCTATTTTATTATAAACCTGGATGTATAGACTGCCTGTCTATATAGTGTTAGCATTTTGCAATACATTTCTGTAGTTTAAAAGTAGTGAATTTTTTAAATTTTAATTGCTGGTCAGAAATAAAAAATTACAATAAGTTTTGCTTAGCATCTGGGAAGAGGAATATAATTTGTCAGAGCAGATACTCATGCTTTCATTTAATCCTTACCTTTTTCATTTGCCACAGGTATGGATGCAAGAGGTTCTGGTCCATCAGTCTTCAGTGTCTTCAGTGTATCCAGCTTCTTAGCAACAATATTCTCCTTGGCTCTTAATTCAGTGTTGTGATTATACATTCTCATTTGCTGGGGAAAAAAAATTAATTGGTTTTTTTTTTTTTTTTTTTTTTTAAACAAAAAAAACAACTGCAGTGTTAATGCATGGTTTTCTTTTATCCTGATGTGTTTTTAAATTCTTTATATTTCACTGTAGGTTGAAGTAAAAAAAAATAGGATGTAAAATTTAGCAAATCCTTTAAAAAGGAAACTAAAATGCCTTAATACTTGAACCAAAGGAGTTTACATATTACATACTTCAGATACAATGTAAGAGCAAGAGGCAAAGTAATGGCACTGTGATCAGAGTTGTGACACTGAATTTTTATGGGTATGTTCTGCCTTGTTAGGATAACATCATTCTACACATGAAAGATGAAATCCCAGCTGTGGTAATTCAGGTGGATGAGAACACATCGACCAAGCAGCTGTTCTTAAGCCAGTGTCAGAATCCAGTGGGTTTGGATGAGTTTTCTTACTGCCCTTTATATAAATTACTTTAAATCTAGCAAGAAATCAAGGTTGAAAGCTAGAAAAAAAACTCACAGTGGGGGTATTACTTGTGCCCATGTTAGGATGCCCAAGGAAGGGCCTTCCACTGCTGCTCTTAAATTATTTCACAGCTGTGTTTCAAGGATGGCTCTGGTTTATTGCAGCCATACCTTTCCCTTACCTTTTCAAGCACCTAACCTTCCTCTCCACCAAAGTTAATTTGCTTATAACCTCACCTTCTATTTCTTAACCAGGTCCTTTATTCACAACCAAGTTTTACCACTTCAAGGATCCTTTTTATTGCCCTTCTCTGAACTCCTGTCAGTGTGTTTCACTAACAAAAGTGCCCAGCTGAAATACAGTTGCACCATGGCCTTATGAAAAAGTTTCCTACCACTTCCCTACCTTGTGATGTGGTGCTTGGAAATATGCAGCCCCAAATTATCTTGCTCTTTGGTCTACCACTCTGCACTGTAAACTCATCCTTAATTCAGTCTTACACTCCTAACTCTCCTTCCTGCTGCTCTTTAACCAATTCACAACTATTTCACCTGGTCTGGCTCTCTAATGCACCCCATTACTGTTAGATGATTCTGGTGTTTATGGCAATACTCTAGGTTAGAATAAGAAATTACACAGAGACACTTCAGGCTTGCTGATTCAGAGAACTCCTTCTTTCATAGCAATATAGTAAAGATCCATTAAACCTGGTGCATTTGACTTCTACAGTTGTGAGTTGAACAAAATCAGCCTTTCAGACACCTTTTCAAGAGCTGCCCACACACATGGCAGAGCAAGTGTCCACGTGCCATAAATAAAGCATATTCTTTAAAGAGATTGATTTTGGGGTTTAAAATCTCACTGTATTATTACAAGATAGAAATATAAAGGGAGAGAACCAGGATTAATGAAATTATGGTAGCACTGTAGAAAAAAAAAAACACTTTGATATGCATTCAGATAGCAAATTACCTTATTAGTATCACATCCAGATGAAAATATCTGCTGTTGAAGTAAGCAAGATCTGTATATATTGTACATACATAGCTATAAATGGCTAGTTGCTTTTCAATGTGGCTAACCAGTGATGTTTTCAGAGACTTGCAGAGGTGTTACTAGTAATTATATAGTTATCTTTCATGCAACAAAGGGTGAACCTTTCTATTCTTGTTTCACAAAATTCTAGTCCATGTTCCTGTATTGCCATTTTCATGCAATTTAATTGTATTATTTAATTTCTAGTTATATATCTCCATGAGATATGTCCCAAGTACCTTGTTTCATATTGAAAAGTTTGAAATTTATCCTTAAACTTCCAGTTGTGTGTGTATCCTATGGTTATCTGTATGCATTTTTTTCTATTACTCTAATAAAATATTTATTACATTGAGGGATACTAGAATATTTCAGAGTAGTCTTTGCACACCAGGCATCTAAAAATCCTTCATAATATTTCTGCTAAGTGCCATGTCTTGGCAGGACAGGAGCAGTTTCCCTCACAGTATCTTTCCTGCCAAAGGACTAAAATCCCAACTCATATCCCCAGCTCTACATCCACAGCAAGCAGGGCAGGAGGGAGAAGAGGAAGAAGCTTGTAAATACATCTCAGTCTTTTCCTGGAGAGGTGCATGGGGCAGGAGCCTGAGAATAAGCTTGAGTTGATGAACTCTTACCTTTACTCACAGGTGTGCAGCATGATGGGGAAAAAAAAGCCACTTCTCTTTGCCTGGTTTTGTCTCCTGTCTACCCAATTAGGCTGTTTTCTCTCCTCTGAAAAGAAAAAAGAAACAAAACCTATAATGAAGAAGAGTTTGTTCTGCCTAGCAATTTATTTAGTGTATCACCCTGGAGCATTTAAATTCCCCCCCCTCAACTTACCTGCTCCTTACATACTTACATTCCTAGCACTAAACCCACCCCCTTGGGAACACAGGCAAACCAGAACTCTGTGTTTGCAGCTTTGAAAGCATGGCTCCTACCTGCAATAATCTGCTGCAGCAATAAGGGTTACACCACACAAGTCAGGTTTGCCTTTTCAGATGGCTGCTGCTGAACACCTGCCTTGCCCCCTGATTCCCCCCATGTCCAGTCTTACTCTTCCTTTCAACTGACCTCTCTTCCTTGTCTCCTGTTGATTGAGTCAGTGTTTATTGGCAGTAATGAACCTGACTTAATTCACTAGAAAGAAAAAAAAGAAAAAAGGAAAAAAAGAAAAACAAAATAAATTGGAAAGTAAAGGGGGAAAAAGCTGAAGAGCCAGGAAGAGCTGAGAGGTCCTTGAGCCAGCCCACCTTTTGCAATCAATGATAATGAAAAAATATGAGTAGCTTCACTTGTGTGACTGGAACTGTAGATGGCAGAGGAGGAGTAGGGGGAGCAAGACATGAGCCAGCCCCTTCCCTGTCTCCCTACAGTGTTTAGGGGGAGAGGTGGGTGCTGCAGGTGGCATCTTTATGGAGCTTTCCAAGGAATTTCTCTGGAAATTCTGTCTGCAACCCAAAAGTGGGTGACTTACTGGGGTTTTTTTGGATGATGACTCAAAATATCACTGTGAAAAGCAGAAAGGATCAGAGAGTGCTGTCACCAGCTGGATGGGCTGCTTGCTGGGTAATTTTAAGCATGGATTTGATCACCACTATCCCCCCCAGATTCCTTTTCTAGGGGTTCTCGTGCCACAGGAGGAATATGTCCTGTTCACAGGAGGAGACTTGGTGACTTCTGTGCTTCTAAAGTCAGAATTTCCTAGAGGTAGCCACTATATGAATTAAAACCCCACCTTATTATTTTAGAGAGTTTACTCTGTTGGATACATTTTGCACACGCAGGATCCTCTATGAATACAAAACAAGTTTAAAAAAACTAGTATCCCTTTAGCCCTGAGAAATATAGGAGATCTCTATTTTCTACTTCATTTGCCTTTCACTGGTAGAATGCAGACATGGGCAGTGCCTGTCAGGTTCTATATGTTATATCTTAATAACAGGCAATAAAGCAAGCTGTCCTGTGTGAGGGAGTGCATTACCCTGACAGCTTTCTGTCTGAAATAAATAACAATGGAAAATTGTGAAAATAAAATGAGTTTGTAAACAGGCACTCTTAGGGAAAACAACCTCCTCGATTGCTTTATGCTAATGCTTTGAACTCCTGAAAAGCAATAAAAAAAAGAAAAGGATATGTTTAGCAGAGGCTTCATTGAATGTATGTTCTATTTGCTTTATCATGCCTGCTTGATAGAGAGAGGCACTGCTTTAGAGCTGATGCCTACCTAGAGCAAGCTGCAACATGATGGAGCACCACTTGCCTGGCTCCCCAGCTCTCAGTCTTACTCTCGTAGAAAAGAGCTTTTGGGCAAAGCCTTTCCACAGTTGGTCACTGCCTTCCTGGTGGAAGCAGGATGCAAGCCTGTGAAAAAAAAGGAGAGACATTTGTCTTGCTTCAGCAAGCAGAGGTTGCCTGCACTCCTGTGCTTATCTCAGAGGTGCTATTAATGTCTTGCCTTGGGCTTGAAGTCTTCCCAAGGTCAGGACACCTTGTTAGCATCCCTGGGACTGCTCACCACCAGTCCATCAGAAATAGCTGGCTGCAGGGCAAGGAGATGCAGACAGACACTGCCTTGGCAGCTCTCCCAAAGCCCAGCACATCCCCCCAGGCTGCCCTTGGCAGGGGACATCCTCCCTGGGACAGACCTGACTGCTCCCAGGAGCTCTGCAGGTCCTCTCCTGCCTCTGCAGGAACTGCTCTGCTGCCCAAGGCTCTTCTCGTGCTTGGCAGCAGAATCTGGCCATCCCTAGGAGATAGGCTCAGAGCACCTCAGTGTGTCTGTGCTCAGGGACACTTTCCACTAAGGCAGACAGCTGGCAGTCTAAAATAACCCCAGCCTCTCACCAGTTTTGAATCTCTTTCCATGTTTCCCTCTTGCTGTGTGTTACCAGTCCTCTGACTCAGTCCTGCCTCTCCTTAGGTGCATCAAAACATGGCTCCTACCCAAAAATTCTGTATTCCAATACACAGACACACCTTTCCTTTCACAACTCTTCTTCATCAGCTTTAGCTGCCATGTTGTAGTGTCTGTCATGCTGCTTATTATCATTCATACCATGCTCTTCATTTACTTTGGGTTTGAACTCTGTTTTGAGACTTTCCCCTTTGTGCATGAAAGTGTTTTACTATTAGATGTTAAGAAGACCTTCATGTGCATCATTCCTTTGTTGTGTTTTTTTTTTTTCCTCCACCTCTAAGCATCAAGAAAACTTGATAAATTGTTGATCTTTTTGAGGTCAAGAAATATCTTTGAAACTGTCTGGTTTTTTAATGGACAAATACAGGAGATGGGCCAGTGGCCCTACGGAGCATTACTTAGACACTTTCTTCCCACTGTACTTAAGATTATTTTCTTACCCTTTAAAAGCATAATTAGTCCTGTGAGGATTGGACCATGCCTGCTCTCTGTGCTGTGCTCTTCATTCCATCTTGGCAATTATTCCTTTGGGTAGGAGAACATCAAGGCATTGGCAACTGCTGAAAAAGGGAAAAGCAAAAGCATCCCATTAAGAAGCCAAGACAGGGATCAAGATGTTCATTAATTCAGCTCATGATAATTGAAACTCAAAGCAACTCCTGAGACAGAGTAACATCCCAGAATTTTCTATCAGGAAAGAGCAGCTTTTGAGAGCTTGCAGCCCAACTCATCTCAGGGCCCTCTGTGGTCCCCCCACCCACTGCATTCCCCCTCCCCAAAGCAAATACCCAAAGCACACGCTGGATTCATTGCTCTGCAGCCTGCAAAAGAAGTGGAGATTGATTTATTTATTTTTGTCACCTCCAGGGAAGGTGCTGCCAACACTCCCCTAAGATGTGAGCCCCTCACTGCTCTCCCACTGCTCATTAATTTAAAAGGAATTTTGCCAGGCAGGAAAGGTGTTCCTGGGGGTCTGCTCTCCCTGGTGAGCTCATTTTAGGGGATCTTTGCTTTTTCTGCTGGAACATAAGCAATGACCTGTTACATCAGCTAAAGACATAAAAGAAACGAGGCAGAGAAAAGAAGGGAAAACCCTCTCTTTCCTGACCTTTATGATACAAATAATATATCGTGTTCCCAACTCAAGACCTGTAAAGGAGCCTTTCTAGAAGGACAAGTGTTTAACAAGAACTCCTCTCCATGGGTAAAAAATAATTTAATTTTTGTCACATTTCCTAACATTGCTCGCAAACTGAGGCATTAAAAGTTACACTTGTCACAACACTAATTATCTGTTTGAACAGCAGAGCTCTCAGATGATTGAATGAGTTCCTCTGCAGTGGGAACAGATCATTTCATCAGCTGCATCCAACTGTCACCACTTTTTTGGAGATTGGATGTAAATTGACTGTAATGACAGAAAATATGGCTGGGGTACCTTTGTAGCAGCTTCCTATGGAAGAGTGGAACTCTCCTGCAACAGCCAAAAGCTTCTCCTCATGAACTGGAAAACAATGTCTAGGGGGGTTCTGTTACCTTGGAAACATGAAAAATAAAGGGCCATTTTTAATTACTTATTTTCAAGCAACCAGAGTATCCGAAGTCCTGGGTGTTGGGTTTCTCCTTGGCTGTGCCATGGGGCCACCACGTGCTGGAGTTTCCAACTGGATTTTCCCCAGCTTGCTGGCATATGGCCACCTCTGAGCAGGCTGGGTGGCACAGGGGGCTTCACCCCATCTTTGTGCCTATTTAGTGAAATATTTGGAGTGGCTAAACCCAGCCCAAATCCCAGACAGGATGATCAAAGCTGTGTAGAGATGATGGTCAACCTTGTGAATATGGATGAGTGGGAAATAGTCTAAAATTGAGCTGGAGTTGACAGGCACAGATTAATATTTCTTGTAAATGAAAGAGAAGGGACACTTTTCGGAGCTCATAAAATGAGGAGGATTCCTGGAGAAAATTAAGAAGATTTTACTGGAAATATTTTTATCCTTCTGCACCTTTGTGGCTGGAGTTTTAGCTGATTGCTTTGGGCTGTGCTGGCAGGGGTAGAGAACAGTCTTTCCAAGTGAAAATGGTCAAACTCCCACAAGGCAAAGCTGATTCCAGTCTTCACCTTTTTCATAGAGATTTATAGTTAGGACCAAAGAACCACTACTAATGGGAGGAAAACAAGCAAGCAGTCTGTGGTTAAAAAAAAAAAAAAATTGAACAGTTAAAACGATTATACAGAAGACAGAGTAGTAGAGACTTTGTTTCTGGCAGTATTTTGGGCAGAAAGAATGACAGCAGAAGGTCTGGCTGAACTCAGGCTTCTGGGAATATTAGCATGATTCCCTGCCTGGAGAATATGTATATTTGGGATTTCTGTAGAGGGGGTCTATGTGTTTGCATGGATGTTTATCAGGTCAGCTGCTAGTACCTTTGAAAAAGGATGGCATAGGTTAAAAAACCAACCAAACAAACCAGAAAACAGATTACAGATTAACAAAGTTCTGGATGTGAAAGCAAGTGCTGGTTTGCAGTACTTTGGGTGTCTGCCTGAAGCCTTCTGGTGACTGCTTTGGTAACATGGGCAGAAGTGAAACTTGGCTGGGCTGTGTTCTGCCTTGGTCCTCTCCTTGTTTAGGAAGGCTGACTGAAGCTGCAGACCCAGTCCCATGGATGTCCCATCCCTCCAGCTCAGCCCAGGGGATGGGGCACAGCCACCTCCCAGCTCCTGGGACACCAGCACCACTTTCATCTTCTAACACTATTGCAGACACAGCAAACACTATTTTCACATTTGGTCCCGAGATAGGAAAAAAAAAAAAAAGAGTCAACCTTTTCCCTTTAGTTAGCAAACCATTTCTAAATGAGCTGTTTATGGGATAATTTTGAGTTTTCTTTTCTCTCTCCAATTTTCCTCAGGAATAATGCTCCTGGCAATCCCCATGAATCTCTTCTGACTCTTTCTGAGGGCTGAACTGACTACAAGAAAGCCAGATCAAAGAGAAAGAAAAACTTCATTCTAGAAGCACAGAAGTATTTCCATAACACAAGATAAGATAGAACTCCTCATTTCTACCATGTAGACAAGCTTGTAACAAGCATATAAAACTGGGGCATTTTTAGGTCAGTTGGGGAGGTATTTTATAGCTCGTGTGAGAAGAGAGACAAGGCTGGCAAGTAGCACAGTTTCTAATACATCTAATTGAAAAGATCCAGAGTTCTCAGGGTTTCCTGCCTGCAGGAGAAGAATCTCTTGGGGCCTTTTTTTGTGCACAAGAAGAAAAAGAGAACAAAGTGTCCCAGAACAGCCTGGGCTGAGGCCTCCTCCAAGCAGCAACCCAAGGACATGTGAGGAGCTCAGCTGAAGAAGCCAAAGGTTCAAACATCAGATGACAAAGCTGGCTATTGATTGGGAAATGTCTGCCAGAAACAATCAGATTGATGCAGGCAGCTCTCAGAAAGCAAGACCAGAGCTTTATTTCAGCTTCCTCTTCTAAGCTGCTCGCTGAGCTCCTCAGCTGTGACCACAGATTTTGGCAGCAGCCTGCTAACAGGACTGATGAGAAATAATACAAATTGCCCTAAGGTTGGTCATTGCAGAGCAACAATAAAAATGAGATAAAAGAGACATTATTTCACAACATATTTCTCTAGAATTGGCCTCTTTGGGGTTTTTTTTCCGCCAGCTCTGGTAAATTCAAAATAATTGGAAGTTCAATACACTTATTGATTATTCTCCTCACTGATGTGCTGGAACTGAAGCTGGAAGCATTTTGCTATCCAACACCCACTTGTGCCTGGCCTCGGAGCAGCAGAGCTATCTGTCCTGTGGTTAATTAGCAATCCTCTAGGAAGAAATGAGAAAGGCAATGCTTTAAATTAGACCCATCTGGTAAAGGTTTTCTTGAAAAGATGAGACTTATGTCATGCTTTGGAGCTCTCAGAGGCAGAGGCTTCCCAGCAGAGGCCATCTGTCTGGAGTAACTGCTGCCAGTCCTCAAGATTATCAATTAGTCCATAATGATTGTTTATATGGAAAAGGTGACTGAAGGGTCAGGAGCTGATCCCTCACACTGGCTGACCCTGAATATGAACATCATGGAGAGGGACAAAGAAAAGCCCAGGCACCAAGATGAAAAGTGGGACATCACTTTCCTTTCCTTCAAGAGCTGTTGCTCTATCAGAGTTCAAATAAGAACCAAGCTGCTGCTGCTTGTGGCCACTTTTCTGTTTAATTGGAGAATGTGCCAGAAAGTGTGGGACAGCTTCAGGTCCCTCCCCTGCCCAAGGGGTTTTAACCCAACATCCCTGACTTTCTTGAAGCCTTGTGCATTAAAGCCATGTCTTACACCCACCACTGCCCCTGAGCTCCACATCTAGGATGTTTTTAGAGGTGGAAGTACTTCAGTTTCTAGACCCAGACTGACATCCTAACTTGGCTCCATTGCATCCATGGCACGTCCACAGCCACAGCTTCAAGACTCAGCTGCCACAAATCACACTTCCCAAATCTGAAAGGAGACTCAGACCTCTGCCAGCCTTGGACCTGGTTTGTTCTCCCCTGTTCTGTGTAGCTTCAATTAATTTCCATCACTCCATGTGCTCTGTGCTCTGATCACAGCGCAGCTGAAGTGCAGGGACATGAGTCCTGCCGACACTAAAGCAGCTTCTGTCTCACTGTTCTTATCAGGGCAGCACAGGGCTGGGACCAGCTTGTAAGGAGAGAAATTGTGTACATAATTTATGATGCCTCCTCTTGTCAAAATTAGCAGTCAAACTTAAAAATACAAGCAGACATTGCAAGGAATAATATGCTTAAAATATTGAATTATATGGTAGTGGCATAGAATGGGAACTACTTGAAATTAGAAGAGAATACAAACATAAGGTATTAGAGAAACACCACACATTTCCTGTAATTCACACATCAAAAGAATGCATCATACATTGCTTTAAAGACAGAAGAAGATGACATCCAGGTGGCTTAAGGAAGATATTTGAAGAGCCAAATAAGCATCACTGCAGCAAGCAGGCTCTACTAGTGGTGTGTCCCACCTGTAACCTCCTAGGAAGGGACCTGCCAGACAGCTGCTGTAGTTGGGCTTTAAAGGCATTTTTCATCAATGAAAAGAAGAAAAAAAAAAAAAGCATTTGTATATCTATTTCTCTATGTGCCAAGTACACAGTAACAGAGAGAAAACAAACGCACAAACATGCCACAATTCTGGAGCATCCCTGTTCACAGAGGGACAATCTTCCTCTGCAGAACTAAAGCAGGACAGGACTCCTGGCTCCCAATTTCAAGATCCACTGAAATTGATAAAATATCCAATGTATATTCAGAGAAAACTGAGAGGGGGAGGAGGGGCTGTTTTCTAACCAGGAGCGGCAGAGAAGATGCTGATTGCTAGGCTGGACACCCCACATTTTAAAAATTAAAATCTGGGAACACTTCCCTCCCTCTTTTGCTAGAACCAGCAGGGCATGGCAGGGTGACAGCAGGAAACCAGAGCTCCGCAAAGCTGCGCCGTTCCGCAGGCAGCTCCGTGTTTGCAGGTGAGCTGCAGCTATTCCCCCAGTGCTCAGAGACATGATAGCAACCCCAGGATTTTAGTCAGCAGCAGACCTTTTAGCTTCAGCCTGAATGGAAAGGTCATGGATGTTCAGAGCTTTTTGCATCCTTAGGAAGAGCAGGAGAGAAGCTCCAGCTCAGCCGTGCAGGGACGTCGGGGTCAGCGGTCCGGCTGTAGCAAACAGTGTCTGACATCAGCCCCAATACACTGGGATGTTGTACAAGTGACACTTCTCTGATATCAGTGACCTTAACAACAGCTTTTTAGCACTTGTCAGGGCTATGAGAGCTGAATCTTTTTAACCATGTAAATGTGGCGCGAGAGGAAAGCGACTGTCGGAAGCCCACTGTCCTTTTCACCAAACAAGGCCCTGAGGGAAGTTCAGGACTTTTCCACACAATTTTAACCTTACTCAGAAGGTCTCATCCTCAGCAATCAAACTTACTTTTGACCAAGCTGAAGGGATCCCACCCAACCTGCAAATCTGGCCTTGCTAACACCCACTGACACCTTCCCCGTGGGCAGCACCCACCCTTGGCCACCCAGGGCTGTAGGAAGACGTCCTCCCCTCCTCATCCTCCCAACACACCCTGATGAAGAGTTGGGCATTGCAAGGTTTTCATCAACACGACCCAGCTCCCTAGTACTCTGTTTCCTCCCTTTTTTCAGCCTTCAGGACCAGGTGAAGGGGGAGATAAAGAACAAAATGATGACTCTTGTCATCATCTTTCAAATGAGAAGCACTGGTGTGGCCACCCAGCTGAAAATTTAGGAAAATCTACACACTGGATTGGTCTCAGCTATTGAATTACTGGTGCTGATGAAGGTTGGAGAAAAATTTAAGTATGCAGAATGGGTAGAAAGTGAGGGCTTGCTTTTACCTGCCAATCTATAAAGGACTCAAGTGATTGCTGGCTGGTTTGTTTGGTTTCTGATTAGACTGATACGGGCTATGCCGAAGTATACTGCTGATTGAGTTGAGCAATTAAATAGCAAGAGAAGACAAGATCTTTGGATTCACCTGAAGTGCACTGGTGAGCTGGTAGGGAAGAACCTTTGGGGAGACTGATTTAATCCCAGAAAGGAGGGGATACCCTCCAGACAGCCAGTATCTCTGGACTGGTCACTTATCTCACCCACACTGACAAGATGGCACGTGGTGCCACCTCCTCTGGAGGGGGAGCCCAACTTCTGAAGCCCCAAGGGAGAGGGCAGAGGGAGGCAGGAAAAGCTCATCCCTCACACACCCCCCAGCATTCAGACTTCCTATCACAGCTGCACAAGGTGGGACTTCAAAAGTCTCATTTCAAGAAGCCTTTCTTCCCCTCCCTCACCCTTCTCTCATGGTACTGAAGGATGATTTCTCACATAACTGAAGGAAAGCACCTCCTGACCTTAGCAGAATGCCATTCTCAAGATGCTGGTACCCCCAGCATCACGTGGGGGGTGGCAGATAGAGACAGTGTCACCAGGGGAGCAGAGTCACCCAGCACAGCAAGGCACCCACCTGGGGCTTGGGAAGATTCAGGTTCTGGCTTCCACAACTGCATTTATGCTTTGTTTCCTTGTGCTGATGGTGCTGAGGCAGCTGCTGTGCTGAGACTGCTGCTTATCCTGATGATGAACACGACAAATTTGCTTGGGGTTTTGGGGTTTTTTAGCTGCTGCTTTGCCTGTCTCAAGGCAACTCCTTTGTCTTACACTTGGAGTAAGTTTTCTGTTCCTTTCTGCCTGTAAACCTCCTACCCAAAGGCACCTTCTTCCAGCATCACAGTCCCCAGGGCATCTGTCAGCAAGAATATTTGACCCTGTGAGATCCCTCTCTCCCTTGAACAAATCCACTCCTGGTTATCCTGCTGGTTTATGGCACCTGATGCTACTTTGCACTGTTTGACATCCACCTCCTACCTCACATCATAGAGCTGTGACCACTCTGGGACACAAATGCTACCAAGCTGTACCACTGAACCACCCCAGCACTCTTCTCCTTGTCACCTCTGCCCTCTCTGTGTGCTGCATGAAGTTACCCCCAGCTTCACTGCACATAAAGCAACAGGATCTCAGTGAGTAAGGCAAACCCCATCTCATCTACAGGATGGAAACATTTGTAGCTCACAACGACCACCTGAAATTCGGCTTTAGAAAACTGCAGGTAGTACCAAAAAATTTGAAGCAGAGGAAAAAAAAAAAGAAAAATTCTCGTTGACACACTTATAAAATGGAAATACCCCCTATTACTTTTAAATGTGTTATTTTATGAGAAATGTGGTCATACTGCATTTAAATGTGTAACTCTCTAGGGAGTTAGTGCATCAGTTGAAAATTTTCATGGTCGAGATAAAAAAAAATATATATACATATATATTAAAAAAGCTTTGAATCTGAATGGCTCACCTTCAGCATCCTCATCTGAGGGCTTCTCAGGCTTTCAGGCACAACCAGCTCTGTGTTTTACAGCACATGAACAGCATGGGCAGGGAAGATTGCCTTTGCAGAAAAAGAAGCTGAATCACCACAGAGGCTCAGGATTTGGGGAATACTGAGGAGTCCCTGTCAGTGCAACTCCACACTGTATAACCAGCAAACAAAACTTCACCAGGAGCCATTAATTAATTAGAAAAGCTTAAAAAAAACAGCAGCTCAGAAACTCAACAGGTGCTTTTCTACATTAGCCTGAAACCACTAAAATATTTGCACGTCATGGATTTTCTCTGGCAATTCTGAATCATCAGTTAAAACACCATTTTTCATTTGGAATGAAAACACCAGAATTTAATAACCTTTAACAAAGGACCCATTAAGCCTTAGGTTGAAAGTAACTCCGTATATGCTTATACTCTTTCATATATTCTTAAATTCTGCATATATTCTTCTATATAATCTTAAATTCTGCATATATTCTTTTACTGCCAAGTTCAAAGCTCACAGCTGAAGCCTTGGCCCTTCACAGAAAAGTGGGAACTGCTTTTATAATGAGGATCTTGTATTATTCACATTTTAGGCTATCAGGCTGAGGGTCCACATTTGTAATTCATAGTTATAATTCAATTATTTATATAATGGACAAGAATATAAAAGCAAGTAAAATGCAGAGTAGAAATATCTCTGGTTTCTTATTACAGTGAAAGAAGACTTCAAAACAGAGCTTTAAAAATGAGGGCCAACTTTTTTGATAAATTTACAGCTTTTAGTGGTCTCACTCAGAACTAAACAATGATAAGCAAATGCTGGAGAGGCAATACATAACATTCTGACCTAATATCCAGGCGAGACAGTGGTCTGAATCAGGGATTCTTGCCCTAAAACCACAACGTGTGGTCAAAAAGAATTTAGAAGACAAGATTTCTGTCTCCTTTCCCTTTGCCTGGGAGAAAGCCCACCAATGCAAAGGGCTATTCAGTGACCATCCACACTATTCTTATCTTAAACACATGTAAAGCTGGATAAAAAAAAGACAAAAATGAAGGCTGATGTGCCCCGTGTTTCAGATTTTCAGTCTTAACCCTGTCTTCTCACCATGCTAAATGGAGTAACACATGGGGCTAAAAATTACCAAGCAGGTGTTTAAAAGACATCTGTAAGCATTCTGCAACAGTCTAATTAGTGTTCTAATACATATTACAGTGCAGAGTCATCATTATTTCCTCTTCATTAGCTGCTGGTATAGAATGCATCTTTAAAAAAATCTAACCACTTTTCTTTCTTTTTTTTTCAATAAAACCCCTGAACAAATCAAGAGCTTATTTCTCCCATTAACATAATAAAGGCAATAGGAATATGATTAATGCACTTCATCTTAACAATGGGCATTAAACATTAAAAACCAATGCACCATCTCAGCCTGATGTGCATTTGCTAATTATAAAATGCACTTGTCAATATTAATACTTGCACCAAATGGAACGTTGTTTAGAAAGAAAACTAGGGGGAAAAAAAAAAACCTTTTCTTCTATTTATTTGTAACTGCTGATCCCTATTCCTATTCTCTGGAAAGAGAGAGACCACCAGCTCCACTGGAATGCATCCAAATTATTCAAGGCATGGTCTGACCTGGTGGGTAGAGAGCTAGAGGATACATCTGTCTTGCAGTCACTCCTGAGATCAATCTGTGTCAGCTCCACAGAGCTTTAAATTGCCTTTGGGTAGCAAAAGCCCAGGCACAGAGCTGCAGCACAGAGAAATTGCTAGAACCCCCCTGATGTTCTCAGCTTCTCAGATGGACTTTGCAATGGCCTTGAGCTCAGCCCTGCTGCAGGATCCTCAGCCCAGCAGGCTCCCAGCAGCTCCTGCAGAGTTGCTGCATGTTGAAACTCCAGCCAGAGCACACAGCAACACCTTCAGAGCTTGGGCTTGCCAAATCCTGACCTGGGTCCTTAGGAACATCTCTGTCCATGAGAATACTTGATACCTCTCCCCACTGGGACAACCTGTGCCCAGGTCCAGGCACCTCCAAGCTTGGGGTCCAAGTTTCCTGAAGATTAACACCCAATTTTTGGTTGGATATGTTTTGTTTTGTTTTTTGTTTTGTGGGGTTTTTTGTTTTGGTTTGGGTTTTTTTGGTTGTGTTTTGTTTTGTTTTTTCTCTGCTATAAGCAGCAGAGATGTCAGGGCAGTGACATCTCAGCTGCTCTGCACCCAGCATCTACACAGACCTGGATTTAAACCTTGAATTAAGAGACAGTGAGTGAATTCCCACCCTGCTGAAGCCCACTGGTGCCTCACCAGTGATTTGGTGCCATGGTGTCACTCTGTTCTCACAGAGGATGAGCCAGCTCTACACCAACACTATCAAACATGCATCAACAAGCTGGTGCTAAGGGTAGGTAAGGCTTAATGTCTTCACTTTAAAGCCAGGGAATCAGCAGCAAATATGTTAAACAATTTAGCACAGGTTGTTCAATAAATCGGTTGCAGAGCCTGGGTTGGAATCTAAAGATCTTGTCTCCTACGATTCACTTGATTTAACTTTGCTTAGAACCACTTTAATTACTTTGTTTTGTGGTTACAAACCTTGAGCATAGGAGACAATAGAAAGTGCTGAAAAGAAACCTGATGGGATTGTGTTTGCAAACACCCAGGACAAGGAACAAAAGGCTGAAAAGCAGATGAGCCACTGAGTTTTCTTGATTTGCCCTGACAAGTTTTTTTTTTGTTTTCATTATTAGCCAAGAACTTTCTGAAGTTTCTAAAGGAAAAGAGTAATAATGCCAAGGGAATTTAACATGTATTTGAGATTAATTCAGTGCAGCTCTATTAGCTTTAGGTCAGCTGCTTTTTTTTTGTTGTTTTTTCTAAAGACATGTTTACATCTCAGCTTAAGGAAACTGTTGAACCACATACAGCTGGAATGGAGTGCTATGCCTTGAGGTATATTAAAGCAGCCAAGAAGCTTCCTAGTTCGATGATGTCTCAATGCACCACAGACACAGCATTTGATTTTATAGATTGATCATTCTGTATACAATTAGTTGGGTAAATCCAAGTTTACAACTGGTGCTGCTCCTTAATCTTATGAAATGCAGTGAATAAAAGTGACCAAAGCATAGGTGTGGGAAAGCAATCATGTTTCTTGACCTTAGAAGTGACATCCTCCCACAGTACTGGAGCATGAAGGCTGTTTAAAATCACACAGAAGAGTTATGCTCACCTGTGATTTAAAAATCATGCTTAAAGAAACATGGTTTTAATTTTTTCCTTTTTTTAATTGACATTAATTAATAGCCTCCAGCTTGAAGAAAGGCAGAGAAAAAGTGACAACATGCTTAGTATCAGTTCCAGACACTCCTACGCTCGATAAGTCAAAACTGAAAAAATGTTTAAGATCTCTGAAGGCAACACAAACTTTTTCGTCCTCTTTTATCTGAGGAAAGCTTGCAGGTAATTACATTGTGTTCTACTTGTTGACTACTCAGTGGAAATAGGCAAAGGTCTTTTATCACCCAAATGTGATCAGGAAGCAATTGAAAAATCAATTAATTCAACAGCTATTTCTGTAGCCTGAAGTGTAATTACCCATGAAATGTTGATGTTTTTCAGGATAGCAGAAATTCATACTTTATCCTTAACCTGGACTATCTTTTCAGAAAACAGCAGCTGCTGGTGAGTTGGTTCTCACTGTTTCAACCCTTTGGAAGGTGTGGTGGAGCACAGGCAGATCTTCCAAACACAGACCCAAAAGACAACCAGATCCCTACCAGTAGACACTTTTTCTTCCCCTCTCCCACCTTTCCTCTGCTTTTCAGGCCACGACCAGAGGATGTGCCTGTAATCCAACTAATTTCTGTGCCCATCTGTAGGATGCCACCTCCCACCTCGATGAACACATGCTCTCACAGCATCAGCTCCACAACAGCAAGGTACCACCTGCCAGACTTCAAGGACATGCAATGGGGCTGGCTTTCAGAAGTGCTCCACATACACCCCACAGAGCTACTTGAAGAAGTCTCCTCCAGTTATGGATGCTGGATATTGATAGCAACTCTAAACATAATAATTAGTTCATCTATCTCAGACTTACAGTGGTCTGTGTGTAAAAGTGTTTAACAGTTGAATAACTTTGATTTTTGGCTCTGTTTTTTCTTAGCTCAATGTAAAACAGGCAACATCAGTATAATCCTTAGAATCTAATAACAATTCCATCAGTGCAAAATCATTATCCTTAGGCAAGAAGAAAACCAATTCAATTACGATGTCGCCTGAAAAATCAAGGGCGAAAAGTTGTAGTACATATTAAACTTGAGGCTGGAAAAGTTGTAGTACATATTAAAATGGTTACTACAAAATTTGTGCATTCAGGCTAACAAATGCTAATATGTTCTTTTGTTACCTTCTAATTTATATGATTCATGTAAGCCTGCAGCAAGAGAAACTTGTTTTAAAATTCATCTACATTAAAAAAATAGCAATGCAATGAATTGTAAAGTTATTAGCATTCATGTCTGGTTGTGTTATTAAGCTGTACACATCAAATCTGGTAGTACAAGTACAGAAATGTCATAATGAAGTAGAACAGCATTTAATCAGAAGAATTTCTAAAGGTCATCAGAGCATCATATAAATTCATCCATGCATGACAGCAATCTGAAATAAATAACTGCAAGAACATAACAGAGTAAACTTCTATCTTTGAGCTTTGTTTCCAATAGTAGAAGAATGAGCCAAATTTCATGCTGAGAGAACAGCTAACAAAAAATACTGAATTCTTGAATTCTGTTGCTTTTATTAATGAAAGACTAATAAGAGGCAGATAAGGAATTTTGCACAAGGGAGCTAACGAGGTGTGTACACTGAGAGCTTCCCATGAGGATCTTTTAATGACCTAAATGATTCAGTTTAAATAACCAATGATTTAAATATTGTTGCACTCTTACCAGAGAGGTTGTGGAGTCTCCTTCTCTGGAGACTTTCAAGACTCATCTGGATGCATTTCTGAGTGACCTGCCCTAGTTTTGATCCTGCTCTGGCAGGGGGGGTTGGACTCAATGATCTTCAGAGGTCCCTTCCAACCCCTGACATTCTCTGACACTGTACCAACAGTCTGCCTGGTGTAAGACATGTATTACAGCCCCAACACTTGGCACTTCCAAACACTGGAGCTATCTTAATATTTCATGTTAATGATGCTCATACAGTCAGAGCAGATGCTTTGGTGACCCAGGGCCAGGCTCTGGTACCTGTACTCGTGTTCAGCAGTGTCTTGCTCTGCACAAAACCTCATTAATTGATTTCACTGGGACATTTCCCAGAAGAAACTGCAATTCATGGGGATTAAAGCCACCAGGATCTGGCTGGGCTGGTGCTTTGGCACAGTCTGGGAAGGCGATGGAGCTCAGCAGCACAAAACGTGCAGTGGGAGAGGTTAAATAACTAAGGCACCCCAGACTGTTTCTAAAGCTCTGCATTTACCTGTGGTTTAGTCCCAGTGAGTTGTCTTGGTCAGAAGAAGGCAGAGGCACTTTTTGTCCAGATTGTTCTCCAGCCCCAGCACTGCTGACACAGGAGCTAGCCCCTTTCTCTTCTCTGAGCAGCCACTTTGGGGCAGGATCAGGAGCACTGCAACTTAATAATCCTTTATTCTGTTTGGAGAGGATCACTCATATTTTAACTATGAGGATTTAACTTTTTTGAATGGTACTTCTTTGTCAGAACTCACACAAACCACTTCCCTGGGGTTGCAGCAACCACATCAGTGCTGCTGTAGAGAAGAGAAAGAAGATCAGGAACTTCACTGCTTCTGTGTATTTCAGGTGGCCAAACCTCTGAGCACAGAAATACCTGTGAACTGCATCTCTGGGCTTTCCTAGCCTAATTGCAAATGGGAATTCCTTGCAAAGCAGCCACTTCTCTCCTCCAGGACCTGTAAATCCTCCAAGTGTCACGAATGTGCTTGGATCTGTGCTGGCCTTGTGCCTTTGAAAGGAGCACTGAGACTGATGGAGGACACTTAGGATCTGGCACTATAAAGGAGACAAAATACAGATATTTCCAGAGCCACAAGGCAGCTGGATTATCTGTGTGATTTTGGGCATCACCAGGAGGAAAAGAGATCATGATACTTCTCCTTTTCAAATTAATATGGAGAAGTACATGTTCATTTCTCAAATTACACAGAATTATATTTCTCAGCCCAGGTCCCAGCACCTCTCCTCTCCATCCTCCTCCCCAGTGCCTGTCCTGGTGCCTTCAGCACAGGGCAATAGGGCTCAACCTACAGCCTTAGGCTTCAATTCCCTGCACCAAAGCAATCCCTACCCTGGCTGAAAAAAAACAAAATCTCACACATTACATCACTAAAATTTTAATCTGTACATCACCCATCTACTAAGGCAGGCCAAGGAACACAAAGAGCATCTTACACCATCATTTCACATCTCCTTATTTCATACATTTCCTTTAGGTCCCATCAAAAAAATATTTTTTTTTTTCCTTCTAATTCTAATAAATGACTGCAAAAATCAACAGACAACTCCAGGGGCTTGGTAAGGTCTCATGCATCATTTTCACTTTTTTTTTTTTTTTTAAATTCATTAGTGTCTGCACTAACTGAACGAATTTATAACTATACTCAGGTTTCCTGAGAAACCACTCTAGTAGCATGTTTACTGAATCAGCAGGAAAAACAAATAAATGAAACCAGAAAAGAAAAACCAGTATCTAAATGAAAACTAGAGGAGCTGAAAAGAACCATGAGATTATAATCTTAAATTAAAACTGCAGTGAGAGTAATATAAAAGATATTCTAATCACTACATCCAATTAAATGAAGTAAATCACTAAAGCATGTTAAGTGCCTTAACTATAATAATAATTAAGAATCAAACAGAAATCAAGCATCTTTGAAAGAGTGATGATGCACATTAGTGAACAGGGAATGCTGTTTTCCATTCAAATGGAAAGGCAGAGCAGAAAACCCAGGAGATTCCCCCAGTGCCAACAATGTCCCTTTTCCCAAGGTGAAGGGCATCTCACTCCTCTGCCCAGCTCCTGCCCAGGGAAAGCAGCACCAGGCTCCCATCTCATGAGAAGTTCCATTAAAAATAAATAATAAAAAAAAAAAGTCAGGTGAGTACAAACATGATCTGATCTGAGCCACAAGAGAGGATGAACCCTCTAAGGGGATATGAAAATCCAGTGCTAGAGCTTGCTTCAGACACAGAGGCAGTGGAAAAGGAGTTTAACTAAGGCCTGCCAGCTAAACCCAGTGAGTGCTGGGCTCATCTCCCAGTGGAGGTGGATGTTCACCACATTATCAAACCATGTGGTGTCCTCAGCCCAGGCTCACACCCAAACACAGCCCCACGGAGGGGATTTGCAGATTTAACAAAGGCAAGTTAAAGACAAAAAGCAACCACACCAAAGCAACGACATTCGTCCAAAAAGGCGAAGTGAAAAAAATCCCTTTCATCCACAATTCAGTTCAAACTCTTTTCAGTTTCAGTAAAAAATATTGCAAACCACAGTGGGGTAACTCCCCAGTTACCTACAGCTCCTCCACTTGGTCAAAGCTTTGGTCCCTCCTGCCCTTCCAGACCCCACAGCCACTGCAGCAGAGGACTCGAACTTCAGACCCACTCCTGAAGGTGCCAGATCAGCTCCAAAAGTCCCCTCTGACAACTCACATCTTCCATCAGCTATATCACTGAAGTCTTCAAACTCTCATCCCCAAGGATTTAACCAGCCTCCCAGGTCTTTCTAACAATTCCTCACTCAAGAGCCTCTGCTTTTCTGGGGCAATGCTTTACCTTTCACCATATAAGAGCTTCGAATTTTTTCTGCTTTATTTTATCTCCTAATTTATCTCAGTGTCTTTTGCAGTTCCTGGTAATATTATTATGCGTTTGGGCAAGTCTCCCCTAAGGAGTGACCTTATCCATAGGTATTAAAGCTTGACAGCTTTCAGCTGCTCTTTTACTGCTGAATTTGTTCTTTGGGCTGGGGAAGGCCAAGTTCAGTATCTGCAGAGATCTCCATGCCCAGATTTAACCCTTTTCACAGGCTCTGTCTATAAGATCTTGGATAATTGCTCTGTCTTTTCTTTCCCCAAATTATTCCAACAAAGAAAAATTTGCACCTCTAGCAATATTTTGAAGATCTTTCTTCAATATTTCAGCAGCAAGGATTGTGTTTCCATTAAGAGTTCACTAAACATTTTTTTTTCCAATTATTTTTTTCAGCTCTTCTATCCTTATTAATAGAATTCGAGATGTTCTCATTATATATTCTGCTTTTTAAGCACAGGAAATTGTGATCCTGAATACTGCCTAAGGCTCTTTAGGGTTCTTGTATACAACACTGCTCTTCCCGTTAGATTTCCAATAAAGCATTTCCATTTTTATATCTGAAATCCCAGAAATGGCACTAGAGAAACCTAGCATTTTACTCTTAAATTTAATACAAACTATTTCACTCAGCATGAAAGCATTTTAAAATTACCCCAGTGCAGATTGTGGTTCATTGTTGCATTTGGTGGGCTTAGGATGTCCATGGCAACTGATGAATATTAGCGCTGCTATTGCTATAAATAACAAACCTATTTGGCAAAGTCTGAGATCTAAATATTAAACCCAGCACAAAGGTAATTTTCTTTTCCTTCTTTTGCTCCCTTCTGAGATAGAAACCTAGACTTGCATGTCAGTAGATTATTTCCAAATAGACCTGCAGGTGTCCCAGCACCGGAGGGACAAGCAGCTTTGATTGACGTTGCTTTTACCAAGAATCCCAGGTCGGAGCCCCTGCACAGCAAGGAGGCTGTGGCACCAACGCTCCCTTTGAACCATCAGTGGTCCCCAGTCCCAGCAGCAAGGAGAGAGCACGTCTTTTGGAGAACCATCAAAATTGGAGGCCGTTTGTGGCTTCATTTTCAGAAAAGCTGAAGGCAGAGCCTCACCCGCGGTAGCGCCTGTGCCACCGGGTCACCGGTTCACGTGAGACAGGCAGGCAGGAGGGCAAGCAACTGGAGCTAAGATCCTTTTTCACCAGATGGTACCACTGACCCAGAGCTCCTCTTTGGGAAGACACTCCTTTGGATGGACTGCCAGAAATGACACTGATTTGGAGACCCACGAGCAGTCACATTGGCGGCTGCGTCTGGGAAGTCACGGGCTGTCAAATCTCTCCACATTTCTCTGCTCCTCTTGGCCACTTTCCCACTCCTGGCAAGGGAGAGGGAGACATCCCTGATACCTGCACGTGCAGCAGTGCTGGGATGGAGCACACCAGGGGCTCTGGTTAGCTGGGGAGGGTGGCACTGGGCACTGTTCCTCCCTGTCAGCCTGGTGACCGCGTGGTAGTCACAGAAGGAGAGCAGAGCTGTCACCTCCCTGGTGGTGCCAAGCTCTGTCAAGGATGTTAATTGCTTTTGAACTGCCCCTTGGTATGAACAGTTCAGATGAAATGTAGAAGCACTTTGCCTGGGCTACCACTGCCTGCTGTTGCTGGCCACTGCATCCCTGAGGCACCGAGACTTGTGTCTCAGCTGCCAGATGGCAACTCTCCACCAAGGGGTGGTCAGAGGCACCTTTCTAACTCACCTCAGTGCCCTTACAGAAAAGCACCTTGAAGCAGAGGCAAACACATGGTATTTAACCTCCCAGCCATGCAGCTCAAGGGCTCATGCAATGCCCTCTGCATCCCCTTTAAGTTGGTGTTTGGAGATGTGGAGGGTGAGGCTTGAGGAACTCTGGCAGGAAAAAATCCTGGGTCTACAGCCAATGCCTGATGTCAATCAGAAATAACCATAGAATGGTGTCAATCAGGAATAAAGGTGTTGAAGTAAAGACAGATGAAAGCAAAGAGAACATCAGCCTGGTGTCCAGCACCCCAGAGCAGTCAGCTCATGCTGCAAGCACCTATAGATCCATGGCAATCCCTGGTGCCACTGCAATATACACATGGCTCTGTGGCCCCACAAATCATTTTCAACAATTGAGCCATTAAACTCTATATTTACCACACACACAAGCACTGAGACTTTGTCCACGATTCATTCATTATGGGCTGTAACTGCTGGTTTGCCACCAGGCCAATTTGTTGGAAAAGAATAAGCTCTGGGTTTCTTTATAAAGCTTAAAGCTTTAAAAAGCAAAAATGAAGTAAAGTATTACACTCTTCAGGTAGGTAACCAGATGGACAGTAAAAATACAGAATTTTCTTGCAATGATTCCTCTATAAACTCCCTCTGTGGAATGGATGGGCCAGTTCAGGAACTGAAATTCTGCTGCAAGACCCAGGGGAGAAAGGTCTGGGATGTGGCTTGGGCAGCTGGCCCTGGGAAATCAAATAAAAATGCAGATATGGGGATGGAGGGAAACCATTACTCCAGAAAGGAAACAGCAATTGAAGTTCATCATGAAAAATATATATGACAATAATTTTAACTTGCACATCCAGGTGGTAGCCTCTTCCTTACCTAGCCTAAAAAAGGGTTAAAAATAAAAGAATATTCATTCATATTTTATACCAACTTAATTTCTTTTAATTTGCTGAAAAACTCTGCATGTGGGAACCTATCTAGCTGCCAAAAGTTGAAAGAAGCTGTTCTTCAGCTTCTTCTCCAAGGAAAATCCTTGCAATAACGGAGAATTCTGAGAAAAGAATATTGCTGAGCAAAAGCTCTGCTCTGAGAAGCTCTTCCCAGACCATCTGTCACCTACAGGTGCTCTGTTGAAAGTGAGGTGAAGCTGAACAAGAAATGCAGAATTTCCCTGTTCCAGACTCTCTTCTACAGAGTGGCAGACTGGAGGTGGCCTATAACACAGCCATGGAAAAGATGAGATCTCTTCATTCATTTAATTACAATTAAATGTAATAAATCAAAAGAAAATTCACCCACCACACCCAGCAGGCAGTCACAGGCTCAAGGTGAGGATGTGCTTTCTAAAAAGGCTTAAATTCCATTGAACTCAACTGAGCTGCAGCTTCAGTCCTCCTCTGAATCTTTCCCTGGGCCATTTTAAATGTGCAAACAGATGCAGAATGACTCTTTCCATAGTGGAAACACCTCTCAAGAGTCTAACCACCTTCCAAACAGCTTTATATTTTGTTTACTGAGTTTTATTGTCCCTGCTTCCCAAGTGCCTGCTTTTTAAAATCTCTGCTGCTTGCTCTACTACTGCTAATTTTACCGGTTTGGGCTATTTTCAGGTGGTTTTTTTTCCACCAGCAACTGTCTTTGAATTCTCTATTAATGCCAAAATACTCACATCATAGCACCAAGGACTTTCCCAAATCTGTAGCTTTTAAAATCTTTTCTATTCTGCCACATACATGCACATTGCTGGTTTTGTCCTTCTTGTTTCATCAGCACCCATTCCATCCGCCAGGGTCTGGGGTGCACTAAGGACCCCACTGAGTTATTTCACAATTCTTCTTTTATCTCCACATCTCTGGGAGTGTGAGAGTCTTTCAGAGGAAAGAGTTTTTACTGCTGCAGCCACTAAGGAAAACCAATTTATCTTTGCTCTTATCTAGAACCTTATCTGCAAGAAAATACCAACCCAGTATTTCACTATACTGCTGCCAGATCTCATTGTCTGGATTAAACACTCCCATTTTTCCATACATTGCCACACTTCAAATATTTTATTGCCAATTTTGGAAATGGAAAGCTCCCGTTGTATATATTTAAAAAAAAAAAAAAAAAACCCACACAGTACTAGAGGGAAACATCCCTTTTATCAACTGAACCAAAACCAGTGGAAGAGAGAAATTCCCACCCTCAGCAGAGACCTCAGCCCCCAAAGCCCAGACTCAAACTATCTCCATCAGTTTACAATTGTATAAATAAATAACAAGGTCAGGAAGGAATCCCCACAGACAAGAGGTGATTGAGTGGGAGTTAAAACCAGAGCTGGCCTCCTGGACTTGTCCCTGACACACGGTGGGTTGGTGTCCCTTGGTTCCCCTGCCAGGGCAGCCCTGTCCCTGCCCTCAGAAGGAGCAGCAGCACGGAGGAGACAACCAGGCTGTCCCCAGGGCTGCAAAAATCACTTTTCCAGCCTTTGGGTGTGTCTAACAGAGGGGATGAACCCCAACGCTGGCTGTGTAAGAAGAATTTGAAGTGGGAGGAGGACCCGGGAGCAGACACAGACTGCAGACACCATAACCCATGGTGGGTGCAAACCCTCCCAGCTGGGTCTGACCATCCTAACCCAGGCAAGGAGTTGTTCTGCTGTAAATGTGATCCAACCATGGCTGCTCTTCCCTCCCGTTACCAGAGTTTCTGTGCACACACTGTTTATGCACAACTATTAAGCACTTGCACCCAATTACAAGCTGAACAATTCACTGGATAATTCACAGGCACTGCCCAAGCTGCTCCACTCCCGAGCTGGCAGAGCATGGGGCTGTCACTGTTTGTCACACCAAACAGGGTTTGTCACCACAAACAGTGTTTGTCACGGTTCTGCTTCCCCATCCAGCTGGGGATGGAGCCCACAGCCCCTCTCCCAGCCCCACGCTCACAGGGTGCCTTGCATTCCCAAACACAACAATGTTTTCTGATCTCTGAGCTGTCAATTCCCAAATTGCTTTACACCCCATCGATTCCATAATGTGTCAAAGCAAGGATCTACAAAACCATCATCACTGAGGATGATATACATTTAATTTCACCCACTAAAGCTCCTTGCACTTACTACAGCCTCTTTCCTAGAGAACAACTCAGTGTCCATCCCAGCAGCATCTCTCCTGCCTGCAGCTTTCATCCAGCATGGAGAGGGGGGAGAAGGGGTCGGATCTGATCAGGGGAAAACACAAACTCTGTCAAGGCCATGGAGCAGCTGCTGCTCACACTGAGCCTGCACCAGCACGAGCAGGGCTGGATCTGTGCAGCTCCAGACAGCTCTGCCCTGTGGAATAAACCAAAGTCTGAGGGGAAATAACTAAGCCAGATTTGGGGAGGTTTTTTTTTTGCTTTTTGGGGTCTTTTTTGGGTTTTTTGTTTGTTTGGTTGGGGTTTTTTTGTCTTTTTTCTGAGTGAATTAACATGCTGACAGCTCCCAGTGTCTTCTGAGCTCACGCTGTCAGCCTGCATGCTGCTTTCTCTGAGGCAGGTAGAAAAATTCGGGTACAAAAGGTGTTTGGAGCTTTCATCTTTTAACATCTGACAGGCAGTCCCATTTCCACGTGCCCCACATGCCATGTTATCATTCCCAGCTTTTGTCCTCACAGTCTGTGGTCTCCACGTGGTGAGGACATTGGGTTTCTGTCCCAGGCAGTGATTTGGAGGTGCCCAAACCCATGCCCTGTGCCAGCAGCAGAGACTTGGGCTGTAGAAGAGCTGAATATACCCACTCCAGCACTGAACTCAAACCTAGAAACCTCCCACATCCAGGTCCTCTACAGGAGACAGATCCTCTGTCCTGATTTTGTCCAAATCCCAGAACTGCCACGTAAACAACCCAGCAGGAAGGAGGTAGGGCTGCAGGATGTGCAAGGACACTGCAGCTTACTGGAACAGGCATTGGAGAAGTGAAAAGCTGAGCTTTACAGGTTGCCAGACCAACACAAACACTGCTACAGCTGTTACAAGAGGGATAAAAAGTGCCTGGAGGCTGGTGTCTGAACGAATAGCACCAGTGTCTGGATGTGTAATGAAACAAAGCACAAAATCCATCTTGTGTGTCCTTGTGTTTGCTGTCACTAGCTTGGCCATCACCTCAGACTCCACCAGCACATCTGGTAGGGACCAGGCTCCAAAACACAAATCCCCTGCCAGCCCTCACCCTCACACAGCCCCCAATGCACCCAGCAGAACATCTCTGCATGACTTAGCCTAGAGGAATAAAAAAGGTGCTAAAGATACATTCACCAGACCCTACTACCTAGGGGCAGAGATGTGCATCTCCCAGTTCCACCATGCTGCTACCTTCCCCTCTCCCTTCTCCAGAGCAAACATTTTATGCAGTTTTCCTCCAAGAAACCCCTTTCCAGCACACTTTTCTACCTTTCCAACCTAACATGCAGTCAAATTTATTTCCATAAATTCACTGAACTGTAGATTCCTTTCCAGTAGAGTGTTGCATTTGCTGGCTAATGTCTCCCATGTGTCTGAGTATTTAAAGCCACTTGCAAGCATGCTTTGCTATCTCTCCTTAGCACGCTCAGCAAAGTCCCTGCACAGGGTTTTTGGTGTGGAAGAGTCTAGCATGGAAAGAAGCTAAAGAGAGAAATACTGTCACCAAAGAGAGAGGAAAAAAAAAAAAAATAAAGGAAGAATAGAAAAGCTGACAAGAAAAACTGATGCTGGAAAAATGCCAGCCCTGTACAGTCAATCTTCAGCTTGGCAGCAGAAATGCCATTAAGTGCAAAAGGAAGAGGGTCTCTGATGACAGATGTATGCACAGGCTTAACACAGGGTTGATTAAACGATAAGGCACAACCCTTTCCAAACCCCAGTGATCAGAAGGGGTGTGAAAATCATCCAACCCAAACTTCTTCTTCCACTGCTGCTCTTTTTCCCTTCTCTGGAGCATTTCCTCCTCTTGGCACCAAACTTAGAGAAAACTTTTTGTGAGAGCAGGTCAGCCTTGGCAATTTCAGTCGCTCTGGGGTGCAGCCTCCACTCTGAGCATCCCATGGGCTGCATCACCCTCAGCCCAGCTCTGCCCATGGCAACTTTCCAGTTATGGATCCATTGGCACTGGAGAATCCCAAGACAGCACCCAACCTGGTGCATCTCTACCCAAGCTCTTTACTTTTTTTTTTTTTTTTTTTTTTTTTCCATCCAAGTCACTCTGTGTAGTTGTACTTTTAAAAATTTCTCTGCTACAGAAAGGGTTTTCAAAAAGCCCATTCAAATAAATTCAATGTCAATCCTTTTTTCTGAAACACCTGTATGAACTAAGATCTGAAGTTGTTAAAAGCAATGAGGACTCATTAAATGATTTCAAACAAATGGGACCCCATACATTTTGCCCAGAGGTCCTAAGTTGTGTGGTTTTGAAATGTTTATCTCCTGGCTAAACAGTATCAGTTGTCTGAAAACCATAAATGCAACAAATATCTGCCATGGTAAATTCCCCACCCAGAACAGTTAGTGCCCAGACACATGATGAAGTTGCCATGGATTAACAAGCAACTACATTTCACTAAGCTGTCTGTCCCAACACTTTTAGCCCAATGCAAATTAAGAAAAATGTGTTAGCATAAACATATTTCACTGGGGTAGGAGCTTCTATTTGTCATGGGCAGGGGACGTGGGCAATCAGTTATCACAGCTCGGAGCCACTGGAGCTCTTCAGGACTTTGCTTGGGAGCTCCAACAGCTCCATCAGTGGGATCCAGAAACCAGAAAGCTACACCCCAGAGTGGCAAAATTCATTCAAGAGACAAAGGAATAGTCATCACTGGGGCTGAATATGAGCTTGGCAAAAGGCAGAGGGGAGATGGGTGATGCTCTTGCCATCTGGCAGCAGCATTTGTGGGCTCCTCCCACAAAGCCCCCCGAGGCCAGGCTCCCTGAGAGCAGCCTCACAGCAGGATGGGGACAGAGTCCCTATCATGCATAAAATAAATCAAAGCAGCCTGGTAATAACATGCTAAAAATAAACAAGCACATTGCTTATAAAATTCAGAACCTTCTGCCAAGGCTTTGGACCAGAGCAGGACACACGTTCCTTCCCTTCCCCAGGCATCTAAATAGATATTGCAGGGGATTAAAAAAAAAACAACAAAAAACCAAAAAAACCCCAAACAAAAACAAACAAAAAACCAAACCAAAACAAAACAAAAAAACAAAAAAAAAAAAAAAAAAAAAAAAGGAAAAGGTGACACACAAATTTCCACATGGGAGGAGACCAAAAAACAAAACAAAACAAAACCCCTGCTACATATTCCCTTGGTTTTCTTCTCAGAAGCTAGTGCTGGGTGCTACAAAGTAAAGGAGGTCTTAGATGGTATTGCAATGGTTTTGTTCTGATTCCACTATGTCAATATTATGTCTTTGATTCATTTATTGCACCTGATATAAAAGCCAAGCTTCTGACCTTAGCAGGAAAGGGTGGCCATGTTATTCTCACATATTCTGCACAGCCCTTTATAAATGAGGGACACAAGTATTGTTAGAGACGACTCCTTTTCTTTGCTCCACATCTAAAATAAAAGACATTCTTGACAAAATCTATTTGTACAGTTTTTGTCAACAGAGAGCTATAGTTGGAGCTTGCCAGGTGACAAAAAATTGGGCTCTTCAAAAAAATATTCATATCATGAGGATGAGAAGAAGCCAAAGGACCCAACTGCCCTGCAGGGATGTGAAGGCAGAGGTGTGTGTCCCAGCCCAAAGAGGAGGTGCACACAGAGCTTCACAAACCTCCCCTCCTGCTAGGGCACAGATTCAGAACTGCTCTGACATGTAATTCCTTCCCTGTGCCCCCAACTCATCCATTTCCCCCAGTTACCAACATAAAGCAAGACGACCCAACGGGGCAGATGGAGACCAGCAGGAATTTGCACCCACAACCTTTGTAAAAAAATTATTTTTGACTCCAGTGATTTGACCATTGGCCTTTCCTTTAATTCCTCTTTTCCTTTCAAACCTCACAGTTTTTCTGAGCAGCTGTGGCTGCAATAGTTATCCCAAAACACAAAGAAACAAGCAACTCCATGAGTTGCTAGAAGAGCCAACAACACCTGTCCCGAGGGGGAAGCAAATTTCATCATGAGTTTTCCAAGCAGGAATTCGCCATACAGTTCAGTCAACACAGAATTCAAGAGAAAACCTTAAATAAATACATAAATAAATGAATCCCTTTTAGGGGGTGGGGTTAAGAGAGGGATTTTAAACCAAGAGATGGTTAGTTAGTGCCCACTCTGTAAACATCTCAAAACTGCCCAGAGGCAAAACAAACAAACCCAAGTCTTTACTAGCATTTAGGACAATTGGATGCTACTTGCCCTGGTTACTGAATTTAATATAAAACAAATCATTCATGGAGCAACAAACAGAAAATTACTAGTAAACAAGGCAGCCCTAATTATTTAACAGTGGAACCCAGAATAATTTAGCCACAGTATCAAGAGCAGCTAAAAGCTATTTACATAAGCAAGCATCCAAAGCATTTCAGCCATCTTTTGAAAAATGGGGAAAACAGGCTAATTTCAAGCCCAAACAGTAGCCAGCATCTCCAAACACAAGCCTCTGGGTGTGATGCATCTCTGCCTTTCCCTGGGACTTGGACTCTTTCCCTGGAGGTGCTGGCAGGGAGCTGGCTGCCCATCGGAGCAGCTGGTGTCCCTCCAGGCACAGTGCTGGCCCAAATGCCCACCCTGCTGCTCCTGTTGGGGCTGGGCTCAGAGAGGCATGGCCAAAGCAGAGGAGCTCCAGGAATTGGGATTTCAGGGAATGGGATGGAGGAGTTGGCACCAGGAGGGAGAGTGCTGCCTTTAGGCAGGCACCTGGGAGGCGTGGCAGAGAGCTCAGAGGCAGCATCGTGTCAAAAGGCAATTTTGGGAACTCGAGGGAGAGATTTGAAAAAATGACAGGAACGTGGTAGATGCCAGGAAAGGTCAAGGCTGCTGCCTGTGGATCAGGATAAAGCAGCCACTGCTTTTGATGTGGGGAGGAGGGTGGCACTCAGCAACATAAAACTCCCAGAGATGCCAGAATCAAGGACTGAGCTCCATTTGGTGCTTTAGTGTCTCATTCCCCTGCCACGTGGGGAATGCTAAATGCCATGTGCTCCTGGGACAATTCCAGGCCGAGGGGCTGGGATCTACATCAGCTGGGGCTGGGTGCCTGAACCTGGGTGAGGGTTTGGGATTCAGTTCTTCAACTTCATCCTGTAACACAGCACACACACAGACACACCCCTCACTGTCTCTGATTTCCATTTCTGCAGCAATCCTGCCTCTGAGCAGCTCCCACCACCAGCCTGGCATTAACCTCACTGCCAGGAAGCTCCGGGAGCCTCAGAGCTGCGGGTGGGAAGAGCCCAGCTCTTGGGGGTAAAGATGCTGCTAAGGAGTGCATCTGGCTCCAGATCTCCACCTTTTCCTGCATCCTGCTGAGAGGCCATCACTGCAGCTTTGCAGATGTTTCTAGGTACCTGTGCCCTGGCCCAAATCCCCACACAGACCTTTGAACATCAGCTATTTTTCTGTGACCGTGCCCAGAGCATCAGCCTCTGGCTGAAACCATCAGTCTCAGAAGTGATGATTCAGTCTCCCTTTCCCTTCAGACTTGATCATTACAAGGTCATCAAGCACAGCATGGATTAAAACACACATAAAGCAGCCACGAATATCAAGCAGTTTCCATCTCTCTCTGCAGCACTTAAGTTTGGCTGCTGATTAACTCTCGTTTTACATTTAAAATTCCCCTTGCCAAAAAAATGTCTGAGGGGGTGTAAGAAAGCTGAACAGCATGGCAATAATTACAGTCAAATGGCTGTTAGATGGGTAAAAACAGGATGGCTACAAAGACCAAGGGGTGAAATGAAATACTTGAGGGAAGTATTAGAAAACATGAATGAAGCCCCGAAATTACGAAGGTTTAGCTAAATGCTTTTCAATTTCTTGAAATTTTCCTCCTGGCTTTAGGCTACCTCGCTGAGGATTTTGTCTATTATTAGACAGAAACGTGCTTAAAAATACTTGAGTTCCTCACCTGATCCCACGAGGCAGAGAACACGGGGGTTAAGAAAGTGCAGGGGATGGCATGGCTGATCATGGAAGCTGGCAGCAAAACTGCACAGGCTGCCCTGCACCAAAGAGAAGCCACCAAAGGTTATCACCACCTCTCCTCTGCTGGCTTACACCAAGATCTACATTTTGACCAGTTCCCCTGACTTTCTGCCACAAGCCAATCCTTCCTCCCTCTTCTCTTATTTAAACTCTTGCTTGAGATCACTGCAGCCTCCTCCTGTCAAACCTTCACGTTTTGCCTCTTCTCTTGCAGAAGCAAACCCCAAGCAGAGCAGCCCAAATACCTTTGGTTCTCTTGAATTTGAGCCCCTTTGGGAGCCAGTTTTAGTGTCTTCACAACACACAGCACAGCCCAACCTGCTGACGTGCCTGACCCTTTGTGCCTGTTGTTTTTCCCCTAACACACCCAGTCCTCGCCCATCCTTGCCCCACATCCCACTTCCACACAGGACTGGGACCACCCCAGCACCCTGCAATGCTTAGGGTTAGAGGTTTCACTGCTCTTAGGATGGGTTGTTCTCAGCTGCAACACCTTGTTGTGCTGAGCTTGTTTCAGCTGTCCCTGTCCCTGCTGACAAGTCACTTGTTTGAGCTGACTTCCTACTTGAGTTGTTAATTTTATGGTTTTATTAAGTGACTCTGAGTGAATGCCATGAAAGCACATGGTAGTTTGGTTGACTGAATGACTGATTTTACACAGTTGTCTTCTTTCTGCACTCCTAAGTACTTTTATTTGTGATTAACAAACATCACCAATTTGCCATTCCATTTCATAAGTTCCCTGGCTCATTTTCAGCTTCTTTTTTACATATTCTTTAGGGGCAAAGATCCTGCTTAGCCATCTCTAAACTAAACTAAACTAAAAGCTAAAATCCACAAGAAAAAAACAAAAACACAAACCTCTAGCAATGTATGAGAGATCAGAAGCACACACAGACTTTCAGGAGCTGGTCAGGATGCAGGCTCTGATGGCTCCTTTCTTTGTCAAACAACATCTAGGTGAGATTTATCAGCTCTTCACAAGTTGGGACAGAAAAAAAAATCTGCAGGTCAAGAAGCCTTCTATTTCAAGTTGTTCTTTTTTCTTTGAGTGATAATACTCTGATTTATTTTTTATTTTAGTGTTTACCAGACCTGGCAGGGGAGGTAAGGACAGTAGTCACTGCTCCAGTCACATAAAGCCCAAATGAAGAAACAAGCCACAAACCAAACCTTGAGGTAAGATGCTCCAAATTGTTGGTTTAATTTTTAGTAAGAAGTTACTTTACTTCGGTAAATATTATAAAGCTGCTACTGGAGCCCATCAAAGATGCCAAAATGTATTTATATATACGATTTAAAGTATCTTGCTAAAACTAAATGAAACTAGAAAAAAAGGTCCAAGAAAAAACAGCCACGGGTTTTTTATATTGCTGATATAAAGAAAAGATAGGAAAGCAAAACATACAAGTAATTAGTAAAGTCCTTTTCTGAAACAGATATCCACGGGCTTTTTTATTCCATGAGAATTTAACATTTTAGGCTTTTTCTTCTGAAATGGGACAAAAATTAAAAATCTTGACATTCCGCATGACTCGGCTGCAACGTTCCATGTACATTACTGCTGGAGTTATTATTTTTTTATTATTATCTTAATAAACATAAAACTAATTCCAGTTGCTAATTCATTTTTAAAGACAAAGTTGGTTTGATCCAAAAAAGGTGCTGCAGAAAAACAAGGCATGCCAAGTCCTGAGCCCGAGGCACACAGAAGATGCAGCAAGCTTTTGGCAAGACAAAAATATGGCAGAGAAGGAGCACTTGCTTTAAGAAATCCCTGAAACAGAAAAGATGATAGCCCATAAAGTAGGGAAAGACTGGAGGGAGAGCTGTGCAGTTGCCTGTTTGGAGAGCACAGAAAGCAATCGGAATTTTTATGTACATGAGAAAACTTTATACTGCTCACTCAAGAAAAGGGGATATTGTGAAAAAAAAAAAAATTTGCCTCTAAGTCCTCAGAGAATTGAAGGGTAAGAAAGCTGACACTCTTGGACTAAGACAAATAAGACAGTTTATATTGCTTTTCAATTGTTTGAGGCTGAGGATCACAAGGGGGGAAAGGAAAACGTGAAGCAGGGATAAGAGCAGAGGACAGAGTGCAAGGTGGATTTTCAAGGTGCTGCATATGGCTCCAGAGGGTGTTAACCCTCCCCTGAACCCAGACCATGAATTCAGCACAGCATCCCTCCCATGGACTGGTCCAGGATGGGCTGGGCTGTCCCAGGTGAGGCATCACCAGCTCACATTTCAGCCAGCTGAGTGTTCCTGGGGCTTTGCAGCTCTGAGCTACTCACCACAGGGAATACACAGGTCATGTATGGGACAGCTGGGACCAAAAATGTGACCTGCTTAGCCAGGAGGGAATGCTGAGCAGGGAAAGTGGATTAGATGTTGGATGCTGAGTGCACATCTGCTTCATTCAGGATGCACAGGTCTGAACCAGCTCCTCCCATCATGGAGCAAAGACCTTTCTTTGACAGTGGAGCTGCCTTCAGCTAACAGCTCAGTCACTTGTGCTCTCTCCCCTGCTGCTCAAACACTCCCCATTTCCCAGAAGACAGCCCTAGCTGCCAGCCCGCAGGCTGTGCTGAAGCTGTTTGGCTTTGTGCAGGATAACTGAAGATTTGTTGTGTGTTCAGAATTTTAATCATCATCATCATTTGGCCCTTCTTCAGAGCATTCATCCAGGAAAGGGCAGGCATGGGGTCCCAATCCATGCTCCAGGGCTTATTTAAAGCATTAGATAAGGCAAATGCTCATAAGGGCATGGACTAAAGGGAGGAAGGAAACCAAACTAGTAATTCAAAGGGCAAGAAGAGTATTTCTGAGCAAAGTATAGATACTTCTATGGGAAAAAAGCAGCAGCCCTGATGAAGAGGAAGAAAGGGGAGGCAGATGTAATAAATTCTATTATTAAAATAGGACAGAGAAGAGTTTTGAAGATAAATGAAATGGAGAAGAAGGAGTGTGTTGGAGTGGCCAGTGTGACTGAGGGGAGTGAAAAGCACCTTGGCAGCTCCATGGAACAGGCCAGGGAGGTGAGGCACTGGGTGTTTCTGAGGGGAAGAGCAGATTGCACAGGTATGAGCAGAAAGAAAAGATGGGAATTGCAGAGAAACGGGACCATCTGCGTGGACAAACAAGGCATGGGAAGGGAAAAAAGCCAAGCTGCAAGTGCAGCTAAATCACGGGGGCGCGGGATGCTGCAGGGGGATGCTCCTGCCTCCCCCTCCCATTCCACCCCAAAACACACCCTGATGCCAAAGTGCATCTTCTACTGAGCAACAGCCCCAGAGGATAGAGTTTAGTGTTTGTTACATTTAGTTTAGATAAAACACCAAGGGAGAAGCAACATGTGGGATTAGGTAGATCCAGTTTACCCAGGTAAAAAACTTTTGAGACTTTTTTTAGTCTAATCCTGTTCTGAGAGAATCCCCCTTCTCTGGTCTCCTGATTATACTCCTTACCCAAAAAGACTCTGCACCACTACAGCCCTACCACTAACCCATAATACTACCAGTAAGCCATAATATTACCAGTACAGCCCTACCAGTAAACCATAATCCGAGGAGCAGGCATAACCCAGGACAGTACTGAACTGAATTACAGCTCCTTCTCTGTAATTACTGCAACAATAACACTTGCTCGTGTTGAACAAAATCTATCTACATTCACCAGGAACAGAAGTTACAGCTGTTAGGAGATGGATGCATAAAAGCAGCATTAGAAAGCAAAAGGCAGATTTGTGGCGAGGAAATAAATAAATAACTCAATCTATTGTTGCAGATTTACCCACATACCAATCTATTTTTACCTCTAAGCTGAAACAGGTTTTTGTTTGGCAACTGACACATATTTGAGTCACAGCTGAAGGGAGAGAATAATACCCACCTGCTGTCATATTGTTCTCCAGCTGATTGTCCTCTTGATCTGTAGTGCTCACATTCACAACAGGGAGTACACAAAGGCAGAGAGAGGAAAAGGGGGTTAGAGAGACAGGGGAGATGTGCTGGAGAGAAGAGTCAAAAATGCACAAAACAGCCTAATCAGCAAAGAAAAATCAGGGTGTTTGCAGGGAGGAAAAAAAAGAAAAGAAAAGAAAGTAAAATAAAATGAAAGATTGGGAGAGATGTTTTTTATACAATAACCAGCATGAAATTAAGCCTTATATATCACACAAATAAACAGCTCTGACAAGCTTACTATCTGCGGGTGCTTTTTTCCTTCCACAATCCAACAACTGTTGACATTTTCATGTTTTATTCCACCTTTTGAAAGGCTTCTGAGTTGCTCTGCAAAGACCAGCACACATGGATACCATCCCACAGCCCTGCCCACACAACCACGAGCCCATCAGATGGGGTGTCCTGGCCAGTACCTGCAGCCACACAAAAGGAAATTCCTTTTGCCTGCTGTGGAAGGAAAGGACAGAATATGAATGGAAATGTCCACAGCACTTTTTCCAGGTGGAAACTGATTGTGGTGACTGAGTGTGACAGACACAATGTCACAGCCAGCCCCTGGCTCCCACACAAAGCCACAGGGAAATGTATTCATGTGCACACAGCAATGGCCAAATGTTGCACTTGACAGAGAAGCCAGTTGCAGAAACACAAATAATTAATAAAATAGTTTCCCCTTGTAATAAGACCCCTCCTGGGTGAGCAGTCTCTGCATGGCTGGGGAGTCCCAGGTACCTGTGTGTAGTCAGAGCTCAGGCTGGGGCTGAGTCTCCCACAAACACAACCCAGACACCTCATTTTCTTTCAGCAGAACCATTCTCTACCAAAGCCCTCAGTAGCTCTATGGTGTGGGACTGAGAACCCACAACCTCAGATGTGATCTACCATTTCAGCCTGTCCCCAGCACAGCAGTGTCTGCCCAGGGCATTTTTACCCTGTGCATAAGAGGACAATAATAAACACCCTGAGACTGCCAGCACCATACGAGCAAAACAGAAACAAAAATTGTTCCAATTATATCACTTCAACTTGCTTAGTATTTAAAAAAAAATATAAAAAAGGCTTATTTACATTTGAACTCAATACTTTAATAGCAATCCTAACAGAAATAACTTTAGTAACCAGGCAAGCATATTATTTCACAGCACTTTAAAAGCTCACGAGCTGCAATCTTCAGCAGGTACCCTGCAAGATCTAGTTTTCCTTTTCCTGGCCTGCAGTGTCTTTCTGCTGAACCCAAATTACTTTGCTGCTCTCTATTCTGGATACCAAACCAGTTTACAGACACCATCTGAACTAAAGCATTAGACAGAAATTACATGGAATCAGACTGTGACTACATGGAAAGCCTAAAGCCAAACACTCAAAAAGAGTAACTTTGGTTTTTTACTCTTTTTTTTTTTTTCCCCCATTAAGTTTTTTTATAGACTTGCTCAGGCCAACCTTCCTATTACCTGTGTCCAGAAACATCCACACAACTGCCAGCTGGAAGAGACATCTGTGCAGGGCCTGAGGAAGGAGAGCTCCAAGCTCAGCTTGGAGCAGGAGATGCTCAGGACTCCCTGTGCCTCCTCTGGCATTGTCACTGCAAGACAACGGAAGGGCCCAGGGTGAAGCACATTCACAGAGCTTCTCTCTGATGCCACTTGGCATCTTCCCATCATTTTGCACCTTCATCCCATGACAGCCCTTCTGCCAGTCACACCATACAGTCCTCAGGTGGGAAAGCACCCAAATGCCCATAAAGTACTTGGGAACTGAGGGCCAGCCTGTGGCCAAGTACCAAAATGAGAGCTTAGCTACTGAGGTGCTCCCACACTGAAGAGCTTTCCATTTAAACTTGCAAGATAAATCAAAGCCTGACAAATGCCAAAAAAAAAAATAAAATATTAAGCCAGATTTGTCAAGTGTGATCAAGCCCTTAATCCTGCAGTGGGGACAGTCCTGAAATGTCCCCAGCATGGGGAGTCTGCTCCTGCCCCAGCACTCACTGTCACTGACTGAGTCTTCATAGCCAGGGATGCCTTCAGCTGTGTCTACATCTGATCTGCTTTTGGAAATGCCCCTGATCCCTCTGGGATCCCCCCTCATGCAGCTTTCTCCAGGGTGAGTTCAGGCTCTGCCAAGGCTGCAGTCCTCATCCCATTGTACACCCAGAGACCCCAACCAGGTGAGCTTAAAAAAAAAAACCAAACCAAACATAAAATTCATGTTATCTTTGACAGTCTGAGAGCACTTTGACAGAAGTCCAGGCTTAGCTGTAATGTTTCAATTCATCCTGGTCTCTTCAATGAGGAAGAGTCATTAAGACAGGCAGGTCAAACTCAGGTTTCCCTACCTGGAAGCACACCACAACCTTGTGCTGAGCCCTCACCTGCTGCAAAAGGGTCACATGAAGTATGACATAGATTTGTTACATTGCTGAGCTGGCTGTAAATTGAACTTGTCATAGTGAAGTGCATGTTTTCCAGTTCTTCATCTCTTTTGGTTCCTGTTGCTATAGTGACCATCAGAAATCAGAGCAAAAAAGGCAGAGAGATCCTTTCTCTGTTTAAATAGTAACTTCTATCTCTAACACTGCCTGGATTTGTTCTTTTCAGCTTTACTTGTTTGGATAACTGTACAAAAGAACTTAGCTTTTCCAGGTTTCAGGGTCTTATCCAAATCTGCTGAAGTCAAAGGAAGCCTTTTCAGTGGCTTCAGGGAGCTCTAGATCAGGCCTGGACCGCCTAAAAGATGAATTCAATACAGATTTGAGGCACTTTGCAAGTTCCCATTAGCTTAAAATCCCTGCTCTAGGTATATGCTGACATCCTGCTTCCAACAGTGAGTGATGCTGTGAGCAGAACAGGACACACATACACACATCAGCCTCCTGGATAAAGCCAATGCTGAATCTCACTTATGTCCTTTCCATCTCCTGGATTTATGTACCACTTTTTTTGTTTGTTTGTTTAAAAGATAGAATACGAGCTCCTTGGTACTGGCCATTTCTTTTCAAAGGCTCCAGCCCAAAACGTAACTGCAGATGGAAACATTTCTGCGTCATATCCAAAGCTCCACCTACATCAACATCTGTGTTAAAGTCCACGTTTGAATGCTTTTGGATACAAAATCAGGGACTGACATTCAGTTGTTGATGAGCCCTCCATTTCCCCCAGTCCCGCCTACAAGCCATCAACATCACACCCTGCAATTTACCCACACTTGCATTTGATGGAAATATTACAAATGAAATGCCAAGCAGATGTTCAACAGACCTGTGATGATAAGAAAACAAATTAGAAAGAGAAGTTATGAAACCACTGTCTTCTTAAAGAAGCAAATGCAAAGAGCTTGAGATTTGATAGGTAGCATCGGTTAAAAATTTGGGGAATTTGAATTTTTGACTTTTGTAAAATAAGTTGGAATGGGAATGTTGCTTGTGCTGCACAGAGGAGACACTGATTTCTCAGCTGGCAGCAGGTGGCAGCAGGATTCCCACCGCCAATTCCAGCCCCGGGATGACAGCCCCTACATCAGATTTCTGTCACCTCTGCCCTGAGGTTGTGTGACAAGTGGGCTGACAGAAACCCTGCTGGGTTGAACACACCTTCATTTCCCCAGCTGTTCTCCCCTTGGCTGCCAACGTGAGTTTATAATGCGAGAGCTGGAGAGATTTGGTGTTGAACATTTCTGAGGAACATCATCACTTTTTTCCACTCTGAACCAGAGTTCACATCGTACGTTCAAAACTGAAGACTGTTCCATCACAGCTCTCACTGCACATGGTCCTTACATGGGCTGGGAATCCACTCATGAAATATTTTAATGGTAAGAATTTCTAGAAACTAGATGAAGCTGCACACTGGAAACCTCAACCCAAACAACTTCAATTTATCCAGGGAATCATTGGGAAAGGGATGTGCAGACAAGGACTGCAATTTGTCTGATAGAGACATGTGCTGGTCAGACTGGCTCCCACAGAAGACTCATTGAAAGGAGGAGTGATCAGAAAATGCAGGGAAAATATATTATTGATGATACAAGGTTTTGAAACATTTACCTAAAGGAAACTATGTTTTCAACAGCATTTTTATTAATCATGCCATGCTACTCACTGCACAAGACAGACAGCAAGCTGCTGAGTGAGCTGATTGCCATCAGGCATCCTGCTGAACTCCCATGAGTCTGCCCCAAGGAAGGTTTTAATGCCACAAATTTTAAAAGCTCAGATTCCAGACTCAGCTCTGCTCCTCAGCCCCCAGAGCTAACACTGCCTCTGCTGCTAGATGGGAAGAGGCAAACGAGAGCTGTCAGGGAGCTTCTGACCATGCCTACATTCAGGGATTCCAGATGGGGTTGTGACAATAACCTGAATCTGAAGTTAAAGAAAAACAGGACCAAAATGCTTTCAAGTATCAAGGAGGTAGGTTTTTTCTTTTTTTTTTTCTGTCCNTTTTTTTTTTTTTTTTTTTTTTTTTTTTTTTTTTTTTAGTTTGCTTGTTTCTGCAACTTATCTTTCAAATCTGCTTGAAGTAGGAAGGAAGTGTGGCTCTATCTGGGGCTGGTTGGCTGGGGCAAGAGAAATTAAAGAATATTAAAATACAAAAAAAGAGGGTTGGCAGCCACAGCCAAGACAGCCAATTGTGTCAGAGCTGACCACAAAGGTTGTGAGAAACCTCAGCCAATGACCCAAAGCCCACTGTAGCCGGGAGTAAATCACAAGGTTTGAAAAAAGCCCACAAAAAATGGAAACTATGGAGAGGAGAAGGCCAGAGGAGCTCTCACTTGGGAGACTGCTCTGCCAAAGAACTGATGGACAAGCTCTTGCTTTGTTTTTCTCCCTGCAGCTTGCAGAGCAAGGAGGAACCATCCCCATGGAGCAACGAGAGCTTTCCACACCAAGCCCTGCAGGGCCTGGGGCTTTATTGGACTCTTGGCTTTTCAGCATCTTGTTCCTCCTCCCTGCTTCTCTGAGATGGAGAATTATTCCCCACAAGACAAACTATGCCCCAACCCAACCAAAGATTCCTTCCAACACCTCCAGCAGAGCCAACAGAAGAATTTTAGGAGCTGAGCTGGGGCTCTGCTCCACAATCCAACACTCAACATGAAGCCCCCACCCCAAGCAAAATAAAATCATTTAGAAGAGGCAATTATCCCAATTGGAGGCATCTTTTTATCCCAGTCAGAGTTATCTTCTAGTGAAGATAACTCTGGTCAGCAGCTCTGGTGAGTTCCATGCTGGGAACAGCCTGGCTACTCCACTTTGCCCTTTGGCAAGTTCTAGCCCAATGGGCAAATGGTCAGGGAGTTCAGCTGAAGGAGCCTTTGCTGTCACATCTGAGCCTCCCCTGGCTCTACTGGGAACCCAAACTTCACAGATCTTACAGAAAGACCTTGCAGCAACAGATCCCAAGTGGTAGTTCTACCAAATCCTATTGTAATCTCATATTTTACAGACAAAATTTCATAGAATATATGTGAAATTACTTACTCCTTTGAAGGATGTTTTTTCCCAATAAAATAAATTAATAAAAAGAAAAATATCACCAAGGTGAGAAGAAATTCTATCTCCTGTCCCCCTGTCAGCTTGCTTTTAAAAGATGAGATAGGAGTCATTAATATTACAGTGACTTAGCAATTCATTTACACAGTTTTACTGCTCTGGACAAAACACATCCAAGTTCTAAACCTGATGAAATATTGTTATCCACATAATTCATTTTGTGCAGCTTCAGCAAAGTATTGGGATTTGTGGCTGTGTCCATTTGAGGTTGAAATTGAATTGAAAATTCATGTGTAAGCCACGTGGATGAGGCAAGCCTGAGTATCAGGAAAGTGCCAACTAAATTCACCTTCCAGTCTGTAATAAAAGCCTGAGGCAAAGGCCTTGAAAAGCTTTCCTCTTGTCCCACCAGTGCAAGACAACAGAAATAACTCCAGGCAGAGGTGAATGGAAGCTTACTGCAAGACATGATAATAAAATGTCCATCTATTTTGTTAACAGTCTGCACGTTGGTTGCAGTGTGTAGTGATGGGATACAGCATAGTTCATGGTTTCCCCTGTGATAACATGTACTTATTGAGGATGTTATTAATGGAATGCTAATGGAATGCTAATAATGTAATAATGTAATGCTAATGGAAATTAGCAATGCACTGATTAACTCATCCCTCATCTTTACATTTCTATCACAGCAAAGACCTTTTTTTCTTTTTCTCTCTGGCAAGCATATGTAAAGGAGACTTCCCACACCAGAAAAAACACAAACACTGGGTTTACTTGGAAGCTGCACAAGCAGGTCAGCAGTCATAAACCTGCACTGGAGCAGGACAGGCTGTTCATAAGCATGCAGATGATGGATATTTGTACCCAGAAAGCCACTTCAGCTATTTTTGGATGAGTAACAAACTAGAGAACATCCCTATTTCAAGGATCAACAAAGCCTCTGACTCCAAAAGCTATGTATTTCACATCAATTGAAACACACTGCAGAAATTCACAGCTATAAAATAACTGTCTGTTGCTCTTTTCTAAGTCCTGACCCTGGATTTCAATATTTCTGGGGGTTTTGTACATTTTCAGAAGCTTTTGTTCACACAAATGTTGAAGTCCACACACACTCTTTATGGAACATGCTATTCCATTTACTCTTACACAACTACAGCTTTTAAAGCACTTTGAGCACACTGGCAACTGGATGGGAAGACTTAAAACCCAAAAAGACTATGATTACATAAAAATGTGAGTCAAAGGGGCATATCATACTTAAAGTTCCACATCTATTATGGTAGAGTTACTTCATCCACACTTCAGAGCTTACTATCTGTAGCAATATGGAGTAAGAAAATACCCGGTGAAATAATTCAGAATATAACTAAGACACAAACCTTGAAAATATCATCTCAGATTTGGCTTGCTTGACCGAGGAAGGTGATTTGGGGATCAAGTTTCAAGACGTTGGCTCTAATGAGGGCTTGATTTGTTCTCAGGATTCACTGAGCCATAAAGGATGTCCCAGAGCAGCCCAGAGCTGGTGTAATGACCATGCCCATCCCTCAGCAGCAGCATGAGAGAAACAGAGGGAGGATGGAGCATGTTGGGGACCAGAGCCATCATATTGAGGGTTATTCTAGCTTCCACTCAAGAAAGTAGTTCTGGAAACCTAAAAATAGTTTTTGATCACATTGACTCCTTCCCTAGTCCCTGAGCTACTCTTCTGAGAGGCACACCTATAGGTCAGAAATTGCATTTCTCACCAATTGACCCAGGAACTACAGGACAGCTGGGCTGACATCCCATCTGAAAATAAAAATACTTCAAAGTCAACTGCTCTTGCATGAAATACACAAATCCAAGGATTAGGCTGCAGGGTTAGCAGGAGTCAGGTGAATAAAAAAAACAGACTTAAAAGAACTGCAGAACAAGGCAACCAAAAACTTCCTGGCAGAATATTTTGTTGTTGGATACTTCTGACAAATCAAAACAGAAGTGCCACAGAAAGAGGTGAGAATCCACACCTGGTTTAAAATCAGCAAAGAGCTACTGACCAGTGTCACAAGACAATATTCCAACTCATCTGAAATGGAATGCTGCCTCTTTCAACTCGGAAAATTTATTATCAAGCTGTTTAACTATGGGATAATATCAACTAAAAAAGCAAAACTGGGAATAAGATTAAAGGTCCCTGTGTCTCCAGTGGCCTGAGATAAAGCTGGAGGTTGAAGGCAATTTGTTTTTCAGGAGGTAAATAGGGTCATTGTATGGGAAAAGGATGCAAAATTACAGCTTTCCCTATATTCTGGGATGTCCAATTTCCAGGCAGCACTTCTCAGGGATAGGTGAGAAAGTAAACATGCAAAGGAAGTAAATGCCATGAGCATTTTTCCTACGTTCCTACAATTGCTTTTTTTCTGATCTGACATGTTAAAGCCTTGAGTAAGCAAAGCATTTTTTTTTTGTTTTTTTTGGTGTTTTGGGGAGTTTTTTTGCATATATATGACTAACCTGCAAAACCATCATGCACTACTACACCATTTGCATGTCCTCAAATCCTTTCCTGCCTGGAACCTAAAGTTCTGCTTTACCAAACCCACCCCAGCCATTCTGATGCAGACTTCATTACAGGTACCACTTTGAAACAAACCCTGCTGGAACCCTGGGCATGGCACTGGACTGTGTGCCCGTGTCCCACTCAAGTCCTGAGGATCCCAGCACAGTGTGTTCAGGGCCAGGTAATGCCCAGCAGGGCGGGGGAGATGATCAGAGGGCTGGAGCAGCTCTCCTATGAAGACAGACAGAGACTTGGGGTTATTCAGTCTGGAGAGGAGAAGGCTCCAAGGAGACCTTACTGTGGCCTTCCAGGATCTGAAGGGGGCTACAAAAATGCTGGAGATGGATTTTTTAGAATGTCAGGTAGTGATAGGACTTGGAGGAATGGATTCAAACTAGAGGAGGGGAGATTTAGGATGTTCTTCACCACGAGGATGGGGAGACACTGGCACAGGTTGCCCAGAGAGGTGGTGGAAGCCCCATCCCTGGAAGAGTTTAAGGGATGGACGAGGCCCTGAGCAACCTGATCTGGTGGGAGGTGTCCCTGCAGATGATCTTCAAGGTCCCTTCCAACCCTGCAAATTCTAGATTCTCTGTTGCTACAGCCCCTCAGCCTCATGTAGTTCATTAAACCACCCCCGTGAGTTTGCTGCTGGGGAAGATGGGCTCAGCAGCAGGGTTCTTTTAGCACCTTGCACACCCCAGTCAGGTTGTTAAGCAAAGGGAACTCAACACCAGCTCCTTAACCTTGACACTTACCCCTCATTTGCTTCTCCTTTGGTTTCAACCAGGCTCCAGCCCACTGCCCTTTGGCCTCCAGCAGAGAGACTGAAGCAGGGGAGGCACCAAGGGTCAGTTCCCCCTTGTAGCCTGGAGGGGTATTTGCAGATTCCTTGACACTCTGCTCCCTGACTGGGGAAGATCAAGGATGAGCACTGAATGGTGCCAATAAATGCAACACACTGAGCAAGAGAGGATGAAACACTGAGGGTGAAGACAAAGACTGCATCGTACAGGAGAGAGGAGTTGTGGTTGCAGAGAGTAACCCAAGTAGCAAATATAAGCACCAGGTTTTTCTGCTCCATAAAAGACTGAAATCCTTGCACTAAAGAAACTTGCACATTTTGGACTTAAATCCAAACTATACCTATTATTTTTTTCACAGTGAGGAGCTTTTTGCCAAATGTTCATTCTGTTGCTTTAACATGACAATACAGAATGGTTCCTCTCACCCTCTCAGCACACACAGAATTATATACATAGTGTACTGCATACTCAAGTTTTGCAGTTTCTTTTCCTTTATTTTATTTAAAGCATCTAAATTCCAGACACTGAAGTGTTTTGCTTTTCAGATTAACTACACAACCTAAATGATGCCTCCTCAAGTAGTAAAATTTCAGCTTCCCATCCCAACAAGCCTCTGGTAATATAAATCCCATAACATCATTCTGAGGTAAGTTAATTGCAGACTTGAATTTTAAATGCCTACTTCATGTTCTTATCTTTTGAGTCAATAATTCCTTCAGACTGCATATCATCTTGTCATTTAGCTAGGCTGGTGGATAGATACATGACAGAGCCCACATTTCCTGTAAACCTTTTGTCTTTCACCAGGAGTGATTTAATACTTGGATATTTGTATTAATTTGCACATTCTGACCTGCAGCAATGGAGATATTTGATCACTCCAGCAGTAGCTGCTTATGTAAAGAATATTTTTTTGCTCTGGTTTAACATATGCTAATAACCATATCTATCCCAGCACTTCTCCAGGAGTTTTTAAGAAAAAGTCAGATGCATCATCATGATCATCTTTTCTATAACTGGGACATGCAGACTAAGACACAGGCCTTTTGCAGCCATACTAGAATCAGGCCTCTAGGATCAGGAATGTACTTTGGAATTTTAATTCTCTCCACAAAGCATCCTGAATTTTGCAACAGGAGAATAAAGATGAGAACATGGTGCATTTCCTGTCTTTAAAGGACTTGGAAATGTCCATGCTGTAATGGGGGAAAATTTGTTGATTTTTCTCCATGAGTGTTCACAATTATTAACCACCACATAAAAGAAAAAAAAAAAATAAGAGAAAGAAAGAAAAAAAAAAGAAAGAAAGAAAAAAAACAAAAAAAAAACAAAAAAAAAAAAAAAAAAAAAAAAACCTTAAAATATTACAAAACCTATGCATGGTAAAGCCCAAAGGAGGAGCAATTGAAATGAGTTTTCATGACAAATATAAGACCATATCAGTGTATAAAACCTGTTCCCCCAAGGGCCCTGGGGGCAGGAAGCCTCAATTCCACCACTTTATGTCTTGCTTCTCCTTTTGCTCAGGGCTTTTGCTCTTATATGCACTTGGTGTTTGCTCTGGGGAATACTGGTTTTAGAAAACATGAAGTATTTTCTTTTAAGCCTTACATGCAACACTCCCAGCTTCTCCCCAGTCCTTAACATACATCTACATAATAAGTTCAGGCTAAAAAACCCCAACAGTTCTAGTTGGAATGTATAGAAAGGGATTAAGACAATGGGAATATTCTCTCCTGTGACTCACCACATAAAGGCACATTACCAAGGGATGGAGGAAAAGCTAAATACTCCCTAGAGAGATCTAAAGGTTGATGCAGAGTCAAGATGGAAACCAATGAGAGTCAAAAAGTAGCAAAGCTTTTCTTGAAGGCTGCCACGAAAGCAGGTAGCCAATTTATATATTTATATTCTTTTAAATATAAAAGTATAAAAGGAGATAACAAAGCCTAGGGGCTGCAGCCAGAAAAAAAACCACAAAGAATAATATATCAAAAAGTGACAGAAAGGGAGATAAAAGTATCTGGCACAAACCAATGTCATGGTTAAGGACCTCACTTACCCCTGCCCCAGTGTCACATTAAAGATTCCTCTAGAAGTCCTCACTTTGTCTACAAACTACAGATTTCCCTGGATGATCCCATCTGTAAACATCTGTGTTGTATGGGGGAATGGGATTGCTTTACCAGCAGCACTGCCCTTGCACTGAGAGTGGTCTCAAAACCAGCAGATTTCAAAAGAAAATGTTAGGAACTGTCTATCAGGACTGTTTCCATCACTGTGACCTGCCTTAAACGTTCCCTAGACACGAAAAACACATTCTGTTTGAAACCCTGAACAATATCCCTATCAGCCATGTATGAATTCCTTTTCTTCCTCCCAAACAGGGTAACCATGCAGTTCACAGAAACATGTTTACTTCCTGGCAAGCACAAGTTTATCTTTGAAACCAACCTATAATTTCAAGGAGGCCGAGAGAAAAGATTAATTCTGGCACATTAACTGATCAGTGCAGAGTTTTTGTCACTAAAAATGAGTTGTTTTTATACTATTTCTCCATCCTAATTATAAACTGCCAAGAGAGTGAAGGGAATTATAGTGCTACGATCAACAGCATTGACCTTTTTGCCTTTTTGGTGCTTTTGTTAACTGGGAGAGCAGAATTAGCAGGAAGACTGACACTGGTGTAAACACCAGGAGAGCAAAGAAATGAGGAGAAATTACCATTCTCCCTCCTCTTTGTGGCATTAAGAGCAGAGCCTTATTCTCAGCTGAAACCTTCCTCTGCTAAATTAGGTAGAGGTTTGGAAAAGAATGTTCTGATTGTTAATCATGAAATGTGCTGTGATCTTCTGCAAGGCAGCTCTAACCTCCTCAATCAGCAGCCTTTTCTCACTTAATTACACAATTTTAAGTACTGCTAAGGAGGTGCTGTCAGATTTACATTGGAGTTCTCTTAGTCGTTACCACTGTAGTCATGGTGATGATATATAAAAAATGGACAAAATGCCAGAGACTGGAGAAAATGTCAGAGTTATGGCACGCCCACTCTGGCTCCTGCCTAGGATTTACTCAGTATTTTTCAGTTAGCTTGGAGAATTATCTTAGTATGCTAATATACCAAAATAACAAGATTAATAATATCCGTGTAAACTTATTGCTAAACACCTCCAAGGAATTCTCACCTCTAGCTGCAACTCATAACTCTTTTGGAGACCAATGGCACAGGACACAAGTGAGACAAGGGCCCTGGTGTGTGCAGGACATGGGGTTAAGAGTGGGGAGAGTCAGTGTGTCCCTCTCTCTGCAAACACAACCAGTCTGTGGAAACAACTTCTGGCTTTGCAGAAACAAATCACTCCCATGCTGGCAGCTGGCTATTCTGGCCTGAGCCAGCTCCCATTATTCTGAGCCCTGAAAGCTGCCTTCAGTAGCCTCCAGGCTACTAATTACTCCATTGTCAGATGTAAAAAATTATTATTACCTGCATATTTATAACCAGGGGAAGGGAAACCAGTGGCAGTGGGGAAAGCAAATTGTAAATATTTGTTAATTTAGCAAGCTCTCACCAAACCTTCATTTTCTTCAAATATTCTGACTACCAGCATCCATTTGAGATGGTGAGTGGTACAATTGGATACCATTAAGCTCATCATCATCTACATAAATTCTTAACAGAAAGGCTGCAGCATCCCTCTCCATACCCATTCCCCCAGGAGGCTGCTCAGCTCAGCTCTTCATGGCCATGGCACACCTGGACTGTCATTTTGCCAGCTTTCCCTCATTCACCCAACCCCCCCCAAGAAGCTTCCTGCATTTTGACCAAAGCACACATGGTTTTTTAAGGTGAGGCTATATGACAGCAACAAGCAACAGAACTTGCCTCTTGACTTAGTTTCTAGGTAAAGTAAGAGTTAAATTTCCTTGACTAGCTCCACAGTTAGTGTAAATGATCTGCAAGGGGAATGGGGTCCTTAATTCACACCAGCTGTACATCTCATCTTCAGCTGCTGGAATTATCCACGTTGGATAAACGGATGATTAATTACCATCCTGGGCTTATTTCTCTTTTATAACTGGTTCCCAGAAAATCTGACTTCCATTTCTGTAGTACCTGCACAGTTCACACATGGAACAGGGTGGGTTGTGCTACAAGAGCATCCCAGAGCTCCAAGACAGGGAGAAGGCTCCACTGGAGAGGGCTCAGTGTGAACTATCTGCTCCCTATTACAGGGATACAGTTAGGAGCATATCATTCCTCACTCTCCATGAATATATAGCTGAAATTCTTATCTTTACAAAGTAAGGAGGCCAGCATTTACTACTGCATGCACAGGCAGCACACAGCACTGCAGGCATAGTTCACCTGTTCATAATTTTCATAGTCTGCAGTACATTTCAGATTGAAACACTGCCACCTCTACAGGGGTCATGTGGACAATATTTCTTATGCTGTTCCAAATTGATTTTTGTTGTGTTTTCTTTCCTCATTTTGCAACGAACAAAGAGTACAGAACACCTCAAGGAAACATGAAACGGGAGGCAATCCGTTCTCACATTCAAGGGGTAGGAACTCTTTTGGGTCCTCAGGAAAAAAAAACCAAAAATTAGAGGATATAAATCAAGAACAGAGCCAAGAATTAGAAAAGGATATATCAGCTAGAAAAAAAGATCCTGTAAGTGGCATAGGAGTAGTTTCCAAGGTAAAGCAGTTGTAGATAAGTGTCCTATCCATCTACATTTATCACTGAACAGAAGTATTCAGGAATAGAAATAACTACCTGTGCCCCAGCCAGAGAGTTCACAGTACATAATATGTGACACGGCCACACAATGGACCTTATGGGAACAGGGGCTGAAATCCCATTTCCTGGCTGGGGCATGGTTGTTGGTCCTGATGTCACTTTCCTTCATCCTGATGATCACTGATAAGTGTTTGATTATTACAACTATCTTGTCAGTCACAAAGGCCATGGCTGCGAGTTAATAGTGTACCATTCTGCTGGATCAATATCTTTACAGATTCTCCTGTCCCTGATACTGAAAAGTTATTAGAAAGATTAGACTGCTTGAGCTCAAGTCATTCAGATTGTAATGCAGGTGGCTCCTGCAGGCTCCCTCCAGGGACCATCTAGTCTGTCATGAACTGACACAATGAGAAACAGCTTGAGAGTAAGATCATGGCACAAATGAAGGAGGAGAGTGGCTTTTTTTTTTTTGTGTGTGTGTGTGTGTGGGTATAGGATTATCAGTTAAATCAAAGCAATAATTACAAAGCTAACTGTTAACTTCCAGCAAGCTTTCTGCATAAACTCAAATTTCATAACTAAGTACTTTTTATATGTGGGAGTCACAGCTGCATTCTTGCTTCTGTCTGCCTGTGAACAGCAGAGCTGCTCTGACCAACCAGGATGCCTCAACTAAAGGATTTAATATATTGGGAACCAGTGTTCTTTTTCTGAAGTCTTGAGTTTGGCATTTGTTCCTACATGAAGCTAAAATAGGGACGCTCATTATTTATATATTAATTTCTCCAACTACATCTTGGTGCTCTTGGATGAACGAACCCCCTGGTAGTAACCTGCCTCTAGCTGATCAGCCAGATGTCTTCTTTAATGTTGCACAGCACTATCAGTCTCAGAAAGTCAGCAACTTTCCTTTGCTTTTCTTATAAGAAAGCATACAGCAAAAGTCAAATAACATTTACATACATTATACACCTCCTCAAATATTTACCAATAATATTGCCAATGCCCTGTAGCAGTCTCCAGTGACGTGCTGGGTTTAAAGACCCATCCCCTCAGCATCATGCCCTGCTCCATGCAGAGTGTTTATCAGCTATTGACATGCCTGGATTTTATTAAAGAAGGCCAAGAGGTATTAAAGATCTCCAGAGGGTTTGCTCTTCCCCTCAGTGAAGTCGTTACTGCATATCAGTTCCTCATCCATAATAATTTTCTAGCAATCACAACACCCCATTGTCCTGGGCTGAAACACAGCCCTCTGAAATTTCAGAGTATGGCTGGGGTTTTGAAATGAAGAGGGATTGCCCTGACATACCAGAAACGTTGCTGGAAAGTAAAAGGTTGAAGATTCACCATGATCTAGGATTTAACCAGAGCATCACAAGAACACCTGGTCCACCTCCACTTAAATTCCTCAAGTAGTAGAATCTTGTATTTAATGTTGCATAACTAAACTCCTTGTCCTTACACCTGAAGAAATCCTAATTACATGTTCCACATAAGATGAGAAATAAAAGGTCACTGAGATACAAAAAACGAAGCTTGCTTCTTTGCTTCTCTGTAATGTATTAAAATATCATTAAAGAATCTACTTAGAATTTAATGGTTTTAATCTTAGAGCAGCATTAAGACTTTCAAACTTCATCTTTGCTACTTTTCCTAGAGGACTTGTTAAGAAGACCAGAGATCTTTTTGCATCCTCTGAATGAATAGAAAAAAAAAGATGCTGAATCTTTCAGAGAGAACAAATGCTTATTCATCCAAATCAGCTATGTAGAAAAGCATGAAGTATCTTTTTCTCTCTCATCTACTTTGGATTAAGATCCATTTGTGATTGCAATACTATAACATTTGTTCTACAGGGAAAGAAAATGAAAGACGTGAAAGAGACATGTTTTGTCTAGACAAATTGGTTAATACCTTTCAAAAATCAAGTTATTTTATGTATCAAGAAGAAAATTACACGTAAGCACACTGAATTTAGTAACCGCCAAATTTCTTTCAGTTCACACACTAATAGTGAAAATACTCCTTAATTTCTTGATCATTCTAACCCCTGAGATCATGCTCTGATATAAAAAATAGAAATTGAATTTCTGAGTGAGGGGAGAGTGAGCTGAGAAAATGTTTTACTGTTTTAAAGCAAACTTAAATTAAATCCTGGAAGATAAAAAGCATCCACATTCCAGAAATCTGCAGCACTGTCATGAGATTATCTCTTACTCTATAAAACTGCATCACATTAAAAAGCAAGACTAATAAAATTAACTCTTTAAAAATTAATTTTAAATAAATTAACTGTGCAGTGTTTTTAGTGTGTAGCTATCAAGTAGCCCAGCACACACGACACCACAGGAAAGATGCTGTGGTTTGAAACATCCTCAAATTTAAATACCAGACCTTAGAAATAATGAAGAAAACTGCAACTGTAGCTGTGAAGTGGTAGGAACTGGAAGTTTTATGTTTAAATGTCTATAAATTGAAAGTAAAGCAAAGCCTAAAGTCCTTCCAGCCAACAGTCTACATACTCCAGGTCAGAAATATTATTATTGAGCTCATTTTGTCAGCAAGAATGGAAAGGCAATTTGGCCTATTTGATGAATTCTCTAATTAAATGACAGCCTTCCAGTTTTTCCTATTCAATAGGCCACAGTAAGTGGGCCAACAATGTGGGATCAATATTCTGTTAAATTATCTCATCTGAGATATTATAATACAAGCTCCACTCTGAGTGGTCTGTTACCTTTCTGGAAACTGGTCTCTAGGAGATAGGCCCTGAACCAACATCAGACAGACTGCCTGTGGAGAGAGATTTTAGTAACTAATGCAAAGGACTGTGGAAAAATAAACAAACACAAAGCAATTTGATGCTCATTAAGAAATAGAAATCTAGGTTCCTGGTTTGTCTATGTGAAATGGTTTAGCTTTTCTCTTGCTGCCTCCTCTCAGTGCATCTCTTGGATAATTCATTAGTCTTCAATCCTCAACTCCTTCCAGTTATGCTGAAATTTTGTTTAGCAGGAATACAAAAGCAGTTTTAAATACAAAAGCAGTTTTAAATAGAGTAATAGGAAATATTTATTAAAACACCACATGCACGCCCCCAAAAACAAAGTATAGGTCCCTGCCATGAAAAAGATTTGTGGGAAATCTTGGCAAAAGCCAAGTTTAGCATACTGCTAACATCACCAACACTCAGCAACAAGCATTAACCATTCCTCCTAAGAAAAAGTTGGAAGAAATTTATTCATACAAACAGAAGGGATCCCAAATGCCAAAATCACTGCTAATCTCTCAAAAAACTTGATGAGACCCAAAATCAAGGTCTATTCTATATTTTGCACTTTGAACCCCACTGGCACTACTCACACCCACCTTACTGAATGCCATCCCTCTCTGCAGACTGAAACCATCACCAAAATTCCATGGGAAAAGGGTGTAGGAAACACTGCACTTCTGCAGGCCCCCATCATAACCTGCTCTCCAGTGCCAGCTGCACCATGAAGACCAGAAAGTGCCACCCCAAGAAAGGTGATGGTGACCTTTGCAGCAGCAAAGAACTGGCTAAGTGAAAAATCAGTAAAACTCTAAACATTCTGCTTTGCAGGTGTAAACACTGTAGTCACTGGGCAGCAGGTTGTACACGGGGCATTAAACCTACACAGACTGGTACTTCACCTGGACATGGACAGTTTTTCTCTTTTTGCATATTTGCTTATTATTTTAAAGACTGTAAATAACCTCACAGTTAATTCAGGAATTGCTGAATTGGAAAATGCCTTCTTACTCATGAAAAATGGGAGTAATTTGCCAGCACCATCATTCATTCCCATGGTGGAAAGAGCACATTCCTTGGGTGGCAATAAAAATTCCACCAAAAATACTGTCTCAGCATCTTTGCTCTGAGAATATCAATTTATGAGCAATAAGGTGTCATCCATACTTCAGTAAGTGGTTTTGGGTCCACTCACACTAGACTGCAAGCTGCTGGGGCCAGGGGTGAGCATTTTGCTGTCTGCAACATTGAGAGCAGAGAAACTCCATGGTTGTCAGCCTGCCTGGTCAGCTCAGATTGATTACACAGTAGGAATGAGTAGGGAATAACTGCTGCCAAATGTTAAACCTCAGTTCATCATTTGTTTGTTTTAATAAAATCCCATTCTTCACTTCCAAGGATACTTTTATGCACTTCCAAGGATACTTTTATTCACTTCCAAGGATGTCCATGGGAGCATGAACAAACACAGAGATGGAAACTCAGTGCATCTTAAGTTTTCCACCCTAATAGGAGGGGTGGCAATGCACACCATAGACAGATGTGCAGCATCTCAGCCAGGAACAGGGCATATTAATCAAGTGAGACTGCTAAAAGAGAGTTTCTTCCATATAAATCAAGCCCATCGTCATGCAAAAATGTCAGAACATTAAGGGGAAAAAAAAAAAAAAAAGGAAAAGAAAGAGAAAAAATACAAAAGCTTCACACCCCTGTGCATGAATACATGGAATATTGCAATAACTATCCAGCAAGCCTAACTTCCCCTGCTTGATGAGTTTCAGATCTCCTCTCATGTTCAAAATGGAAGCTGTGCCACGAGACCTGTGATCTGTGAATGTGAGTTAACACAATGCTCCAGCTGGGGAGGAGGAAACAAATCAGTTTAGCATTTTTATATTTTTAAATCTCTTGCCTGCTGATGTTCTCTTCCCTCTCTGCTCGTCTCATACGAAAGCTTTATTGTTCCTCAGCTCCTGCTTTCATTTGTTAATATTACAGCAATCCGATTACATGAAAAAAGAGCGTGTAATTTAGGGGGCTAATCACACAGACTGAATGTCAACTTGGAGTACTGCAATACCTGTGGAAAAGCAGTTTGTGGCTGATTCAGAGCCAACTGCCATTGATGGAAACAGCATCAGTGCAAGGCAAGCCCAGGGTGAGCAAGCAGACTCCTGGAAACTCCATGGTTATCATCTGAACAGCAACATCCAACACGTTGATGGGCAATGTTAATTCCCCCAGTAACAAAGAGAAGTTCAGCTACAAAGCTCTTTTATTTCATGTAATTTTTCTTGTTCTTCTCCCCCTGTCTAAGCTGCTAGCTCAGGCTCTGTCTGCCTCCAGAGCTTTTGCTGGGGTGTGTGCCCCTCTGCAGTTTTCAAAGCAGTGGTTCCATTTACACCAACAGCAAGATGGAGTGTTTCTCTTTTTTTTTTTTTTTTTCCCTGCATCTGATCAGAAGTGAGCATCGACTGGATGTGGATGAGACACAAAGCCCCAGCCTTGAGCAACCAGGACATCCACCATGGAACACCACAGCTGGGACACACCAAAGCACAAAACCCCCTGGCTGCACTTTTCCTTGTACAAGCTTTAGTAGATAAATATTTTTAGCCTTAATTTCCTACAAATGTTAATCTTTCCATTAATTAGATTATTTCTGTTTCCTGTGATTTGATTACACAGCACATGTTTAGGAAGACACCAGGAACAGCATACAAATCAGAATGTACCCAAGAAGCTGTCAGCTATCATCCAAGGACAAGGACACCCTTGACATTGAGACACTAAAGTCAAAACTTTTCTCTGGGTTTGATAACCACCCCCAGCACAGGTTTGAATGCAATTTTGTACCAGTACTCAAGAAGGGACAAGTCAATCAAGGCAAAGAACAAAGGCAGAGCTAGACTGGCGTGCACAATCCTGAGATCATTCTATAGGTGCCAACTCCAGATCTGGAAGACAGAGAAGGAACTGAAGCTGGGAAAGATGCAGCCTTGTTCTAAGAATCTGATTTTATTTGCCTAGGTCCACACATGGAGCTGCTGAGTGGACCTAAATCAGGCTTGTTTGGGCTCCAGTATTGGGAAGTTAGGTGAGAAACCTGCCCAGTCCCCACTATGTGGCTTGAGCACCTCCTTACACACTCCCAGCATCAGCTGTCCTAGCCTGAGATGTGGACAATCATGTTCTAACTTTTCATCTGTTGTCCCTTTTGTCTATTTAAACTGCATTTTCTTTAGGACAGGACAATAACTTGCATTTCTAGAGCACCCAGGACAGTGACATGGGTGACGTGATAACACAAATATAAAGCTGAAGAGAAAACAAAATGTACCAGAATGTCCCACAGACCAATCATATTTTTTTCAGAAGCCTCTCCTTGTCCTATTTGTTAAAAATTAAGAGCCAGTGGATATTATTAAAACTGCATTTTAAAAAGTACAAAAGTATAGGTGAAAATCCAATAAACCTTCTAATTGCCCTGCTATTTAGTTTTTAGTAAGTAGATGCAATGAGCCTTCTTTCATCATCTGCTGATTGATAGTAGCCAAAGCAGATTTGATTTGATTTGCAAGGATTTCTGGCAGAACTGACAGAGCTACACAAATAATGAGCATTGCAGTGAAGCAAAGCAGGGCATGCTTTCCTTTAACCATGATCAAGAGCCATTTAACTGCTGACATATGAAAAGCTGATGCACTGAAGACCACAAAAGCAAAGTTCTTCCAAGATTTTCTGTCGAAGTTTTATATTACTGGAGCTAATCACCAGAGAACCAAAAGCACTGTGGAGGCTATTTGGTTTAGAAACATCTCTGAGCAAAGCTGGCAGGCTATCCAGAGAGATCAGCTCCAAACTTTGAAGTGGTTGAGTCCATTTGGAATTCCATTATCAGGTCTAGGAATATTAAAGACACCATTTTAAAAGCCATTTTTAAAGATCTGCACTTGCTGGATACTCCCAAATAATTTTTTCTGTTAATAAAAACTTCTGATATTGTATGCTCAAGAAAGCTGTACAAGTCTCTCAGAAGCTACAGAAGGAAGCTGCACAGATGTGAAGCAGAGTCTCTCCTTTCAGCCCAAAGACAGACTTCAGAAAGAAAATTCACAGGAAGCAAGAGTATAAAGAGAGACCTACATTTAGAGAACATATATGCAACTCCCCTCTTTCTTTAAAGGAAATAAGTTATTCTCACTTTCTCTCCCTCAGGACTTCTTTTTAATTTTCTTTTTTTTTTTTTTTTTTTTTACTGCTTGCACATCATTCTCCAACCTCCTCTGGTTCCTCGGCAGCAACATGGTGTGGGTAACACCACACTTTGTTCTTCTTTGCCTCAGGTTTATTTCATTTCGTATTTCTTACACCCACAGGCACCTTTGGAAGACCTTGCAGGCAAGAAGCTGCCCTTGGACAGGATAGCTTGAGTAGTACCAAGCAAGAGACTTGACTTTCTCCAACAAAAGAAGAGGCAAACTCCACTCCAAGCCACTGATCAAAATATGAATCACTTGCTCAAGATGCAACTGGTTGTGTGCAAACTGCAACACACTTAAATGCAAGCTTCTCTGTCCACCAGTATCCACTTCCACACACGTGCTAACAAACACAAGGTGAATTTTTTTTTTTTTAAGGAATTAGTAAGAGGTAAAGAATTTAAATCCTGAATCTCAGTAGCAGTTATAGCTCGTGGGAACTCAGCATCCCATATTGAAGCTAAGGAAGCACAGATACACATTAGGAATGTGTTGGAATTCCCATTTCAGGGTCATATTGCATGTGGAGCTGGACAGATAGATCCCCAAATTTCACTTGGATTCTGTATTTAGGGGACCCCTGGGCAAAGTCCCTCCCTTTATCCACACGTCCACTATGCTGCTAGAGAGAAACAGATCACCTTCCAGCTGGCAAAGATGCATCTCACAGGGAAAAGAATTTCAACCAGCTCCATAGACAGCAAACAACAGAAATAATTTCAAATCTATTCTCAGTCCAACCAGGGGATTGTGTCACACCAATGCTTGAGCCACCCATGCAGCCGCTTTACAACTTCCCCCTCATCCATGCAGATAAACCCAACCCTTTCCAGCCTTTCATTGAATCTGGGGTCTTGTGCTCCTTGCTGTGTTTTTGGTTTTTTTCTTTGTGTTTCTAAGCAATTCCTTGTTGTCAATTGGTATGTTTGTTCTTCAGCTAAACTTTGGTTTCTCATGCCTGGCTCAGTCTGGTTTTGATCTCTCAGCACGACTGCCAGAGCCCTTCTCCCTTCCACAGCTTCCCTCTCATTTGCATCCAAGCTGCTTTCTTGGTTGTAACATCACCTTCCTGACAACACCAAGCTCCTCCTGGTGCTTCTGTCTTATTGTACAGAATATCTACAAAGAACACAACACTGGGCAAGTATTTGTGTTAGCCTAAAAAGCAATTTCTTCTGTACCCGTAGCCTTCACATCCTGACAGCAAGTAATCTACAGCTTTCTAAAGCCCTGAGACAGATATCAAAATCTTCAGTTTAAAAAAAAAAACAAAAAGAAGAGAGAGAAAAAAATCTTCCAGCAGGGATGGAAAAGGAAGAACAAGAGCGATGTTTTAAAAATGCCCAAACTGCAGCAGTAATCTTAATGGGCCCACAGGGATGATTTAACTTCAATTTTCTCACCAATCCCAGGGTGAATATAAGACAGATGCACAAAAGGCAGCCCCGTGGTGGACTTATTTATCTATTTGGTAAAGAAAAAAACATCTGGAAAAATAGTTCAGCAGGAAGAGATTAGAGAGCAAATCCCAGACTCTTTAGGAAAGCAGGCAGCCTGTCTGGTGATACATTGTCTGCTGCAGCTTTATCCAGGGAACAATCTTGCAAAAAAAGCTGCATTGCTCACCACTATACATCGTGGTAATTTAAGACACTCTTCCAAGCAGGGGCCATCATTTTTGTCCCAGAGAACTATTGATAAATAAAGCTGATGTTTGTCAAACCTCTGACTCCTGTTTCAAAACTTGCGACTCTGGTTTTCTTCCACTAAACATCCAGAGACTTATTGCCAAATAAAACCTCCCCATACACTTGAAATGCAGGTCTCAAAATGTCAGCATAAAGGGCTGGAGAACAGGACTCAGCTGCCTGGGGCTGGAGCTGCTGCACCTCCCATGGCTGCTGGGGTTCAGGTGGGTTTCTGGCTGAGCAATCCTCCTCCCCTCCTGCCAAGCACGATGCTGCTGAATTTGCTCTCTATGATAAATAATCTATATATGTATTCCTATTGTTCTTTATTATTAAATATTTCTGAACCGTGTTTTTTTCCCGAAAGTCCTATCTTGTGATCCACAACTTAAGTTTCTTTTGTCCATTAAAGTTTAATCCTGTGATCCGAAAATGACTTTTTTTTTTTTTTTTTTTTTCCCCAGGAATAATTTTCCTATGACAGATGGCCAATCTTAATGTGACATACTACATACTGGGGACCAGGAGGGGAAAAAAAATTATGATAAGACAAATCATGCGTTCTGGAATCAATATGACAAACTCTGTGCAACCCATTTTTCTCCCAAAGACAAGCTTTTTCTCCTGAAGACCAGAAAGCCTTCCATTGATTTTATTCTGCAAAAAAGAAATCTGTGGTGAGGCTGTTTGAGTAATCCCAGCCTTAATTACAGGGAGCAAATACAATGAGGGTAACCATGATACATTAAAAAAATCCTCTAAAATGCTAATGGAACTTCAGGTTTTAATTTTAGTAAGTCAGAGAGAAGGAAAAGTCATGAGGTTACAAAGAACCTAGGTGTACTGCAAAGCCAGGCTGGGCTCTGCAAGTGCATTTATGAGACTTCCAGTGTTCTGTCAAAGTGACAGAGTGACAAATGAAGGTGTTTGCTCATCAGCTAGAGTACTATGAGATGTTACTTCTTTGCTTTACAAGAGTTCAAACACGTACAGCACAGAACAGACACCGAGATGGGCAGGAAGACAGGGAAGGGTACAGAGATGTTACACTACAAGAGAAAACAAAGACAATTCAGAGTCAAAGCAACTCTTTAATAACAGTAATCTGCCTTTACCTCCCTCAGAATCCTGTGCTGACATTTGAACAGATCAGTCAAGGAAAATGGATGAGCTCTAAGAGAGCAGTTTGGGGACTACATGTGCATGTGTCCGGCACTCAAAAGCTCCCCTGGTCTCATCTGGATGATCAAAACCAGCAGTCTGTGTCCCAGCCTGAGTGAAAGAAGGTGCAGGAGCCATTTCCTCTCTTTTAGAGGACAGTAATCACTGCATTAGCTTCCCTTCTGCTTCATCCTGAACGAGGATAAAGAACTGAGTGGCATCTGTCAGAAACAGGCCAAGATGATTCATACTGAACATTAGATTCATTTTCCCATAACAAGAAGTATCCAGGTTCATTTTGTGTCAAGTAGATCTCACGGGAAGAAAAATGATCCCTGAAGTACATGCACCATGAACCTTTCATATCGCTTTGACTCGCTGCAGAGAGATGGAACGTGTTGTCACCATGTGCCACTGCTCTGGCTCCAGGGTCTGAAGCCAAACCTGCAGCTTGCACACCTCATCCAAATGCCACCAAACAAAGGATCTGAGCCTCCTTTGCAGACATCATCTACCACACATGGCACAGAGGACAGACTCCTCTTTTACAGCCAATGAATTCATAGGAGAGAACTGCATTCATTCATACAATATCCCAAGTGACTGTCTTTCCATGGCCTTGAGGGACACTCAGTGCTCTGCCACGTCCCTCCAAAACAAAAGGGGCTGTGTCAATCCCAGCAAGAGCTGGTACAGTCCTTCCAGTCACCCATTCAGTGCTTGCTTCAGGGATTTTACTTTACATTGTAACTGCATGGCCTAAATGCCTGTTAGCAGTTCAAGTTCTTCTGGTTTTGTTTCATTCAAAAGGAGCCCAGAGCTTTTATACTTGGAAGCAGCTGTGCAGTGTGAGCCAAAGCACAGTCAATGGGAACTATCAAAAAATCTTCAAAAGTGCACTCCTGGTCTCTTTTGGAGTAGATCAAAACTTGAACAACAAAGAAAATACCCCTTGGACACAGCTGGGAATAGTACTGCTTGGGGTTCAGGCAGTGATTCCCAGTGCTGAGATAGATAGATAGCCAGGCTCTTATCCACTGCAGAGGTCTGAATCAGGAGCCACAGAATAAAATACAGACAATCAATGTGCAGCCACTGAGAGGGAGCAGAGTGCAAGATCACAGCAATGCAAATTCAGATCAAATTAGGAACGTTGCAGAGCTGTCTCCTCCACACTGACCAACTCAGCCCCGTCCAGATGGATGCACTTCCAACACGTGCAGACAAGTTGACCTGCAAGAAATGCAGGAGTTGAATGATCAAAACCAGGGCACCTCTGAAATTTGGCTGCTCATATGCACAGAGATCTGATGCCCCAAAGCTCACCAGAGAAATCCCACTGTGGATACAGAAGTCTCTTTTCCACCCACTGCTCCAGACCTGCCCTCTGCTGCCCTCTGGGAAAACCCACTGAGATCAAACCCAGCCTGAGGATACTGTTCACCTCTCAGCAGAGCTAATTTTCATTTTGAATATATGTTATCATGGAGCAGCTTATGCATAAAGGTTCCCAAAGGGCTCCCACCAACACTACCTCCCTTCCCCTCCAGCTTTTTTTGCTGTGAGTGCTACTGCAGTGTCTACTAATAACACACTGAGTCAGTCTCAAGGGTGAAGTTACCTGAGAAGCAGAGAAACCTTAGGCTGGAATGAATACACTCACAGCTACCTGAAACACTGATAAAATCAACTGGGTAAAACATTTCTGCAATCCAGCCCTGTGCAAAGCCTCACTTTGTGCTGTAGTTTCCAGGGAGGATGAGGATGCACCTTCAGAAGTGTCAGGGAACAGGATGGGAGCTGAGCAGCAGCTTCCCTGGTTTTCTCCAACACTCAAACTCCTACTATTTTTTTTTTTAAGCTAGACCGTAAGTTTTTATCCAGAAAGCCTAAACAGACACAGACAAAAACCAAAAAAACCCAAAGCCACAACTTCTTGAAAACAACTGAGCTATGGGATTTTAGTTCTTCCTAATCCAGCAGAAAACAATAGAATTCAAAGGAACTCTAATGGCCTGTGGAGGCTTGGCTGACAAGAAGTGCTGCCACTACTTACTTAAAAAGAAATTCAGGTTTGTTAGTATGGTGAACACAATTAAAATGCACAGCAGTCCTTCCCTAATAGCATGGAAGAAACTTCAGTAGGATTGTTTGACTGTGAACTCTGCATTTCCCCTAAAACCCTCTCTCTCTCCTCACATCATTAAAGTGTTTTGAGAAACTCTGCATAAACAACACAAAAGGATTTTTTTACTCTATGTAACTGCAATACAAAAAAAACCCCCAAAAGTATCTAAATTTCAACAGGTAAAGCATCTCCTGATTTCCATAGACAGACATAATAGAACCATTCTGAAGCCTTTTTTTTATTTTATTTTTATTTTTTATTTTGTGTCTAGGGCTGAAGAAAAGGCAGCAATACCTTATTTATGGGGTTGATGAATCAGATGGAGCCCTTCTTTAGTTTTGCCTGTTAATGGCCCTTTAGTCGAGACTACTCACTTTACTGGTGTAAAAAAAAAAAAGCCCAGTGCTCTAATGAATACCTTGAAATTAATACCTGATTAATGATACCAGGGTGGAGCTGTTGCACACAGGTTTTTTGCTTGACTCTTCTCCAAAATCAGGAAGATTAATGATGTTATCATTGGTATAGGAAGATTCACCCCCAGAAAGGCTTTATGATGGAGAACACACACAACACAACAACTACTGTGGAGGAGAAGAGGAGATACCACTCAGGGAGCCTTCAGGATGAACTACCACATTATTAATGCTGCAAACGTTTCCCACAGACTTGAAGATCACATTTTCCCCCCTCCACCTCCTAGTAGCTATATTTTGCAAGAAATTGCTATCCCTTGTTTTTTTTTTTTTCCTCCACCCTCAATAGAGGAGGCTGGAGAACAGATCTATTTAAGTCTCAAAGCCCTGATTTATGGTAGTAAACACACTTGCTTCTTGAAGTGTGGAAGGCAGCTAATAAAACAAAAATCTCTGTTAAGCACCAACTTGTTTCTCTGGTTTAATGATGTAGGAAACTGCAAACTGCTAAGCCCTTCAGGTATGCCAGCATCCACTCCGTGGAGAACAATTCATTATTTGGTTACAAAAAATATGCTAAAACCCACGGTATGAGGGGCGTAAAGAAGTCGTAGGCAGATCAGATGATCATTACTTGTCACCTGAGCTGCTGTAGGTGCTGTCACCACACCAGTGTTGAATGTTAAGAAGGTTCAGTCCCCTCATCTCCAAAGCTGACAGCTTAAGCCAGTGGTTCATCCAGGTGCTCCTCACCCTCCACCAGCACCAGGCACGGCTTAGACCACCAAAAATATTCCCTTTCTTGCACCTCCTCCCACCATATCCAAGTCTCTGTTGCAATATCAAGTCCAGTCATCCCCCTGTGGCACAGGTTTATACAAGAGCAGTGTAAAATCAGGCTGAAAATCTCCTCCTCTGCCCACCTCACTGGGACCTCTCCTGCTCTCCCAAGTCCTGTCCATGTGGGAAGGACACAGGGATGGGCTGCACCCTCTCTCTGCCATCAGCAAGTGCATGAACACAGCATGGGCATGCTGGCTGCCTCTGGCAGAGCCTGTTTTGCAAATGCTGAGCTGTCTGCAAGCCCCAGGTAGCCCTGAGAGCAGACTTGCCAAGCACTTGCAGCTGGATGGCACCAGGAGAGCCCATCCCAAGCACAGCTGTGCTCTCCCCACCTCACCAGTTTTAATCCCAGCTCAGGAACTCACATTTTATATGATGGGGAGGATTTAAAGTGCTCCAGTCTCCTGGAGCTACCATAAAAGCTTCTTCAATTATTAAGAAACAAAATTAAAACATGCTGGAGAAACTATTGTGCCTTTGGGTGCTGGGACCAGAGGCATCTGCAGCTTTTGCACATTCCCCTCGTGCCCAGGAGGTCTGGATGCTCCAGTCCCTACCCAGACAGAGCTCCCAACTGTACAAAAAGCATTTTTCTTAGTAAGGACAAAGAAACAGCATGCAATTGCTCAGCATCAGCGCCAGTCTTAGCCAAGCAGCTCCTTTCCAATTTTCTATCTCTTTGATAACACGTGAGGCTTTATTCAGGAGCTGAATACCCTCAAGAAGTGCTGTTTGCCACTGTTGTTACTCAGTCTTATACAGGGCTGCATTGTTGCATGAAAATCCTGTTCATTTTCAACTGAATGAGCACACAAGGAGAAAAAACCATCCTGAGAAGAGACTCTTCCTACCAAGCAGGAAGATGGAGGCCAGACAGAACATCTAACTCACAACTCAACTATCAAACCAAAGATTGCCCTTAATCCTGTGCCCCTTGCTAGCCCTAACTCTTTGAAATGAGGAGTGTACAAAAAAAGCAGGAGCACTCTCTTCAGCCTCTTAGCCCTGGCAGCATTCTCTTCCTCAGAGCCACAACCCCAAAGGTATCACTTGATACCACTCAGGTTGCAGAAAAAGATTCTCCTACAGCACCCATTTTTTCTCCTGACAGTTTTGCCTGCCCAAACCACACGTGCATTCAGTTTCTAAAAAAAAAATAACTATCATCTAAAGCATTTCCTCTAATGACATTTAGAAAAACAAAAATGGAAAGAACAAATGTAAACTATACTCAGTCCTGGAAAAATTAAGGGCCAGGGTGAGTGTAACAGAAAGAAAATCATTCCCCAAGGACTCCTCTGCAATCACATGCCCTAGCTGCAAAGGAGGCCAGTATCCAGACACTGATACCAGAGGGGATCATTTGCTGTTGTGGTTCATGACACTTGTCCAAGTGAGATAAGCAACACCACCAAATGACTTCTGTGCTGCAGTAAATAGAAGCATTACAGGGACTTTGATGGTTCACTGTGCCAGAAAGAAATTGGAAACCCAGCAGACACGACAGGATTGGCAGTGCTTAAGACCAGGGCTAAATTTTCCTGAGCATAAAATGCTACATGATTGAATCCACAATATATTATAGCACCTGGAGAAATTTTCAAGAATTACAGGTTTCAATAATTATTAGTTCTTATCTAAATTTTCTTTCTATTACCAGCCCTGCTAATGTTATCACCTTGCAGCTTATTCAGCAGAGATATCCACCTAATTATTTGCACTGTGGTCTAACATTGCAATATATGAGCCTCATATTCAGCCACTTGAATTATCATGCCCATGGTGGGTGCAGTACAGTTCTTAGAGGGAAAAACAACTGTGAATTCTTCCTTTTCACTCTGTGAAGAGAAAGCAACAGATGGCAGTGCAGGGAGGGCAATAACAAATCAGTCCTTTGGCCTTCCTGCAGTTCTTATATCCTCCTTGGAGACAGCCTCACAGGATACACATAATGGATGAATAGCAGGGTGCTATAATCATCCTTCTGTCTTCCCCTTTCTGTAGCTACTTCTTACACTGCAAAGAGCTTCTGCAGCTGGAACCATAGACATCCCAGCACCTTTTTATCCTCAACAGATCTGGGAGCATCCATGGTTGTACTGTAGCTTTGCAGAAAAGCATTTCCCCAGAGACAGAAGAACTGCAAAGCAATATGCACAGGTAAAGACCTCAATTAGATCTTTGGAACACAGAACTTCTTTCCCCCCTGAGACCAAAGAGCCTGCATTTGGGAGGGGCAGGGTGCCCATCCTGGTTTGGATGCTGTGACTGGCAGGTTCAATTACTGAGGAAACAAGCCAGCTACATGTCTGCTTCCAGCTTGATGCACAATAAAAATCTTGGGAGCTGTTTCCAGTGTTCACTCAAGTGCAGCATCACCTCTGTACTGTGGGGCCCGACTCCCTATTTATCCTCAGGGTTTTAAATTGCTCCTCATAAAAGCATGAGTTCCCCACGGGGATATTTCACAGAAAGTGTGAACGCTTGAAGATAAATACTGTGAATAAACAACATCACAATTGTCTCAGGTACCAAAACAACAATACTAACATGAAAAGCTGTAAAACTTTTCTTACTGCCACTGTGTTCGTTCATTTAAGTCTTTGCTTCTTAGAAATAATCCAGAAAAGAGAATGAGACCTTGGACCCTCTCTCATTAGTTTAGGTGTTGTTAACAGTGAAAATATGCCCAGTCCTTTCTCTCCCACTGCCAGCACACCCTCCAGTCAGCATAATAACATCAAATGTGTTGCTTGAGAAACGAATGTCAACATTTCAGCTTTGGAGTCTAACTTCCTTGATCTAAACTTTGAACAATTTGGCTTTGATCCTAAGAATCTGCTGAGCAACTACCAATCCCACAGAAATCAACAAATGTAGGATGGGAACCACCTCAATAGCAGATGCTCTCGATAAAAGGAAATGTCATAATGTTGGCTACTGTCTCAAAACAGTTCTGTCCTTCCAGAAGCATCACTTCCATGTTATGATACACTGCCAATGACTACAACTTCCCCCGAGTCTCCTTCCATCTCTGTAACACAGCAGCTGCAAAGACAGCACCTGCAGCAGGTACAACAGAGATGTAGATTTAGTTTTTTGTTCTTTGCATTGGGTTCATTTTCCTTATAGGCTTGCTGGAAGCATTCATCAGAAGTGGAAGCACTTACAAGGCTCTGCAATTGCTCTCTTTATAGCTGTGCAGCTACCACTGGCAAAACATTTGGACATTCAATTACTTCTCATGTAGGACGAAGACCACGATTCCAAGTTAAGGGAGTTTGCTCAGGGCAAGGTGGAGAATATCATTATTCACACAAATCCCTGCAAGGATCTGATTATAGCTGGTGTGTTGTTATCATTTGGTTCAGTTAAAGCTTTTGCTTCTTCATTTCTGCTCTTGGTGGCCAAGCACATTGATTATGTATGAGAAGGAGAAAGAGCACGTAGGAGTATGCTAATGCTGATGCTACAAGTACTCTTTTATCTTGCAGCATTAAGTCAATGGAGAAAAGAATGACAGAATTGGCTGCCATGAGCTTAGGAAAGGTTGGGGTTTTTTGTGGTTTTTTTTTGGGGGGGGGGAGGGAGTCAGATTCATGACTTTGAAAGTTTGTAACTCACCTCAAACCTTCACAACAGACAACTCAAACCCCATCCCAGTGCCCAGGGTGCAACACCCGGGAGAACTGAGAACCCCCAGCAGCTGCACCATTGGCCAAACAGCCCAAGGGCACCTCTTGAGCTTTGCTTTTCTCTTCTCTATACAGATGTGATAGTAACAAAAAATCCACAGTAGAAATGAGTCAGGTCCTATTGCTGAAGCTATGAACATTGATAAATTCCTCTGATCCCAGCTGAGATGCCATTCTCCATTTGTTTCCCCACTTACAGCTTAATGGGACTGATCCTTACACAAAAAGCTAAATAAATGTGTGGAGCACTACCATGTTTCCTCTGCATGGGCCTTTCCATGAGACCTGAGCAACATATTTGTAATGAATTCCTGAATATTTACACATATCATTATAAAATCCCTCCAATTAAAAGGGGGTCTTGGCTTCATGAAGAAGAAAAAAAAACCCAAACACTTTTCATATTCTGAAACACCAACAGCATTGAAATTCATAATTTTTAATTAGCGGGTCTGAGTGGCAAAAAAAATCAAATCAAATGCATTATTTCCTGAGTTTTCCAACACCATCCAGAGGCTCTCTTGTTCCTACCCACACCAAGCAGCTCTACACCACAGCAAAACTGAAGGGCAGTGATTTGGACAAGGTCTGCTGGAACCCTCCCACCACTTTGTTCTTCTCCAATAATTCACTCATCATAAAACAAGGTACCAGGCCATTTATCACAGGAATGGAGTTGCTTACATCTCTTTTAAAGTTGAAAGCAGTAAGAACTAACAGGGAATACAGAGCTTTGTTTTTCAGCAAGGTGTTAGAACTGTTATATTGTATTCTGGCAATTTATTTCTAATGGCAGCAAGAGGAGAACATCACCCAAGCAGGCAGGAAGCCCTCTGGAGGCATCCTGAGTGCTACACCTCATCCAGAGGTTTGGGCTGTTATCCTGAGATAAGTACCATAATAATCATCTGCTGATACTGAACTGAGAGCAAAGTTTGTAATCGCATTTGATTTTTGATAAATCATAATACAAAAGAGATATTTGATCTCCTGACAGTAACTAGAGGAATTTTAAGCACAAAAATAATAAGCAAGCTTTTCTTTCAATCTAAGATAAACACCAAAATATTTTTTTTTAAAATCTACCACCTTTCCAAGGAAAGAAGTCTATTTTAAGTGTCATAGAAGCAAAACCCATTAAGCAAAAATTATCTGTTATGCACAGAAAGCTTACTTTAAAATACTTCACAGCTGTGAGACTGCAGAGATCATGCTGACCAATGCTACTTTATACTGTGCACTATAATCTGTACACTCTCTTCTGATAAAGCTTTAAACTTTCTGAAACAAGAATTATTCTTATCTTTGAAGCTCCCCAGAATGTGAGGTCTGTAACTGGAACTCAAAACACAGCAGTAACAGAAATAAAACCACTTTGCCTGCATTGTTAAAGTGCTGAAGTAAACCTCTTGTTTCCAAACATCTCCCAGACATTGCAAAGGAGCTGAATCAGCTGATTCTTGACAAGTTCCTGTTCTGTTGGTGCTGGGGTTCAGGGCAAAAAGAAGTTACATCCACTCTGCTTATGTATCAGCCCCACCTGCAGTGCTCAAGTTTTGGGTTCCTGTTGGCATTTTCTAACAAATGTAATATGTGCAATAGAATATGAGACCCCCTCCTTGGGTTCCAAGCAGCAGAGAGAGCACAAGAGATGCCAAGCACAATCTCTCATACTGATGAAAACACAGGAATTTGATCAGAGGACACACAAGTTCATGGTTATGAGAAATCTGCAGAGAGCCAATTGATAAAGGATATAGACTGAGCTAACAACAAGAATATGAAATAAGGAATTAGATTTTAGGGAGCAAAATGCAATCTATTTGGAAAGGCATTCTTTAGTGATTGGATGAACCACCAGAGAATATTATACCTACAAATGGAGAGATAATAAATTTGCTATATAGGTCTCTGCAGTCTTACACTAAGAGTGGAGCTGACAGCAGGGGATCTGATCAGCTGGTGTAAACACAGATACCAGAATTCATTCATTAAAACTTGGGAACTTGCTACGCCATGATGGGGGTGGAGAAAAAAAAAAAAAAAAGCATTGGGAGTAATTTCATTGGCTGCATTTGGCTTTGGATGTTCAACTGCAATGAGCACTTCTCATTTTATTATTTATATTGTATATCTTGATAAAGCTTTTTTCAGCCACCAGTAGAAGCAACACTTGGTCTTTCTGGGGGGTAACACAAGTGCCTTTTCCTCAAACCACAGAACTCATCCCTCACACCCTTCCAAAAGCCAAGTCCAGGTTCTACAGGATACTGAGACAACCATGAGACCTGACAGCTGTGTTGCTCTCTGGTGTTTTTCACACTCAATTCCTTTACCTTTTTCCACTCCCCCAGCTAAGAGACCATTAATGACACAAGATTTACACCAAAAGCAGAAGCTGACCCCTCACACTGCTCCTGGTTCCTCCCTGTTTCCCCAGCACTCTGCCACCCACCAGCTGACTTCTTGCTCCTGCTGCCAGCACAGCAATCAAATCACATTTGAGTTCTGGATGTGAGTGGGGATGCTCCCAGCACTCAGGAGATGCAGGCTTAAAATAAAATGAATTTTAAAAGACCCGAAATGACAATCTCAGGGATTTTGTATTGTTGGTTTGCAGGAGGGGAGGTGAGATTAGCATCAGCCTCTCAGTGCACTGCAGGGAGGATGCTTTAAACTTGTGGTTAATACCCTGCCCTTCAGAAGACTTCAGCTTTCAAGATGGGGCAGACTCTAAGTGTCCTTCCTGCGGTTATTTTTTTTTTTTCCCCTCAGTAAGCTCTGGGTTTCATGCACGGTCACTCCCTGGGTGTCTCTTTCTTTTCAACACCTCTCAGCAAGGGCATCCCAGCTCCTCACCTATTGACCACAGCTTGTCAGCCACACACACAGCCTGGAGGGACCAGGAGATGGGGATTGCAGTGTGACAAGCTTGGGAAGAGGCTTTCCACCCTCCCCAGAGGGCTCAGAGTCTGACAGTGGAGCTGGTGAAATGCCCACGGGAATCACCAAGCTCAGAAAAAGCAGAAAAGTAAAGCACAGCTAATGAGCATTTTAGCATCTTGGCAACAGAGCCCTGAAAGGAGCAAAAAGCTAAGCCAACATCTACACAGTTAAGTCAGCAAAGGGCAAAATGCCCTGCCCTAAACTGGGGAAAGAGTTGACAGAAAACACCAGAGCCTATAAACCTCTCACCCTCTCACACGTGAGCCTTCCAGTCCTGGAACCCAGGGCAGACTGGGCTCAGGTCACAACCCAGCAGCCCAAGGCTGCCCCACCAGCAGTCTGGGTTATTTTGGGGGTATTGGGGTGTTTTTCAGAGAACTCCATCCTCAGCACTGCACCAGGGAGGTTGGCTTTGGCCAACTCAGCCACCTCCAAGGGAAGCCACTACTCAAAATGCTCTTTTTCACCCCAAATGCTAACAATCCCACCAGCTCCTCAGGCCATGCCATACCCCTCCAACACCACCAAAGAGGCTGAAGGTTGTGGTGAAGCTAAAGCAGCAGCCAGAGCCCAGGGGTTTGCTCCCCAGATGGTGCAGGACTACCAGACAAGGGTGAGTTCCCTCTGTCCTCTGCTTCTTCCTCTAATTTATTCCACGAGACTATAAACTGTTTCATTAGCCAAAGCACCACAGGTTTTGCCACTCTGCCTTTGCATTTGTTCCCTGCCCTCAGTGGGGTGCTGCAAAGATGAATTAATTAAAGAGTGCAGAGCCTGAGCCTGTAAAACATGATCACTTCCCTGCCAGCAAGTAGTGTTATGAGGAATCCAAGTTTCAGAAGTAAATCTCTAAGGCCAGCAACTCAGGGAAGTGTACAACTGGCCAGACAAAAAGGACCCCAGTGGATTTCTAAAAGAGAGTAGATTTAGAGATTTAAGAAAGATATTTTTGATGCTGATGGTGGTGAAACACTGGCCCAGGTTGCCCATAGAGGTGGCAGCTGCTCCATCCCTGGAAGCATTCCAGAGCAGGTTGGATGGAGGTCTGAGCAACCTGACCTAGTTGAAGATATCCCTGCTCACTAAAGGTTGGATTAGATGGCCTTGAATGGTCCTTCCAACCAAAAACCTTCTGCAATTCTCTGATTTGCAGCAGCCAAATCCAAGTCCCTTCTGCTCACTTGCCTTCATCCCACCCAGCAGCTCCCCAGTGCTGAAATTTACCCAGACAGCCACTCAATGCATGGATTTACATTTTTTCATTATTAAGCAATAGGGTAATAGAAGCCATTTTTTTGCCAGCCCCGAATTTCTTTCTCTCCTAGGGTTGCTCTGGGATGCTCCTGGTTTGTACCAGGATGGCTGGAGCCTCCTGCCCCATTGACCAATGAGTACAGGCACCACAGCACAGAAAGCTTAGAGAAAATGAAAAAAAAAATGTTCTTACATCTGTAAGAATTAATAAAATTGGATGATATTCAGGTATTTATCCTGAATTACTGCATGGAGATCAAGAGAACGTACACAATAAATTAAAAAATAATTCTCATGTAGCCAAATGCTGCTACAGCATCAAGGTTGTGTCTGCAGAGAATATAATCTAATTCACCTGCTTTCAGTTGTGTGATCTTTCACATTTCAAAAGAAAAAAAAAACAGATAGAAAACAGATAGAAAATTCAATACTGCATTTACTTTATAAAAGTGAAGAAAAGGTCATTGATTGGCCTTTTTCATTATTAATGTCTGTCTAGGCTTATATTTTAAATATAAAGAATCTTTGCAACAGGCATTTACATTCAAGGCCTTTAAGTAGTTTTACAAGTGGACTCAAATCCATCTGCTTCTTTCATCTTTTTGCAAGAAAACAAAGCAACCAAAAAACCCACACCAACCACAACACTGTCCTAACACTGGGGTCTTTTTACCATGTAAAGTTCTGGAAAAAGAGTTGAATGGAAGCAAATAAGATGGTGAAAGCAATATCAGATCCACCTGAAACAAAATCCAGGGACTGAGCTCATATTCTAGAGCCTTTGAAAAACTTCATTTGGGGTTTATTGAATTAAATTGTTTTTAATGTGCTCCAAATCTTACTCAAGCTAACAGAAAAAATCTTCACACACCACCACACTGATTTTTCAAGCCCCACCTTTCCCTCCAGCCCCAGGGTTTGAATCTTTACCCTCTCATTGCTGCCCAGGTAGCACAATCCTGCAACGATCCTATTTTAAACTTAATTTATAAAACACCTGCTTATCTGAATGCCTTGAAAGACACAAGCTCCACCACAGATCTTGCTTTTATTTTAGAAAGATTGTCCAGGAAGTCTGCAGGAATATGATTCATCACAACCTACATACTACCAAAATAATTCCTTGTATAATTCTGCCAAGCAGAGTCATCAGCCTGGGAATCTGCAGAACTCCTATGCACATCGTCCAAAATAAAATAATACAGAAAGAAACTGTGGACTTCTAGGAGCTAGTTCAGTAAAATACCCTTTTTTTTTTTTTTTTTTTTTTGGAACAGAGTGAAGCTACGAAGCAATCAGTTGAATATCTGTGAGGTTTTCTGTATTTTTTGCATGGGAATCACATTCATAACCATGATTTCCCAAGACAACCTCATTAAGCAGTGTGCAAAAAAAATGAGGCCACTCTGGTGTATAAACCTTCTGAATATTAGAACACAGTATACACTGTCATTTTAATTTGGAACCAGCATTTGCTAATGAAAGTTTTCACATTCATGTTATATTAGATCAGTTCATAACGTAAGTTAAAAATAAACTTCATTACACACACACAACTCTAAGGATAGGAGCAAAACTCTTACAAGAGGTGAAGTTACCAGTTTGGAATCTGAAGACAGCAAGACTAAAGCACAGCTTTCCTAGCAGACCATTGGTACCTATTAAAGCATCACAGAAGGTAATCTGAAAGAGTTGCCACGTTACTGTAATTTTATTTGCATCAAAATAAGTGGGTGTTTTACCTTTGCAAATTCTAAGTGCTGAGACTATTTAATGCTCACCCAGCTTTTCTTTACATCAGCATAGTTTTGGATTATGAAGGACAAACATGAAAGAAAGAAGGTAATAAAATTTTGCCAAAGTTACAGGAAATAATGGCAATTTTTTCTGAATCTGGAACAAAAAAAGAAGAAAAAAGATAACAGAGAAATTTATGCTCTGTTCTGAAGCTGAAGAAACTGAAGGCTGATCAGTAATGAATTAGTGAGTCACCTATATCCAAAGAAACTTTTACCTCCAGAATATATTCATTATGTTAACACTAACTCCTGACCTAAATGGGAGATTTCCTGAAGTTAAGACCCATATCAAACAATTACAATCAGTGAAAATTTTGCCTTTGACTTTCAGGAGCGTAAGAGCACATACTAAAAAAAATTCTCAAGAGTTATTCTAATATTATTAGAAGACCATTGCCTGAATTGTGAGTGCTGAGCACACCACAATGCCTAACAAGTCCCTTTAGCTGGGCACAGAAGCTTGCCACTGAAGGGAGTCAGATACTTTTGTGGAAATATTCTTTTCCTCTTTAAATAACTTGATCAAAATAACTGGAGTGATTCATAACAAAAAAAAAAATACATGTTATGTTGGGTAAGGAGTCCAAATCTTGCCCTTTCAGAAAATTATAAGTCTGCTTTGGATCTGCATATCTTGTCAGGTAATTTGCTCTGCCAGATAAAATCTCCTGCAGATATGGTTTTTTTGCTCATTGCCTTTCTAGTAAATCAATCCTTATAATAGTACATAAAACCTCATCATTACCCAGATGAATCCCTACTTATCAGGTCATTTGATGACATGCTGCCTAAATGAATCTAATTTATAAAGTCTTCTCCTATCTTTTCAGTGCCAAGATTCATGGCTAACATGCCTGAATGTGCAGCATTCATAATTAGCTGAAGTCCTCGTACCAAAACTCTTCCCAGATAAACTGAAGAACAGGGAAACGTACCTTGTGCAACTGATGCACACATCATGAAAAAAATCATTATCCCTTGTGCTGCTATCATCTTCTCAATGGCAATAAACTTAAGTACAACACTCATCTTTTACACCAGACATTTCCATGACACAAGTACTGCAATGGCAGAAAGTCATCACCTCTCATCATGAGCTCTTTTGGCCAGGACCTTCCCTGAGGACAATAATATCCAATACCTACCAGGGAAGAACTCCCAATTAGTTCTTTATTGAACAGTTTTTTCCCTTTTCCTCTTCATCAGCTAACCATGCACAGGCTGCCATGTTCTCAGTGGAATTCATCATTCCAAATATTCCCCTTTTTTCAGTAACAAATGAATTTGGATCCAAATTAGAAATATTCATAGCCAAGGTCTGCTCTCTACTTGTACAAGCTCCAAGTCACATGAGACAGGACTCATCTACCTGCAGACACCTACAGGAGCATGGCAGGGCTTAGATTCCTCTCCAGTCCACGTAAGCCCTCAGTGGATTTTTCCCAGTAATGGATTCATCACATCTTGTAGGCAGACAGCAAAGGCAGGCAGGGAATCTCCCCTTGGAGGTTCCCCTTTCTCCCTTCCTGGCAGAGGCCAGCTCTGCCCAGATGCCTATGGTTTGGAAAGGGAAAGCTAAGTAAGATTTTAAACAATTTTCCTCTTTGCTAACAATCTTGTGTGACCAACAAACACAATGAAAAACACCATAGCCAAGCACAGAATTTGTTCCTTTTTTTTTTCAAATCCAGAGCACAACTGTACCTGCTCCACAGGAGCTCAAGGTGCTTCCAGACATGACAGTCAGAGCTCTGTCTGTTCTACTGATTCATCAAGTAGGTTTCTTCCTTTAAATCTCATTTTTATGGAACACAACTGCCGTAAATAAAAAATTCCATATCTGAGGAATTTTACCAAAACAGTAACACAAGCTTAGGCCTTGAAAAACACAACTGGGGCAGAACCTGGAAACCTTCCTACAACCTGAATTAACTGTGGCAAGTCCTGACTAGAACATGATTCCTCACACATTCCCACTCACACAAACCCTGCTTGTATGAAATACTGTGGGTACAACTTCTTTTCACCAAGTCAAGGGCATCAAGAGAATTCTAACCTCCAAATGGTTTCTTTAGCAGATGGTGCTGCTCCTTTCCTTGTCCAGCAGTGCTGAACTAATCTACACCACATTCTTTCATTTATAAAAACAGGTGTTATTTGTTCTGGGGATAAAATATCACTTTTAGAAAGCTAACCCTGTTATTAGGAAACTGTTCACATCAACAGATATTGCCATGCATGTCATGTCTTAAATTTGCCACCAAGATGAAGTACCCCTGATAAATATTCCTATAGAGAGTCTTTCCATCCTTCTTTTAACGCCTTTTTAGTGTTGCCTTTCGAGATGCAGAGATGATGATATTTACTCAGTCATTTCACCTTTCCCCTGTATTTCTGCGTCTCTGATAAATACTGGTAATTTTAAGATTTAATTTTGAGGCCCTCCTCCCCTAACAAAAATGTTAATGCCATTACCTACCCCAGGGAGAAGATTTTTGCAACAATATTATCTCTTGGTTTTTTCTGAAAAAGAAAAGCTCTTTGCAAATTGTTTAGTGTTTTATTATGCGCAATGGAAAAATATTAAATAGATCAATAGGCAAATGAAGCTGTTGCAAGTTGATCTCTACAGAGTGAGAAAAATATGGGGGAAATAAGAATTATTAGGAAAAAAAGAAAATTAAACTCACACATTTGAGATAATAAGGCATGTCGCTTATCCTCAGTGGTTCTTCTAATCTAGCTTTACTTAATTGCATTCTTTGTAAAGACATATTGTTTCATTTCTTTTCCCCATGGATCTTTTTTTGTTGTTGTTGGGGGAGTACACAGTGTAATTACCAGCTCCCAGCATTATCTCTGCTTTTATTATAAAATGTCATGATTCGGAAAAGAAAAATTTCATGCACTGTATAATGTCAATCATCTGTCTTTATGAGATGGAAGACAATTGTTCCAAATGTTGGTTTGTTTTTTTTTTTCAGAGGGTGGGAGGGGAAACAGTTTTTTCTGTATGGTCATTCTTAAAAGCTATATTCCAACCTGCTTAGCATAAAGAGCATCCTCACAGTCCTGATCACTCACTTGAAAGGAGATGTGTGTGCGTCAGGAACAGCTTTTAAGTCTGGATGTACAGACAAAGTCATGCTCGTGAAGGAACAGGAGAGCAAATTTTAATATTTTCCCAAACTTCAAAGCTCTCTTTTTTCATTTTAGAATCTTTGTGATTAAAATCAAAGCTGCCGTTGCTGCGCAGCACTGGAATTTTACTTTGGGAAATCTCTCCCTTCCTTCCATCATTATTTGATTTACCAAAGAAATTTCAAAGAGAAAGCTCACACCTGTTAACACCTTCAACCTTTAACCCCCCAAAACAGCCCAAGCTTATGATGTTTATAAAGCATTCTGAGCATACCTGGTGTTATCCATGACATGACCCAGGGCAAAGGAGGTGATGCAGAAAGGAAGGAGCAGCTTTTCTTTAGCCCAGGGACAGTGCTCACACCCTCCTGTGGGGCTTGGCCACCCTCCCAAATCTTCTGTTGTTTAGTAAAGATTTCTGGAAATGATGTTGGGTTGTAGATAGCCTGATCCCCAAATCTATACTCAACTAAAACTCCCACAGAAGCCATGACATTTTGTAACAAAAACCCATCCATCACTGGGACTTCTACATTTGCACATCGACTAAAATGGGCCCTGAAATGTCACTGAAAAGACAGAAACCTCCCAAGCCAAAACAAGGGAGCAAAAAGATAATAGATCATAACTGATATCACAGTGAAAATATTTTGGTCTTGACTCTATGGCCTTTTGAACTGCATAGAATCACCACAGTCTAATACAGAACAGCTATGGCCTGATGAGTATATTGGGATTTTTTTTTTTTTAATATTTTAAAAAAGAAGACAAATAGCTATTCCCAAAACTTTTAATTATTTATATTGTCATATATATGAATGCCTATTTATGCATAATTTACATTGATCGTAAATCCATTCTATTTGTTATAATTTATTTAGTTCATGATTTAAGTATATTTCTGAATCTCTTTGCTGGGGATCATATGCAGAGCCCAGAACAACACCCACCAGAGTCAACCTAATTTAACCAAGGTTCTGCTGCAGTCTCTATTACATTCCTGTACTGAAGAAGCACTGATCAGCTCAGCTACACACAGATTCTTCCACAGGTTCTCCACTACTGGACTCTGAAGCTGTAAATTTTACATTTTTTGAACTACGTATTACTATGGGAAACAGTTTCATTCTAAGAGCTCTCTGGAATTTTCTATATGCCTCCGAAACTTAAATGCCATTCCAGCTCCTGGAAAAATATTGACATGTTTTTCTATTTACTGCTCTGTAAACCTGGCTGTTAAAGGCAATGCTGACCAGGGTCTGTAAGTCAGTGAGTTTATTCAGGGAGTGCTGACTCTGTAGTGCAACAGGTTTTATTCCTGGACTGAATCTCAGCACTGATCAAATTCAAGGGGAACCTCACCATTTGTAAATTAGCATTTGGGAATTTATCCTAAATCCCATCATTTCACAGCGCCAGTTGCTCAAGACAAATGATTAACTGCAGAAAAATGATGTGAAAGGAAGATTGCAGGCATTGCCCACACAGCTGAGTGGGGAAAAGATTACTGTAAGATGAATACTTGGAAAAATTTAGAGAGCATCTAGACTGCAGTATAAAGCTATTCTTTAGATGAGGTATTTCCATGGAGCTCTGAAGATCATCATCTAACAGCTTTTGCCTGGAGGGGTTACACCTCAGACAAGTCCCATTTCTTGGGAACAAAGTGTCTGACTCCTCTCCTTACTGAGCTTATGTCATCTCAGAAGAAGTATTAGTGTCAGGTCTGCATGGCAATGTGCCTACACCTTCTGTTGGATTATAGAGTCTGCCAAGAGACCACAAGTGTCTCCCCTTTTAGGTGACAGCACAAGTTTGAGGGTCACTGACCTGGGGTCTCAGCAAAGCACAGTTTAACCCCAGTGTTAGAGAGATCACGTCACGAGGAGTCACCAACAAACACTCTCATTTAATTTTCTTCTCAAAGGTGCAAAAGGTCTATTAAATTATTGCCTATATGCTACTTAAAAACATCTTGATTTTTTACCTAAAGGGTTCTGCTCTTCCACAGTAACGTTCAACCAGTTTCAGAATAATGGACACTGGTTTTATTTTTGGGAGTCACTTTACTCTCTAAGCACATTTGTTTGGAGTTTCAGAACTGGGTTTTGTTTCAGCACGTGAAGAAACAGTTGTGACTGCACTGTTGGCCATCTTATAGCTTGCCACTGAACATCTATTTTATTTTGTTTATTTTGTTTTTAACCTCTCTGTCCGTGTCTAGAAAAGGGTTGTTGAGCTACATCCAGGGCAGCATGACCTGGTGTCTTCTCCAGTACCATTAGTGCCAATGGAATTAGTTTGGGTTTCTCAAAACATCAGAAAAGCAACATATGATGTACACTGTGTGTTAGCCCAATTCTGTACTTTCCATTGGCTGTTTATGAATATTATCCACTGGATTTTTGACCTCTGAATTTTTGTGCTGTCTCCGTAACTCTGTATACATCACTGCACAATACAGTTCTGCCAGTGGAAAAATAACTTCAAACTATGTCTCAGTCACTTGTGGTTAGAACACGAGTTTTTAAAGAGACATATATTAAAAGGAATTCTTTCACTAGAAATACTCCTTCCCTTGCAGATTTGTGGCATATTTAATTAGTCATTTGGAGTGCAGATCTCTACATTTACTAAATATCAATATATAGCAACTGACTGCAAGCTGGCAGGAAAATATGGTTGAGTTTATAAGGATAGATGAAGCTCAAATCTAAACTGAGAGGGTGCAGAGAGGAGAGAGAGGAACAGGATCTGCCCCAGGCATCTGCTGCTGGTGGCTGGAAGTGAATCCAGCTCAGCCCAGCAGCAGGGAGCTCAGGTGATGCTGGTCTGACAAAAACCAGATGTTCTCATGGAGAAACCTGGCTCCACTATCACTTTCTGTTCCCTCCAAAACTGGTGAACAGCTCTACAAAAGTCTCTACCCACATCAACAAGACAGCAAAGCCTCTGTTGCTTTTTTCCCTTTTTAGTAAGCTACATTTTTGAATTGTGTTCTGCTGCACTTAATGTGACTCCTGGCAGAGTGGAGCTGTGACCACATAGAATTCATAGCCACTGTCATCATCATCATCAAAACAAGCCAGCTGTTTTGTAAAATACCTTTTTTATTCTTCATATTAACATGGATTATCCAGCATATCAAATGGGACTAAAAAAAGATTCTCTCAGTGGAATGCTCCCCTGAAAACTGCCCATAAATCCCTATGGTGCACAAGTAAGAAAAGCAAAGTTTAACACCAAATAAACTTGTATTTATTACTACATCTCCAGAAAAAGTTTTATTAAGGGAGCAGAAGTTAAACTGCATTCTAGCAGGTAATAATAAAAGCTATTTACTCCAGTTACTGGTAATACTGGCTTAGATATAGACACACAGCTAAGGTAAACTTCTATTTCTTGTCTTTCATATGCAAGATTACTGAAAACATTAGAGAATAAAAGAGACTGTCGTTAGTTTTCACACTGTGTCTATAATTACAGACTTTATTCTTGAAGCCATCACCATGATAAATTTGCAGTTTTTCCCATCTGCCAGGAGTAGTAATGTGCAATACATTTAACAACTGAATTTGCATATAGAAAGTATCATTGACCTTTGAATTCAAAAGGACAAAGACTTACAAGGACACCATTTTGAAGCAAAGCACTTAGTTTAGGGGGAAAAAAAAACCAGCACAAGAGGAATAAACCCCACTTTCTCCTGCAAGTAGAAAAATCTGCAGTTTGGAGGAATAAAGCTGTACAAACAGCTCCTTCCTGAGGGGCCACAGAACAAGGGAAGCAACATCAGCTCTGGGAAAAATTCTAAACCAGGATGTGCAATGGGTTTGCAAACCTGGATGCCCTAGCACACCTGACCTCTCTGGGAGGCAACCTGTGACTCAGTGACATCCTGAGCTCTGTCTGGTGACAGAGGCTTGGACAGGACCTGCAGAGATGCACAGAGAAAAAAAAAAGACCAGAGCAACAAGGCAGTGCTTCCCAGCAGCAAATCCCCTGCCAGTTTGTCCTGCTTCCAGGGGAGCAGCATGCTTTTGGTTTGAAGCTGATTTGCATCCAGACAATGCAGAGCCTTTCTTTGGTGGATTTAAAATTGCATTTAGAGGGAGGAAAATAAAAGAAAGGAGAGAAGAAAAAAAAAAAAAAAAAAGATAAAACCAATACTAGATTATTTGTGCTGTACCAGGGTCTGGGAAAGCCCTTCCTGCAGCTGTACTGGGCCAGACTCATCCACCTGGGGTGGACTCCCTGCCCTGCTCCAGAGCCACTGGCACAGGATTCACTTGCCCAAACCAGTACTTCCAGAGAATATTCAGGAAGTTTTCAAGCTTTTCCTATTGTCTAACACAGGAGAGTCTTCCTGGACTCCCTCTTTGGTCACCTGTAGTAATGGGGAAAACCAGAGGTAGATTTGCAGCCAACTCATGACCCCAGCAAGAGCTGTGAACTCCAACTCAGAAAAGCAGGTTGGAGCAAAGTGAATTGAAACTGGTTTTAATCAAGGCTTTAGTATGGAATTTGACTCTCAATTCATGCTCCATCTTGCTTTGGCAACATTTTATGAAGGAGACAAATAGTGTTTCAGTGTCCACATCGCCCAGCTGCTTGTGCAGTGACACAAGGGGGAAATGGAATGAAATTAGAACAGTCAAAACAGCTCAAAGTCAGTCTCATGACATTTAATGCCACCAAAGCCATTGATCTCTGGCACTCAAATATAGCAGAAAAGTCCCTAGATCAAGGAACAACTTGTCCTCCATCACCCCCAGGCAATTTCAGTGGCTTCTCTAGACAAGCAAACTGTGTGCCAGGGCCATGTCCTCACACAGAGGATGGACTCCAGGAGTCACAGCTCACACCATGCTGCATTGCCAAATCTCACTCCCAACTGCTAATTTTGAATTTAGACAAAAATTCCAAGTAATTCCCACTTTTAGCAACTCGGTCCTTTTGGGAATCTGCTACAAGCCACCTGCTGTGATGCTGGCAGACCTGGAACACAGTTCAAAATTCAGATTGTACTTAAGTGTTGGGGGTTTTGGAGGACTATAAAGTACATTTCCTGTTCTTGACAATATTCAAATTAATGAAACTTAAGGAAAAAACTCTAAATCCCAAGTATTCCCAAGAGGCTATATGCATAATTCCCTCTCTCTCCAGCTTATCTTTACTGATGTCCTTTTGTTAACATTAATTTTCACATTGTCAATAGCTCTTCAAATGAAGCCTGAGAAGAAACTGCTACAGTTTAGCTTACCATGTCATGAATGAATTATTCATAAATGCTATTTTGTCTCATAAACACTTAAGATATTAGTTCAGAACATAATCATAAATACAACTAAAACACAGCCTGCACATCCCTGAAGTCCTGCCCTACAGTACTTTCCCAGTATGCTGCAATGATTCAAGATAAAATGATCCTCAGAAGAGCAAGTTAACAAAAAAAAAAAAAAGGGGGGGGGAAGAAAGAAGAAAAGAAGCAAACTACAAGCTGAGAACAGGGTGAATAACAAGGACTTGCTGTCTGCTCTGCCAGCACTCAATAAGCTGCTATAAGAAAAGAGTTCCTGTAAAGAGAACAGGCAGTTCAGAATTTCCTGGAGGCACTATATTTGGAAAAACTCAGTGCTAGCATGTTGCCTACAACTATTTTAACAAAGTCTACCTGCAAACATCACTAACTATGGGAAGAATAGATGCCCTGTTATTCCTTTCATGTAGCATTTTGCAGTTTATTTTCAAATGTTTTCTTCTTAGAAATGGCTAAAATGGGTTTTTTGCTAATATTTTCCTCATTGTAGTTTAATGACTGGTTTCAGCAATGAATTCTTGGTTTATGTATTCTTAATACAGGGGAGTACCTACAATGCCACCTCCATCTGTTATCTCCTCCTCTGTCATCGAGAGATTTCCTTGCACTGGCACCCGGATCAGGTTTTTTGGCACACATTGCATTGATTCCTTCTTACTAAAAAATTACAGTTAATATCTGAGCAGCATTTAATTTTAAATAGACCTGAAGTCTCTCCCAACTTCTTTTCTTAATCCTCCCATTCAATAACTACACCTGGCATTAAAAAAAAAAAAACTGAAACAAACAACAAAACAAACAAACAAGAAAAACAAACAAACAAAAAAAACAACCAACCCCAAAACCATATTGAACCCAATTTTTCACAGCTTTCTCTCTAACACTTCCTGCATTAGCAAACATCTGCTGTGAAGAGTGTTTCCTGGAACACATTCAAGCAACAACAAAAGGTACAGGAGTTTGTGACAGGACAAATAATCTACAATGCAGGAAAGGCCTGCAAAGTGATGGCATCAGGATGGGGAACATTGCTAGCTGCAGTTCCACTTCTCTTTCAGCAGATGTGAGCTTGGCCCATTGATGGGAAGATGTGTCATGGCTTGGGCTCATACACTGAACATATGGTGGAGTTAGATTATGAGCAGAGAGAAACTGTCTCTACAGAGGAACTGTGGTCCATTTTCCCTAAATCTGCCTGCCACTGCCTCATTAAGAAAAACAAAATCAAACACCTGTGTACCAGATACAGAGCTGCCTAAGTGCCAGCACTGCTCCATCTGCAGAACACGTCGTTAGCCAACTTCATTTCCTTGGGTGAGACACGAGACTGATTCATCAGAGCAAACCCACGGCAGCACTAAAGCATCATGTGCTCCCCACCTACCACTCTCCATTTCTTTCTTTGCCTTTGCATGTTGCCATAATAGTGATAAATAGTGATAAAAAATTCATTTTCTTCCTCCTCAGCAGGTAATTCTCCAGGCCCTGGACCAGCACAGCATGAGCCTCATCCCCTCTTCTTTATTGGCCCCCCTGGCCCTTCACTGGCAGATCTTTGCAGCATCCCAGTGCCTTCATCTGATGTCTCCTGAGCTCCAGAAAAGAGAGATTTATTCAAAAGTATTTAAATGTTGCTATACTGGGCCTGGCTGGTTCACAGTGGTGACTTCTGTAAGAAGCATCTCTGTCCCTCCTCCAACTTACTCTGGGAGCAAAATGTCACCAGAGTCATCAGATCTTACTCTCAGTCTACTAAATGATCTCTGGGGGCTGGGATTAATTTAGGATTCCTGACTGTCTTTCCTCACAATCACAAAAGCACACCCCATACCAACTTGCTGTTCCTTCAGAAGATGCTGTAACAACACACCAGCACCAGGTGAATAAATTTCATTACAAGATGCTCTCCTGTTTACTCCGACAAAGGCTGAGGAGGAATTATTTCTCTCAGTTGTGTTCTTAACATAAATACAGAGAGCAGAAGTGAACAACTCGTGCAGTGCTGATTAGACTTCATCATCCTTTAATTTGCTGGAGTTGAGACTATTCAAAAGCTTGGAAAGATCTTGTTCATTGCAGGTGCACACAAAACAACTTCAGCAAGAAGCAGCAGGTGTGACACAGAGGACTGAGAGCTGCTGAGGTGCAGATGTACACCAGCAGAAGGCATTTAGGCCACTAACTGCTTTCTAAAATTGCTGTCATGGTGCACACTCCCAGCACCACATTTCACTGCTCTTTGGTCAGTCCCCAAGTTTGAGACCTATGAATCCTATTTGCAAAAAAACCAAACACAAATAAACCACAAAAAACCACCCCCCCCAAAAAAAACCCCAAAACCTAACAACAAAAATACTCCACAAAACCATCAGCCCATACACTTTCTGGCCTTTTTCTACCCTTTTCCATGCATTCCTTGCACCCCTCCCATCCCACAAGACACTGTGTATGTGCACTGGGAAACCTGTGTGCTCAGGCACTGGGACATTCAGGACTCCAGGGTGCATCCAGCCTTCCCCATCCTTCATTCCCAATGAACAAACCCAAACTCAGGTGTCTTTATTCCACATTTGTCTGGCTTTCTGTTAAGCCTGTTGTGATCTTGCAGCTATTGATTAGATTAGCATAAGTTTTCTTTCATTGGTTTTGAAATCTATCTGCAGGTGTTTATATTTGGTGATATCCCTACCATCATCCCACCTCAGAAAGCTGGGATAAAAAGCCTGAACAATTTCTGTTGCACCTTTCAGTGTCTCAAATGCTTGTTACCTTGCTGAATGCTAAGTCAAGCCAGGTCTGCAGTTAAATTAGCTGCATGCTGAGGCATTGCCAGAAATTCACCTCCCTCATGGTTCAGTAACATTTTCAAGTACCTAAACACGTAATATCTGCATTTTAAGAATACTATCCAAACTAACATCACACGTGGAAAACTCCCTGCGTATGTAACAGAGTGGGAAATACCAGCCCAGGTTTGTTGAAAACAAAAACTCAGTGGAGCTTCTCCTGGAGGTGTTGGTTGTTCATCTCTTTGTTAAGCTTTAAGGTTGGAGTTCAGTTTCTTTTCTGTCTCTCACTCCTAACCTTTTGACATTCTGACTTGTAGTATCAAAGCTATCAGGCTGGGATTACTTTTATATTTATCCCAGGATGAAAGATGCAGTTCCTTTGATCACTTTATGAATAAAGGGTTGGTAGTTTTCTTATCTGCTGAGTCCTGTTTACAATTACTCAGTTGTTAGAGCTATGTGTAAATACCAACAACTCCTCCCTGGAGCAGGGAGCTGCTATGGAAATGTGAGGCTTTCATCACCATGAATAGTGATGAATCCTGAGGCTGAAGAAGGTCACGTTTAAATGTGACAGGCAGAATAAATTAAGAACCTACAATCTTATATTTACTTAGTTCAGGACCCAGTCAAGTCAGAGAGTTTCTTTCCAGTGGGCTAGGAACCAGGTCCAACTCCTGACCCCCTCTCTCTTTTGCAGGAACCCAACACAATTTCCTGTCCAGAGAGACAAAATATAGAGAGAAGGGGTGGCCGTGTTGTTAACATGAAAATGCAAACTCAACTTAGCAATTTTCTTGGATTCAGCTAAACTAAGATGATGTTACTGTTAAAAAGGGCAGTTCTGCCATGCTCCCCACTCCAGTAACCCCCACTGTCTCTGCCTTGTCAGAGTAAACTTACCAGGCAGCTTCATACAATACCAATCTGGCAGCAACCTAACAAGGAGAAAAACCTTTTTCTTGTTGTATTACTACTGTATTTAAAACATCAACCTCTTCTAACTGGGAACACAGCAACCAAACACAGTTCAGTGTGCCCACTAGTGCAGAGGATGCCCTGGCTGACATTATGATGATATTTGCTCTGCTTCAGCTGACCATAAATTTTCCATCTTTTTCTGCAGCAAACCAGACATGGTACGGGGTGGAATGGTTTTCACTAGAAAAGAGGCAGAGAAAACAGTACAAGAAACTGCCAGAAATATCCATCATCCCTTCTTCTCCCAATCCCTACGTCCAAATGAGCCATTGCATAGCAGCTGCTTTAGCTGCAGAGTAGCCATCAGGATTTCATTCTTCACAGCCTCCTTGGATGATGCTCAGAAAAAGCCTTTCATTGACTCACTGTACTTAATTGGTAGAAGAGCAAACACAGAAGAGCCTGGGTTTTTGAGATAGCAAAAGACATTTTGCTCAGAACTAGGATTACTTGATAATAAATCCATTTGCAGGCAGATAAACACCAGCAAAGAGACTAGAAATAGAAATGTCTGTTAAATACAGGTTACTGACAAAAAAAAAAAAAAAAAAAAAAAAAAAAAAAAAAAAAAAAAAAAAAAAAAAAAAAAAAAAAAAAAAGAGAGAGAGAGAGATTTGGATTTATTTTGAACAAATAAGCCAGGTTTTAAAGGTTATTATACTAAAGCAAAGTAAAAGACAAAGCAGACTGTTATCCTATTCAATGTAATAATACAGTAAATTAAAGAGCTGCTATTCCTACAGAACATATTGATCATTGTATTCCTGTGTCCCATGCCTGGTGCTGGTAAGTATTTAAGCACATTATCACTCTTCACAGAATACAGAACACAGCACTCAGATTAATTTCAGACTTCATATTTAAATTCCTCTGCCAGCCTGAGAACTCTGGGTATCCAAAGAGGGAACTCCTCAGTAAGCTGATTTACCCAGAGAGGCAGACACTGCACTGATCTGAACAAACAACTCAACTTCCCCAGTTTGTCACTGGTCACTCAAGGCAAATCGTAATGAATTAAAAGCTCTAGAGACCAATAGCCCTGCCATTTACTGCCTTTATTTCCCCCTGTTTAGAAGAAAAGAAATACATCATCAAAAATATATGTGGATTTCTGCTTGGTATTTCCAGGCCGTAACCAACTTCTCCATTATCTTTCCCATCAAAGGGATACAGATGATGCACATCAGAGAAATAATACGTGAAGAGGTGAAAAGAATCTTTCAACTTCCATCTAAAACAAAAACAAACAGGAGAACAAAAGCTGTTTTATATATATTAAACCAAAAAAAAAAAAAAGCCTTTTTTTTCACCTTCCTGTTCCTAAGTGCTTTCCAGCAATGTGTATTCATTTTTTCTGAAATCAGGATGAAATAATTGCATGCAGTCTTTAATATTAATTGCCTTGTAAGCTGTTATATAAAGGTTTGCTATCTCTCAACTCCCACACAGGCAAGCACAGTCGAAGCCACCCTGGTGGCCAAGGTAACACTGAACACTGCACAGTAAAAGATGTTTTAAATCAATAGGCCAGCAGTAAGCCTTCTATTTAAAAAGCCTTGCTCATTGCACGTGATCTGAACACAATGAACCAACACTGCTACCTGCAATTGAAGGAGCTTTTAAAACTGTGGGATAGCAGTCAAGTCAGTGCATCAAGCACTTGAATTTCTTGAGCAACTTTTTATCTGGGTAATTCTTATAAATTCTAGAAGACAGGGAAAAGTACTAACAAAAAATAAGCAAAAAAACCAAAAAAAAAACCAAACCAAAGCCAATATAATTTCCAAGTTCTATTTTATAACCAGTTAGATCTTAGAAAAGATAATTCCAGGTCAAAATTAGATACATTTAACACCCAACACTGTATTTCCATTACTACCTGGAAACTGCTTAAAATACACCACCACATCTTGGTCTCTGGGTTTAATCAAATTCTCCAGACCTATCTCTTCCCATTATCACCTTTATGGGGATAATTTCCCTGGTTTTCTATCTCCAGGTGGCAACCCAGGAGTGTCCCCTTGGGTGTAAAGGATCTTCCCTGATGTACCACACTGAAGAGCAGTTTGTTTAGTGCATTGCAAAGATATGAAGTCCTGCAACACTTCAGTACTTACTGGTTAAAAGAAAATATATTCTCAGCAGTGCCCACTATCACCAACTACAGTGTACTTCAGCTGCCACCTTAATGCTCAGTATTTATTTGAATTAGATCCCATTGCACAGCCTGACTCTGGGAATGGAAGTCACTTCCTAGATTGCAAAGTAAGCAGTGGAGTTCCCTGAAATGTCTCTGCATTTTCTCTATTCCATGTTTGCATTTTCCTAGGGCCAGTTCTACCTCAGTACCTCCTCTCATTATGTGAACAAATCTTTCCCTTTTGTCAGAAAAAGCCCCCACCAATATTAGTCATCTGTTGTGGGGAAACTGGAAAGTCTAGAGATGTTCTCTCTTCATCTAACTACTGGCCACTGCCTTGCAGTCGTGAGGAATAATATCTCAAAATTATCCTCAAGTCCTCTCTCCCACCCCCTCCCAAAAACTCTTTGCTGGATTATATCTGTTAGATTTTATCCATAGATTTTCTGTGAATCAGTGTCTGTTAAAGAATGATACCTATCAAAAAGGATTACAATAATGCTGAAGTTTCTGTTAGTGCTGCTTGAGAAGCATCAAAGAAAAAGGATTTGGGTTTTTTTCCCCTAAGACAAGCAGCACTGAAATTTTGTTAAAATGAGTTTGTGGAAAAGGCACTAAAAACTTTGTAAGAAACAATCTCTGTCAAAAAATTTCAAAGCTTTTACAATCCAATTTAAACCACATTTTAATAATTTCTTGGGTCAAATTCTAAAGCAAAATGAAATAAAACTGTATAAAGGAAACCCAACATGGTTCAGAATTTCATTCCAATGTCATGTGAGGATGTTACTCATGAGGATATTAGAGACCTGGAGAGAAAAGTAACATTTTACACTCCCTCTCAAGCCAATTTCAAAATGGAACATTAACTATGATAGGACAAGTATCTCTATAATAAATGAATAGAAGAGTCATTAAGAACCTAATTTCTTGTGTAGCCTGTAAGATTTTGAATTTTTAACTAAATGAGGAATGAATGTTAAGCTAAATTACAATAAAAATTATTTGATGCTGCACTACTAAACTCAGTCAAAGATAAACCCACCAATTAATTTCAGTTCATTAGCTAACAGGCTCCCAAATGCATCCTTGCCCACCAGGTAAGTAAAAACAGCAACTGAGTCAGTATTCCTGAAGTAAGCCAACCATTCAACAAGCATCAGGCACTCATCTTTTCAAGGCAGGGGACTGATCCACACCACTCACTCATTTCATTACCTTTTTATTTTGGTTGCAGACAAGAACATTTTGCAGCCCCAGTTAGTGGTGAGTGCAGTGCAACACAGGAGTACATACACCTGGACTGTGATACCAACACATCTAAAAACCCACCCAAAATCCTCTGGACAGTCCCAGTCACCAAAACATCCTTCTGGTACCCGAGGTGGGGCCAGGCTGGCTCAGCTCCCAGTCACACCAGGGAGCCCTGCTGAAGGATGTGACACACACAGGACACCTAGCCATGCTCAAACACTGCTTTTACAGATTTTAAGAGGCTGCAGCAAGGTATCCTGTGTTTGGGTGAGTTTATGAGATGTTGGTAGCAAACTTAGTATAATTCATTTGGACTGGTGATCAGCAACAGCTTCTAATAACCAGCAAAGGCTTGAGGAGAGACTACTTAGCCTAATTTTAGGCTGGAAAATGCTCAGTCTCTAGGACTGCAAATCGAGTAGGTTATAAATAATTCAAGGACACTTGCTGTGAGAGACACTCCATGCAGCCACTGGCAGTACCCTCAGAAAACAAGAAATCATGGCACTGCTAAGCCAAGTACAACTTCATCCTCCTAAACTCCCCTTGCTGCAAAACGCTGGTGCCAGCAGTCACTGCCTTACTGCCACCAACTGCACTCCCACACTAAGGCTGAATTCAGCTCTTTGACCTCACAGGTGACAATCTGGGGACCTTGTTCCTGAGTCAGGCTCCTGCTGCTGTGTACTCAGGCTGCTGGCAGCTATGATCAGAGCAGCCAAATCCAACACACAGTGAATTCTGCTGCTTTTCCAGTTGCTGCTCATCAATCTGCTGATCCAATCTGGGATGATGAGAAAACAGAAAGACATCCTGCAATAGGTCAAAGACATCATCTAAATAGTCAGTGACACCTCTCTCCAGTACCCAGCTATGGTGCTGAATAGATGCAGTTGCTAACAGGAGGATCTGGTTTGCTACTTGAATCAAAAGTGGTCAGAACTGACCCATTAGTCCCCTCCACTGCTGTCCAAGCAATGAAACACAACAAGGTAGGAAGCACACAGCAAAAAGAGTTCATCCCTGATCTCTGCTCATGCAGGCAACTGAACAGAGCAAGTGTCATTTGGCCTAAAGCTACCAGTGAGCATCCTCTCCTGTTGCTGTAAGCCAACCTGAAAGCATAGGCCTTGCCAGACTGCTGGAAAATGCACACACCAAACACACACATAAACCAGCAGAACATAAACCATGTGTACATAAGCATGGAGAAAGGAGGTGGAGGTTCTGCTCCTGTTTTTACATCACAGTTCAGCTTCTGACCTGCTCTTCCAGGGCTGGGATGACAGAGGTTTGCCATTTTCCCTCTACCCCTCCCAAGTACCTGCACTCGTATCCCAAATCATGGCTGCAGACATGAATGCAGAAATCATTTCTATAACAAGTCACGTATATTTTTATGTGTGCAGTGAGTTAATGGCATCTAAAACCATTTTATCAGCCTGAGGTTACCTAAAATGATACAGGAAGCATCTGGTAGTGCAAGAAATACAGGACGTGCTTTCCCAGCCCAGCAAGCAGCATTTCAGTTGTGCTTTCACCAATGCACAGGTGAGTATGGCTGCTCACAGGTAAAAGAAGACACAGATGATCATCCATGGAGTTCTGGGGTACAAATAAATAATAGAGCTACTGCAATTCAAAGTTCCAGTTGGAGAACTGCTTCTGAGTGCCTGATAGTGTAAAAGCTTTACCCTCCTCTCATGCTCCCTTATGGGAAGCATCATAAATGCTTCCAGCTGGAAGTTGGAACCCAGTTTTGCCTCCTGCCTTCAGAAGGTCATTGCATCATCTCCCTTTCAACAAGTGGTTTCTATTGCCCCAGATTCTGGTGTTTCTCTGAGAAAATACCAGATTACAACAGCAAAACCCCAATCACTTCCAGTGATTATAGTCACAATTAACTCAACTGCATGCATCAAAAGTACTAAGCAGGCAATGAATGGTGGCACTCCTGGGAGCCAGAAGGAAGGAGCAGTAGGTCCTCAGGCAAACAAGATGACAAGATAAAAGTCAGAGTGACTACAGAGAAAGGGAAGTGCCCTTTTCCCAAGCTTCTTGTAAGTTAAACATTGAACAGGGTAGAAATATCAGCCTCTCTGTGCCATAACTCATGAAAGACTATTCTCAGTGGAATTTAAACATCTCCCATGCACGGTCTTCAGCATTAAAAAGAAAAAAGCCATAGAGATTCTATTCCTGATTATCATACACACCAGTGAGTTCTGAAACAGCAGGCAAAGCAGATGTTGTGCTAACTTCCATGCAATGGCATGTGACAGCCACCTTGGTTGTCCTTTTCCAGCCATTTAATTCAGTTACTGGGGGAAGCAATGACACTGATACATCTGCAAGTTCCATGTGTTCCCATAAATCAAGTGGTTACGAATTTTTTTTAATATTTTTTTTTTTTTATTTCCCAGGAAAAATATAAATCCAATTTGGAAAATCCTTAATGGAATACTGCAGCATCAGAAGATGTGATGCAGTGTGGCTCCAACACCTCCAGAGGAAATGAACAACCTGGTAACACCAAGTCCTGGAACACAGCTGTGGATTCTCACTGTTGGAGGGGCAGTGGGAAATCGAGCTTGCCAGAGTTCTAACATGGGAAGATTCACAAAGGTCACCCAAGGGAAAATTTTCCAGCTGCAATAAGCTGTCAGCAGTTCTGTCCAGCTGCAGACCTCCACAGAGGTCATCTTCACTTCCAAAAGCCCAGCAGCAGTCACAGGTAACAAAGAAGAGGCACCAATTTTTCTATTATTATTTTTTTCCATTTGTGCTGATATGGGATATCTACAGTGCAACAGTACATGTAACATAATTTAGCTTTAATAGAAAGAACCTGCACAAACACTGCATGCATAAGACTGCACTAGTTCCAAAGACACAGAAGCAGACAAAGGCTTCACCATATTACTTCCAGATAAAAAGGAAATCACAGAGAATGGCCCAGAACAAGATTATATTAGGAACAAAAGAAAGAAATCAACTCTGCCTTCCACAGCTGAGAATAAGGAACAAGATTTATTAATCCAAGACATTTTCTTTTCCTTTTCTCATAGGCTCTTCAGGCCTTCCCCACTCCATAAGTTTTCTTAGGGTGAAAATGCTTGAGGAAAAAAAAAAAAAAAATCTCTGCTTTTAACCAGGCAGAAATAAATTTATTGTGCGATATTGCTGTTGAAGTTCAAGAGCAGGGGAATCCACTTTGTCACAGTCACATTCAATGAACACCCTAGTTTATGATAAGTTTCATAAAAACTGCTTAATTCAACATTTATGAAAGTACTGAAGATAGATGAAAGGTGTAGAAATAGGAATCTTGCCAATCAATCACCCCGTTGAGAATGAGCACCCAGAATGATAAGAATGGAGAGAGGTTTTTCATGTACATATGGTCTGCTAGATAGAATGATTGAATATTCTTGCATTTTTAATCAAAATGTTCCTACCACTGCACTACCACTTTTAAATTATTTTCTTCTACCTCTCAATATTAGCACCCTTCTCTCTTGGGATTAAATTGCTTGCAACGTTCCCAATGAGAAAAGGAAACATCCTGTGTGAAAAGGTGCTTGACAGAAGACTGACTAAGGAAAAACTTCTATTAAAAAAAGAAAAATCTTTTAGAATTAAATGATCAGAAAGGAACACAGAGGCCCAGCTTTCAAATAGCATAACAAAGGAGAACAAAATGATATTATGCCAGATCACACAATCTGAGTTTCAAACTACTTACACTAGAAAAGTTTTGGGTCAGAGACTACTTTTTAATAATGAATTTTTATAGGTTTTTGTACAAGAAATCTTTGCCAGAAATTATGCTCCTGAGTATAATCATGCTACAAAGACTACTGATAACAAGCTGTGCTAAAAATATCCAGCCAGGACAGAAGAGGTGCTTTCTTATTTCTAACTGTAAGGTGTTTCATGGGCTGAGTCCAGCCTGAAATGGAGCTGGGAACTTCACCAAGCCACCTTCTCTCAAGGCTCCAACCTATGAGCAATGGAGAGAAAAGCCTTATTTATTAGCTCCAAGTGAAAAAATGAACTTTTCCTGTCCTTTCTGTAAAAAAGAACCATGTGAGGTTGATACAATTTCAGAGTTTGTAGTATGAGACAAAGGCGTAGGGAAATATTATCTCCCACTTGAAACAATCTGCACTGAATCCTTAAGTCCTTCTTATTCCTCTGCTGCTTCAGTTCTGCACACAGAGCAGGAAAATTTGAAAGGTAAAGCTAAAAAAAAAAATTAAATAACAAATAAATAAATAAAATCTAAGGTCTTCCACAAATAACTCTACAGAACAGTGGATACAGCTGTTCAAAAAAACCTCTACTGCCTGATTCTTCATTTGGTGCAACTGAACAGATCCATGCCATTCCTTTAAAAAACTTCAAACCCCTAGGCAAACAGCTTGTGCACTGGGACACCCTGTAAGATACACTTAAGTGCAACTAATTAAAAAACAACACTTTTGATCTCCCTAAACCCAGCTTTCACTGCACAGAAAAAGAGAGAGTGGGAGAGATGCACGTGGATGGGCACAGAAGAGGCAAAATATTCCTTCCACTTCTGACGTGTGAAGAATTTTCCAAAATAAAAGTGAACAGACTACCTACTAAGGAAACCTCTAGCAGTCTTTTCATGGATTTCAGAAGGTCTTGCCAAGATAGATGAGGCAATCCATCACCTTGGATGAAGCCAGTTGCTTCTCCACTGCACTGATAGCACAAACAGGGGGATGATAGGGGCATGAATCTCGGAGCAAGTTAAACCTCAGCCTTTGTCATGCTGTGTCCTGAGACCTACCAAGTTGTGTTTGGGAGTTTTTCCTCTGAACTGCAACAGCTGTAACACTTACAGCTTCATCTTCAGCTGTTGATTAGCTGTTGTCTAATAAGCCAATCCTATAGTCTAGGTTCCTGCCTGTCTAACTGCACACAAGGAAAAGAGCAAAGAAATCCTGAGCAGGGAGGTGACACGGGGCAGAGGGACAGAGGCCACCCCATGCCAGGGTGGCTTCATCCCACCTCTCCTGCATCCACATCCAGCAGGGCTCAAAGTCACACTGAAAGCCAGCAGCAGGGACAACTTCGGAGTTCCTTTCACTTTAAGCAAAAGCCTTCCCATTTTCCTCACACCCAAAAATACCACAAAGTGACACAGTGCTTCTGCTCCTTTACCACACCTTCTGGAAACCCTTTCTATTTTATAGAGGGGGCAGAAAATAACCAATAAAGTAAAATCTAGTCTGATTACTTTGAAAAGGAAAAAGACAGCAGAGGTGACAGAGATGTAATTTTTATCAACCTCACAGCACTTTCCAGGAGAGCTATTTAACATTTGATTCCACTGATAAGAAAAATAATAAACAAAGTTATTACGAAACTGTTCTATCTGTCAGCCAAAAGTCCAGTGAATCATTTATGAACATGTACCTAGGGCTTCTCTCCCATTTAGTCTCTTTTTCCATCAGAAGCTGAAGGTAGTTACTGTCTTTAAATTGTTGCTTTTATTTCTTAAATCATCCTGAAGGGAATGAAATATTGCAATGAGCAAAAAATACAAAATAAATGTTTGCGTTTCTGTAAATCTTTGAAATGTCAAAGAAAAACATAAAAATGTATGCTCTGTAAGTTTTCAGCTGAACTTGGCATGACAGTCTATCTATTATTTAAAAGGTGTTGAAGCTCAATTCATGAATTATTAAATTCTTGTTACATTTAGTTTCCAAGGAAAAAAATTATTTCATTCAATAAAGAAAGTTCAACTTGCTCTTGAGTACTTTTTTAAAAAACATGGGATATAAACTCCTGAAGTTATTCTAAAAAACAAAATAAATTACTAATCCATAACTAATGCTACTGCCTCAGTTAAATTATGTCCTGTACATTCAACAGCCACTGACAATCCACATCCACTGCACCAATGTCCTGCATGTGAAACCACCTGCAATGCAGGAGAGAGGCTGGCAACAGCTGCTCCACGTGAGACTCCTGAACCTCTAATTCATCCAAGCTGCACAAGTCAAACACCCCCTGGATACTCCAGCCTGCTTCCGTCCCACATTCCTCATGACCAACCTCAAAACCCCACTTGCACCCTCCTGAAGGAAAAATTTCTTTGCTGAAGGAGAGGTGAAGCATTGGAAGAGGCCGCCCAGGGAGGCGGTGGAGTTGCTGTTCCTGGGGGGGGCATTAAAAAAATGGCTAGATATGGTGGTTCAGGAAATGATTTAGTGGTGATGGTGGGGGAGGATTGATGGTTGGACCTTGAAGGTTCTTTCCAACCCTGATGCTGATCCTATGGCTCTATGAGTAAAGCAGAGGAAGATCCAACCACCGAAACTAGGTTCTCTGTTGTACTATTCTATTACTCTGATAAAATGCAATAAGCCTTTTGCTTTTAAAAGAATGTTTCACTCTTCTGAGGGGGATTCCTGTTCGTGATTTGCAGGGTAATCTCCTGTCAAGGCTCCTTCAACCAAAGCAAATGGACAGGAGTTTCAGTGGCCACTTCTGCAGGCAGCAATTGATGGGACAAGGGTGTTGGTCACTGTGATGGGGTCTCAGCTCCAGCACCAATTCTGCCTCAGTCCAGGACAAAGAACCAATTTGTACCACAGTTCAGACAACAGCATCTCAGCTATAGACTTCTGAAACTTCAGTTTTTATTTTTATTCATACAAGATTGGTTCTGCCCTAGAATGACGATTTAGTAACTATAGAGATTCCAAACAAACAGCTAACTGAACTGATTTAATGAGAGACAAAAAACCAAAGCACTGCTTTTAATGCCTAATAAAGTTATTTCACAGCACTCTGGAGGTTAGCTATTCAACTGGTGTCTAAAAATCTATGCAAATAATCTTAAAAGGCTCTGAACAAGGAACTGACACAGCTGCAGTGGTTACTCCTCACGACAACTATTTCAAAGACAGCTACTCAAGCATATGGTCCCACAGACAGAAAACAAAATAAAAGTGCATTATTATGAAACTGCCATAACTATCAACCAAAATGACAATGACTAACTGATTACCTTATACAGATAAATATTCCAACACCCACTGGGGTGTTTTTCCCAGTGAGAAGATAAACTCTGAGGTAGTTTGCTTCATTTTTCAAGTAAATGGTTTGAACTTTCAGCATTTGAAAAACAATCCAAAAGAAACACTGCCATTCAACAACAAAAAAATCTTTCTATAAAAAAACAGAGTTAAATGAATACCTTGTAAAATATTCCCTCTTTCAGCCATGAGTTAATACATTTACATCAAAGCAGCTTTTGACAAGATATCATCAGGAATGGGAACTACCACTAAAATGGTACAATTCTTTTCTTACACTGCTTTAACCACTTAAAAAGCTTTGGCCTGCTGCCAACTCAAGCCCTAAAGGTTACTTATTTCCACTCCCAGGCACAAGGATGTTACCTTCCAGCCCCCTCCATCCCCATGATGCAAGGTCAGGATGGGTTCAGGTAGAAACCTGAAAGAGTTTTGACATTTTCACCAAGTTTCTCATTTCTCAACCTGCTAAACAAAAAGTACTCACCCAACATTCCCAGTGAATCCATCCTGGCCAGGAGCACAGAAAGTGCCCTGCACAGAGGTAACTGCTAGATAAAAGGACTTGGATCATTCCCAAGGGGCTAAGGACCTTGTAAATATGACAATAGCAGAGAAGATTTGCCATACCTCCTTCTCATTCAGGACTGCAAGTTTGCAATCTGTGCATGAACACACATGATTTATTAACATTAACCAGCTTAACAACAGACTCCAGCTGCTGAAGGAAAAATCTTCTGGTCTATTTAATGCAATCAAAAGATGAGCAACGTCTTGTTTCCCAGATTGCATCATCAGCTGCCAAAAAAAGGGCTTCCTGTTTGATTGTTATTCTTTTTATTGTGATACATGCTACTGCTCTCAAAGAACAGTGATTCAGTCTTCTTTGTAAATAGAGTTATTAACTGGGACAGGTTTCACCCTGCACTGCCATTTGCCTTTAGCAGCACTCTTTAAAACCCTCTCTGCAGTCAGGTGCTGTAAAACAAGGAGCTGTTTCTACTCTTTTGAGTTCTTTGCCAGGATTCCTGGTGCAGTCCAGTCATCCAGCTCAGCAACATACTGAAAAGAAATCAAAATGTCTGTTCAACATAAAGCAGAGTTATTTCTCTTTAGACATTCTCAATTTCAGGTCCAAATCCATGAGCAAATATTGGACACAGTGGTAGCAGCAGGAATAACCTCTCTGCAGGCAGGGGTGTCTTGGACACATCAGTGTCTAAATGCAGAAGGCATCTCAGACATTGAGCTGGTCTGAGCCAGCTGCATCCTCCTGCAATGCCAACAGCTCCTTCCTGCTCACAGCACTGGGCAAAACTCCCTGTTCTGGCCTGGGGATGGTGCTTGTGCAGGCTCTGAAGCAGTATTAGCAATATTATAGCACTATAATACAGCCTAGCTCTGAACTGCTTGCAAAGCTGTGTTTCTGGTGTAGCTTGGGATGTATTTTTCCCCTTTGACTGAGGCATTTTGCAGGTTCCTTGCTGGGGACTTGCATAAACGTTCACTACATCCTCACCCCTCTCTTACTAGAACTACACCAAAAGATTTCTGGTAGCTCTGAAGAATTCTAAAATGCAACTATAACTTCCCAGGGAAACAGCAGTGGCACAATTCCTGATGTGAGGACTTTAAATCACGGAACTAAACAGCTGTGTGGTGCAGTTTGAAAGCCAGGATTTGTAAAGCAAGTGCAGGTGTTCCTGCTGTCAGGGTCACAATATGGAGAACTGAACTCTCAAAACAAGCAGAGAAAGTTGATTTTAGAAGAATATTATTTTGCAAAGTTACCACACAACTTCCCTACCAAATGCTACCCTCTCGGTTTTTATTCAAGAAATCCAACTTTTCCCCTAACGTAGGAAAGAGGATACAGTGGAGAGAGGAGCTGCAATCACATTCTCTCCTTATTGAAGAGGCAAAGTCAACCACTTGAAAGTTGGAAATGCCAGAATTAAGACTGACTCTGCAACCTTAATTTTCCCCCTTGTGCCTGTGCATAATGAGATGGTCTTTAATTACATGAACACAAACTTGAATTTTCAGATCCTGCCTTATTCAACACACTGGACAGATGAGGAGTGAGTCTGTAAGACTATCTTAGGTCAGAGAAATGGAAAATTCTTCAAAAGGACAGGAGGAATGTTTCTCTATTTGAGAAACAGGAGAGGCAAAGCAGCACTTGGTCGATATCAAAGATAATTGATTGGAAAGCAGTGAGTAAAAAAAGCTACTGTTATTTGTCACACAACAGGCTGGTTTTCCAAGTAAGGCTCCATTTCAAAGAGTGATCTCCAAGGCCCTCTTGATCATCAGTTTTGGGGTCCTGCAAGGGGAGGTTGTGCTCTGAAATTTGCTACAATTTCAAATTATTTAATTCTTAAGACCCTACGTGCTTTTTTCTCCTTCTGGAAAATGAAATTAATTATTGCTGCTCAGTTTTTAAGTCAAAGTCTTAAAGGAGTGAAGTCAGAAATGTTTCATATTATCATGCTTCAAGGGTCACTGAAGTATTTATGAACAAACAAAGATTTGCTCAACAGGAAACAGCTGGCACATGAACCTTGGCTGGAGAAAGCTTTAGGAAATTCTTCTCATTAAAGAAGAGACATCACTTCTCTACCCTCTCCTGGCCAAAGACCAAACTCTCCTCTCTTGCTCCTCCTTTCATCTCATACTTTGGGAATTGGGCAGTGCACAGCATCCATCCAACAGAGTGAAATCCAGCCTGGTGTAAGCTTGATGAAACTGAGCAGCTCTGCCCTTACCTTCCTTCAGCTCCAACTGGGCTGCAACTTCAGTCATTTTCCACACCCCCCTGTAGATCTTACAAGAGACACAAATCCCTGGTTACTTTTGATTTACAACAGAGGCAAGGTCATCCTTATAATGAAAAAAAAACAAGGTCTATATTTTCAGATACCAAGGTACAATTTATCATAGAGATCGATGACACTTTTATTCTCTACAGAGATGAAGTATCCATTTTGCAGTAAAATTATCAGAGGGGTTTTCTCCTGGTTTTTGTTGGGGCTTTTGTTTTGTTTTTAAGGCCTGTTGCAGGTCCTGCATCATTTGAAAAAGCAGCTTGCACCAGAACATTGTAGCATCCAGCTGTCTCAGCTGCCTCTCTAAAATATAGTTCACTTTCCTTGTATTAAGGGCTGGAAGAGGAGGGAATGGCAAAACCCATGAAACAAGAGACCTGTTTGGATGTAAAAGGTAACACTAATGGTATCCCTGGAGTCATGGGGTATTGCTAAGCCCTTTCAATTAAAATAATTTCCCTTCCCAGCTTTCAGTCTGTGCACCAAAGTACTCACTTCTGGAGACTCACACCACTCTGGGCCAGACTGAAGCAGTCACAGTGGATTATCCATGGGGTTACCCAGCATCTGCTTTTTTTTTTTTCTAACAGGACTTTTAAAAAACCAAAAAGTCCTATTTGAAACTCTCCCCAAGCCCAGTGAAATGTGTATCTCACCTCCCTTTCAGCAGCACTTCTGAGCATCCAAAACCATTTCAGGCATTTTCACCTACAAAGCTTGGCTACTCCTTGCAAGCCTTTTGGGTGTATTTCAGAACTGCTTGGTTTTCCAGCAATAACAAACATTATGGAGGTGTCCTCTGTAAGACAAACAGCCCTGGATGCCCATCACAGAAACGTTTATAATGTTTATTGTACTTGGCCCAAATCCCATATGCCAGTGTACCCAGGGCTCAGCTTTCCCTGCTATCAGGTGGTTGCATCCTCTGCCCTCCCATGGAGAACATCAGAGAGCCACAAGCACCAACTTACAGACTGTGCTGCCGAGGCCACTGACAGAGTTATAACTGGATGAAAATAACATTTCTCTGTCATCTTTGCAAACAGCATGGCCTAAGCTGTGAAGGCAGTGATGAACAGGTAACATTTGGCAGCAATTGTACCTGCCCCAGAGAGCTGCATCAGCAGAAACTCTGCAGTTGAGAGAACCTAAATCTTTTGAAAGGTAATAATGTGAATTCCCCCCCTGTCTGAGTTACAGCCTTTGTCTCCACTGCCCGCTGCATCCCATGTTCAGGTGTCTGTTGAGAGGATTTGGTTTTTCAAGTTACTCCTTTAAAGCACATGAAAGAGCTGATGGCTTCCCAGGATTAGAATCTTACTCAGATTAATTTCCCTGAAGATAGAAATTCTTGCTAGATACATGGTATCTTTCCAGGAAAGGAAGGTATTGGAGAGTTTTTTCTTGTGTTTCAGTTCATGGGTATTCATTTACCACACATATTCAATATTTCCACCTTCCTGTACTTTCCTAATGAGTGTTCCTGTCTGCTGATCTTAAGATTTCTGAAGGCAAAGTAATTTTTTGGCACTCAGGGACACCAAGGTCCCAACTGCTTCTGCATACATTTCTAGTCAAAGAGCTATGGACAATATAATTTTTGAAGATATTGACATAGACAGGACAACACTTGTTCAGAGGGATTCCTTTACTTTGATCCTTCTCATTTAATAAGAGTTGAGAGATTAAAGGGAACTTTTTTATTCTCTGGTTAGTCTCGCCAATTAACCATAATTACTTCCAAAAAAAGAAAAAACACAAAAAACCCCAAACAAACAACAAAACAAAACATAACCCCACTTTAGCCTCACCCTAAGCTCTTTTTAACTACAGTTTTCCAAAAAACTATCTCCAGGCAGGAAGAAAACACTCAGTGTGTATATGATGATGTACCTCGAGGTACTAATTCATCTCTTCCATGCACTTCACACAGAATATCAGAGAGCAAAATTACTTCCCTCCTGGTTTTCCTGGAATTACATTTCATTCATGTTCACCTTGACTTGTAGCTAAGTGCCCAGAGTGGGGACCCTGTGGATAAACTTCTGCATGGAGGAAAAATTACTAGGGGACAAGAACAGGGGTGTCTTAAATATCTTGATCCTTCCTGAATAAGTCAAATGTGCTATTTACTGTGTTACAAGGATTTTCAGTGTTAATACAAAATTATTCTCTTTTGATACACATTAGAAATAAATTCTTCTAATAAAACACAGGTTTAGGGCCCTGATTCAGTTCTGTGTTCTGTGTTCATTTGCAGCTACAAGAAGAGAGTTTCAAATGAGCACAAAGTACCCTCCAAACCACCTGCTTCTTCTATTTTGCAATCACTTTACAATCAGCCTACAAGGTATTAAATGACTGCAAAATTGTGTGACAATCGGAGAAGCAAGGAAACAGAGACACAATGAAATCACGTGCTTGATCCAGCTGTGTCCTGAGCACTGTCATTTTCCATCCATAAGCATGTTGGTAGGAGTGAACCACTCAGCTCGTAGGAACGAAAAATATCTGTGGAATTTCTTGGCCATTGTAGATCAGAGACATTAGAGGACAGTTGCTGCTCTTGGCTGAAATATTGCCCAGAATGGAAGCACCAATCACCCCAGAACACTCCACATCCCAGTGAGAGCAATCCTGGAGCTGCTCTTCTGCCAGAAAAAATCCTTGGCATTTTATATTTCATGACTTTGGCCAAAGCAAAGCCCAGAGCAGCACCTCTTTAACATTCCAAACCCAGAGTGAAGTTTGACTTCTCCAGAAATCCTGTGGAATTATTCCAGATTTTGTAAGACAAAAGTGCCTTCAATTGAAGCAGGCAATGAGGCTTCTGCAGATTGGGAATGGACTAAGGGAATCAATTTTTAAGAAGGAAAGAGGAGGGGGGGAAAAAAAGCAAATTTTCAAGCTGTATACTCAACACCAAATCAATTTTTTGTCATTTTTTTCCCCTGTATTGGGAACTACCTTGTATAATAAAAATGGGAAACAGACATATGGCTCAGTTAATCTCCAGATAAGAGCATTTATCTATTTGAAGAAGAGATCCCATCCCTGTGCACAACCAGTCCCAGCAGGATTGAGCACTCCAGTGACCCAACACAGCCCTGCTGGCTCTGTCACCCTGGATCCCAAGTGCCCAGCACCCAGGTGTCTGCTGCAGGGTTAGGCACCAACTTTCCTGTGTTTCCCCAGGACTGGGACCAGTTGCAGCACAGTTCCACACTGGTTCTAGTCTCTTCTCCAGGGATTTGCCAGTTCATCCTTGCCTCCTCTCAGCCTGGCACCAGCAGCTGGATCAGACACCCATAAAACCAGTGGGGAGCTGATTACCCTCATCAGTTGGATTTTGCAGCTGTGTGCAATAGCTCTGCAGTGAATTCATGGCAAATGGAAAAGTGAAAACTCTTCAGTAGGTGTAAATGTTATCCTCTGCCTATCAGACTGCTTAAAAAAAAAAAAAAATCCTTTAAATTAATACAGGAGTGACATCACTGCACAGGCAAGCAGAAGAAGGGGTTTTTGGTGTGGGTTTTTTTTTCCTCAACTATAAATAAATCAGGTTTCCTTTTTCTTGTCTGACTTGGCCAAACCTCCTATTGTTTACATATTCCATGAGCAGTCATCCACAAGAGGGTCAGCCTGTGAGGTAGAAGACCCACTTGTCAAGCATATGCCAGAGTAAAGCATTCCACTGTTCCAGTATTCAGGAGACAGCATTAAATATATCAGAGGTAGCAGCAGATGGGAGATCACCACATAAAGTATATTTTTTAATTCATAAACATATGTCCTGATGCACTGCAGCAGTCGCATGATTTTTATGCAGCTTGGAACAGAAGAAAAATTCCATACACATCTATTAATTCTCATCTATGTTTCACAGCAAAACACTTGTTACATATTGTATTTAAAAATAATTTCAAAATGTGAACACTAGATGGAACAGAAGGCAGTGTCTTGTGCACATACCTTTAACATTTGCTTTTAGATAGAAGCAAGACCAAAGTAAAAAGAAAAAGCTTGAAGGTAGAGTGAAAAAAACACCTTTGGAAGAAGAGAGACCCACAGCCAATGAGGTAAACCTGAGCAAAGCCAGTTCTGAGCTGTTTGCTGGTTTAGAGTACACAATCCAAGCAGGCAGATGGCATTTCATGACTTCTTTAGCTCAGTGCCTACAGCTGAGCCATATGTACCCCTCCAGCTCCTGACAGCCATACAGAATAGTTCACAGGACTATGGACTTACATTTCCACATGCTAGATATTTTTAAAGCAAGAATTAGTTAAGCCTACTCATTTGTTATGCTGTGAACTCCAAATTCTGGACATTCTGAAGACTCTTTACAGCTGTAGGTAGGTCAAAGATCTCCTAAACAAGACTGGTGAGCAGTCAGTCAGCTGCCTGACCCCAGCATACAGTGTGAGGTAGAAGCATCCTTAAAATGGTGCATTCAGCTGGCAGCAGATATTCCACCTGGGCATGAACAGTGATCTAGTTCCCCTCCCCACATTCTTTGGTGTAAGAACTGAGAGATTAATTGGTGCAAAGCTACTCACACGGCCCCCATGTTACCTGACCCTGGTGGAAGTCCCACCAGTCACGTGTGAGCTGGAGAAGTGGACCAGATTCTACTCAGCCTCTACTCAGCCTCTACTCAGCACTGGCTTAGAGCAGCTCCTGTCTCAGACAGAGCTGGCAACCCAGCCCATGCAGTCAGAGGAGTTTTTACATGCTGTATGTGTTTTATAGACTCCTTAAAACCTTCAGCAGAAGTTTTGGATTAAATCCTATTGATTCCACCAATGCTTCACAGTCTACAGATTATTAACAACAAACAGCACAACAACAAAAACCAACCCAAAAATAAACCACACACACAGAGCAAACCAACAGCTTCTTCCCCATTGCCTGGCTCAAACAGGAGCAGTAAAGTTCCTCAGAGAAGAGATAAGAAGGGGCAATAAACAGGCATCAAAATTTATCAAAACTTGTTCTGTAAAGTTGTCCCAGAGAGGGGAAAAATACCTGGTGTGAGAAAGCTAAAAAGTCAATATATTTTTATATTCCTAAGGCAGTAGGTCGTGTGGGGTACCCTCTACCTCTGCTGAAGGATCAGCTGGGTACCATCTTTCCAACACACCTCTGCCAGCAGTTATCCTCCTGGCAAATCCATGATCCAGAAGCACTGATGCTGACACTGCCTGTGCCAGTGAATATTCTGAACTGGCTTCCCTTTTGCCCTCCCCAGCATCACCACTTGCAGCACTTGCTTTCCTGGAGCCCAAGCTCCCCTCAGCTCCAATTCCCAATTCACACAGCACATTTTACTGGGCTTTTCTTGGCTTTTTTTTGTGCTGGAAACAGTTGCCACTATTTCCTCACCCTTTGGGATACACACACAGTAGTTTTGTGTCTTTTTTTTTTCTACTTCTTTAAGTCCTCATACTGTGTCACACCAGCAGATCAGTGAAAGAAGGAATCAAAGTGATCATTCCATGCAGGGAAATTTTTCATTTGTCTTTCTGTTCCTCATCCTTCATTAATCATGCACAAAGTCTTATCTTTTCTTAATCCTTTCCCATTCTCTATCCTTTATACTTTGTGATGTACATGAACTTTTGTGTTACAAACTCTTCAAAGACATCATTACTCTTTATATTTATATGCACAGAAATATCTTTGTAATCTATGATCAAAGACTCGCTGTATCTGGCTGCATTCATTTCTTTTATTTACTCCTCCTAGCCAGACATTTTTGGTTTATTTTATTTTCTCTCCAATGTTGTGCTTTCTGAGCCACCAAGTCAGAAAGTCAGGGCAACTCCAAGTCATATCAGCCAATGCTGGTGATCTGCCTACAGCTCAATAAACCCCCCAAAGGCAAAGGTTAGTCACAACAAAACCTGTTTTTCATCGGGGTTTTTTTTTTTCACCCCTCATTTCAAAGCTGAAATTTCCACTAACCCTACAATTGCCTCAACATTCATGATCTAACCTTGGATGCTGGACTTTGTCATAACTGCTTTCTGAACCCAGCTTTTCATTACAGCAGAACAAACCACACAAAGGCAAAGGGTAATCACCACAAAACCTGATTTTCACCCCTTAATGTAACTAATTGCCACTCAACCTCAGTAATCAGGAAACATTATACCCCCTGATTCATAAATATTAAAAAAAAAAACAACAAAAAAAACCAAAAAACAACAAAAAAACCCCCCCAAACAGCTGAACTCAAGGATTTACCAGTTTGCCAATGCACCAATTACTCAGTTAACACTTGTTATTGAGATAATAATTTTCTCTCTTCCATTATCTTCAAAATATTTCACTCTCAACTGCCTCCAAAGGAATCTTTTCCTTACCCTCACCTCAAGTACTTTACTACCTTTCTGCTCCCTTCCTTATGGGCATTTGGCAGTCCCAAGACAGGCACAAAACTTCAGAAATAAAGATGTGGGCATGTAGGTTTGAAGCAGCAAAGCTCATATCACATTAGAGACCTTAAGGAAAGCAGGAACCAACTGATGTGCTCACAACCCACATATCTTTGACCTTTTCCCCAAAGCAGCCCATTAACCACATCAGTCTGTGGTCCTCACCCCTGCAGTCCCTTCCTTAGCACCCAAACCTGTATCCTTGCACCACACCAAAGAAAGGCATTTATGCCTTTAGCACCCTCCCAGTGCAGCACCCATGGGAATCTTGGCATCATTCTGAGGGAGAGACAGAGTTTTCATCAGGGATTTTTTTTCCACAGACCCTTTCATTTTTGGTGGTCATTTACCTGAGTCAAGGCAGAGCCCAAATTAACACTCAGTCTAATATGGGGATGATCATTATTCCACAGCTAGAAAAGGTCCCAGGAGTGCAAAAAGGAATTCTCTGCTGCTTTTTAAGCAGGAAAACATTTAACTCCCTTTGTAGCTTTAATGCATACACATACTTTTTGATTTTAAAATATTTATGTTCTTCTGCCATTTATTTCTGAGCAGTTCTCATCTTCTCTATTTCTTTACCCTTCATTTCAAAGCTGAAATTTCCACTTAGGCCACAATTGCCTCAACATTCATGATTTAACCTTGGATGCTGAACTTTGTCCTTACTGCTTTCTGAAGCCAGCTTTTCATCTTTTCAAGGTTATAACCATTGGATTTTCAGGGGGGAGGTTACCACAGTACTTAAATGACTCCTTCATTAATGCACCTGGTTTAAACCAATGCCTTAGGGGTTTTCTGGTGGGTTTTAGAGATTTATTTTTCTTTTTTGGTAGGTTGCTGGGGCAGCAGGTGACTGAAACACAGTTTTACAGTACTGTAACAGATGTACCAAATTAAATTATGATGGCATTAAAAAGGCTAAAGGGGTAAATAAACATTAAGTTGCAATTTACAACTATATTTAAAGGTCCATATAAAAAGAGCACACATTTACTCAGTGTCAGGAACGCATTATTAAATCTCAGTAACACCAGAACAAACTATCCCTAAAGAATGAATGGGAAAATCAATGAAAATATGAATCCACATGCTTTCATCCCAAAAATACAAAGTACAGAACTTGATGGCCATATTCACAACACTGTGAAACAGACCCAGGGAAGATTTTTCTATCTCTAGCTGGCAGGTTGAATAGCTGCTAATTTTAGTAGCATTTATTTACATTTCTGTGGTTGTTCATGAGATTCCAGGCACTCAGCAACAGAGCAGCAGTGAATATTGGCTACACAGTGCCTGGCAGAGCAATGCAGTGAGAAGTACAGAGCTTGACCTGGCACTGTATTGGAGCTTCCCCACAGAACCTAACACAGCTTTAGGATTATTTTCATCTACCCTAACTGGGCCTCTTTAAATTCTAGCTCACAGCAAGGTTGCTAAAAATCCTGTAAGGTGTAGTCACTTGTTTCCCATAACCCACTCCCTGCAAGTGAGAGAAAATACTGCTCTGAGTATCTCTACACACTACTTACACAGTGTACTACTACTTACTAAACCTGACCCTTAGGTAACTAATGGCAGCAAGTGACAGCAGTAGTTATTTGCACCCTAATAGAGTGGAAAGAATTAAAAAATTACAATTGCTACACTTCACAGAAAATGTAGCAGAACTCCTTGGTAAATTGAGCTACTGCAAGTAGCAAGAGTGCAAATGTTCTTGCTGTTTCCTACCTGCAACTCTGCAAACACCTTGCAAATTTCAAGACATTCAGCCTGGGAACCTTCCCCTCAATTGCTGGCCCTGCTGCAGAGGGTCAGGATCTGGCAGGAAACACCAGGGAGATGCTTGGAGCTGGGGAGAAGGAAACACTGATCAATTCTGAGTTGCTGCTGTGAGTCAGCATCTCCCATCAAAATCAGTCCCAGGATGAATATCCCTGGATATAACCCTGGGACTCATTCAGCTCTTCAGAAGCAAAGAGGAATGATATCTATCTGGGGCAGAATTTTCTCTGCCCAATATAACACTATGGATGATCACAAGATCATCCACTTGAGTAAGGCAAAACAGGAACAACCTCTATAAATAGTAATAACAACTTCAAAACTGCAAAGCAGCACAAAAGCCATTTCATGTCCTTACATGCATTAAAAAACCAATTGTAACTAACTCTTGCAGAGGGGCTGGAAAGAGATCCTCTAGCATTAGAGCACTGAAAGGACTGTAAGACAGGAGTGCAGCACCACTTAAAACATCAAGATATCCCTGCAAGCCACATCATGCCCTTGGGCCAAGCAACTTAATAGCAGTGAGAGCACTCTATGTGCCTCTTTAGCATCCTTTGCAAGGTCAGAGGTGCCCGGAGTACCTTTATTAGTACTCACAGTTCATTTTATCTCCGTCATCTATTAACACAATCCAAGCAGCTAATTAAAGACATAAACCTCTTGGATTGGATTAAGGGTTGTCATTTTTTTTTTTTTCTTTCCTGGACGAGGATAATTTTTTACAGCTTGAAGTCAAGTTACATATTTTCACAAGACAATGCAGAATGAAAAAGGGAAACAAAGAAATACATGCTTTACCAAAAGCCAATAAAAAGGAGACAGATTAGCTTTCAATCATGCTGAAACAGGTCAAAGTAAATCTAACTTTGCAGAGCTGTAAAGGAAAGATCCATCTTTGTCTCTGGTTTAAATAAAAACCTGACAAGAAAATAATACGGAAGAGAAAAGAGGATTTATAAAAATCTTTGGAGAAGTAAATAATTGAAGCCAGCCACAGACCTCAGAAATTATTGTAGCTCCCTCTCAATATGAAAAAAAAAAACCCAGCTGAATTCAGCACAGTATGCAGAATGTCAGGGAATGCCAATACTTCAGCAAGGCAGCTTGCATAAAGATGAAGCAATTTCAGAAGCTTTGCTGTTAATAAATTAGCAAAAGTTTTACCAACTTCAGCACCTTCCTGCCCGTGCACATTTCCAGAACAAGAGTAATATGGTGTAGCAAGCTCCCTAAACATAAACCCAAGATGTTGAGCTCAGTGTGTCTCTACAAATTCTCTCCTCCTTGCCCACTTTGGAGCATTGCTGCCTGTCACACCCATTTCATTAAACCCCACTCTTCCTCCTCCACAACAGGCTCACACCAGGAGGGATTTGCTGAGAAAGCTCAAGTCACTCTCAGAAGTGAAAACCTTTTCCCACAGAAGCCCCCCAGCATTCATTCTGAAGAACAAAGTTTCTCAAATAACCAAGGCATAGATAATAAAGTAAATTTGTGTCAGCTACAACTCAGCTGGTCATTTCCTTCTGTAACTGAGGTGTTGGGAGGGTTTCTCTGGCTATGTTACAGAGACAGTTTCCTTAAAAGACTTAAAGGTATTCCTACACCTTAAACCCAAACTGCTCAGCATGCAGGAACTCAATGCAAGACCAAAAATATCCCTCTCTCAGCAGCTCATGTAGCCCCTCTCACCCATGCAGTGGGTGGGAATGGAATGGACTGTTCAGAGTAAGAACTACCCTCCCTGGACAACCCCGTGGAAGCTCTGAAATTGGAAAAGCAACCGGTTTCTTAGCACCAGCTGGACTTTTTTTAGTAGCAAATTTGCTGCTAATTCAGTAGTTCAAGCCATCAGCACAGGCTTTCTATTTCTTGTTCTCCCTCTGGCACATTACAATTTTTTTTGCCACTTCAGTGCTAAAGGTCTGGTTTGTGTTACTGTGCCCATACCAGGCGTGCAAGGAGGCTGACTAAGCAAGAGCCAGAGGCTTTATGGAGCCTTCTGGACTGCTTTTAAGGGACCACATGGTCTCTTTTAATCCCATTTTTTTCCCCTACATTTTATCATTGCCACTTCTCTCTCTGCACATCCCTAATTTTCTAGCAGGATGAGGAGTACATGCATGCCAGTGCCTAGCAAATCACCCCAGCTTCTGCTGTTGCAGCTTTATTCTCCCACCTTGATTAACTGAGTCATCTCCTCAAAGCTGCTTAGTGTGATACCCAATTCCCCAGAATCCTAAATTGTTGCCTCAAAAATGAGTGCAGATTATTGGGCCTGTCTACTTATCAGCTTTGGAATGCTAATCCAAGGTGATGATTAGCTCACATTTTTAAGTTTTGTTTCAGTCAAGATTGTAATTTCAAATATTATCTAATTATATTCCTCCCCTGATGAGTTCAAAAGAAATGAAAGGCAGTAACCAAGATGCAGCCTTTAATTGCAGTAGGGAAAAATAACCCAAAACCTGCAGAAGATTCATGTGGTAAAATTCACAGCAAATGTCATTGCCATGAAATAAATTGTCACGGGATAGGATGTGTGCCAAGCAGAATTAGTATCTCCCACAACAAAGTTCTTGCACGCTGCCTGTGAGATCTGGAACTTGTTATAAAGAATAGAAAGAACTCACCCAAAAATATAAATCACGAGTGAAACACTGGGTATTCACAGAAGAGCAAACAGGTAAAGGAGGTAGGGAAATACCAGCTCAAAAAAAAGTCAAAGACTGAAGCCCTTCAGGTCCAATTCACTGGGAAAAAAAGCTGAGATTGGATATTGTTCAAGCCTGCTTCAGAACACCAACTTAATTTTAAAATGCACATTTACTTTCAAACTAATGTTTAGTATTAAGTTTTATTTTATCCAGGACTTCAGTTACTACAGAAGACTGGGCTCTCAGAGGAAATAGTATTTTAATAATAGCACTTGTTTACTTGAAGCTTGATGGTAAACACATTTTAAACAGTGTTACTGAATCAAAAGCAGGTGATGAGTGCTGGTTCAGACACTAGAAAGATATCCCAGATCAAGAGAGAGACAGACTAACTGGAGAGAGTAACAGGCGTGCAGGCAGGCTAATTAGGGATCTGCTAAGCAAGACATGAAGGAAGATTAAAAACATAAGGGGCTGTGTACCCTAAAGAGAAGATGACACATGGAGGGACCTCCTAGTCTTCATATACATAGCAGAGAATGTAATTTCTTTTTCCAGAACTGTGACAGATAAAATAAGTTGCTCAGTGTTCTTGACTCATTACAAGCATCAAGATTCAGGGTAAGCCTCAAGAAAACCTTCCTAATGGCAGGGATGAGGAGACAGAATAGATTAGCTGAGCATCTCTCTACCACTGGAGATCTTTCAGAACACATTGAATAAATATCTGTCAGGATTAATATATCCTGCCTTGGGCCTGATGGATGAGTTACATGACCTCTCTAACATTCTTCCAGATTATGTTACCATGATTCTGTTATGCAGCTGCTCATAAAATCAGGAACTGGATTTCCTAACTAAAAATGCTGTTTCAAGATTTTAGGGTTGTTTTTTGTTTGGTTGGTTTTTTTAGGAACCTACAACTGGTACAACACAAACACCCTTTTCAGGTACTGTAGAGCATTTGGCTTCCCTGCTGTTGCAGTCACTATATTTAAGCAGCTGGGAACACACAAAGTAAGGATAACTTCCATGATTCACTTTGGAGGCCATTTCTGAAGGGTGGTGGATTAACTGCATTGCAGTTGTGCTAAGAACCATTTCAGCAAAGATGCACCCATCGAAAGCACCCCTGAAATGCAGGCATCCCAAACCTTTGAAGCTGTCTGCTTGAAAGAGAATTTTGCAGAGGTGATGAAGGTTTAACTAACTGAGCTTCATACCCAGCCTGGGAGATACTGGGGAAACAAGGAAAGAGTTTAAACATCATTTTGGAGAATGTAAATGCAAGATCTCTTCCAAGTCACACATTGGCAAGTCTCCCAAATCATTTTTGTTTAATATAGAACCATAGAATTCTCAGGTTGGAAGGGACCCATAAGGATCAATTAACTTACTGGCTGAGTAAGTTAATTCTCATCTTTATTGAAGCCAGGAAGTTCCCTTGAACCAGATGACTGGAAAATGGAATCTTTGGCCTGAGATCTAGTTCCTAGCAATAAGCAGCTTTCATATCTTTTAAATAAAGCCATTTGTCAGATAAAAGTATTGTAGAAAATGCTGGCAATGACTTTAAAGAACCTCTACTTCTAGAGATTCTTGTCCTGTGTATACACTGACCACCTGTGCTTCTGAACAGCTGCAATCTGAACTCCCAATAAATCTTTCAGACACTGGCAAGACAGCTCTTAGGCTTTCCTAAACCAGTGGCCTCTGTTACCATTAACATACTCCACTGTGGACATACTCTGGATGACTGAGTTTTGTTTGCTAACTGGGGCTAAAATCCATGTGAGTTGGTAAAACCAGGTGAAAAGGACCATGTGAGTACTTCAGATTCAGGCAGATCAAAGCAGTCCTGGTGCTCCAGAGGTGTGCCCAGCACCAGATGAGATTCCTACATCTTGTGGAGTATGCACTTACCTCTCCATTATCTCTGCCCCCAAGCAAAACCATAACAGAGCTGAGCTGTCCACAAGCTTTCAAAGCTCATGATTGAAAACCAGAAGATGAAAAGCTGCCTGCACCATGCCCTGCACCCTCCTGATCCAAATTAGGATTAGGTCCCCTCTGAGCTCCTTTCACTTCGCACTCAGTTTCTCTGTGAACCTGTTTACAACACAATCTGTTTTCATCACACAGGCCATTCATCTACAGCCCATGCAAATTAAATTAAAGCCTCATCTCTCATCAAAGCAGTTCTTGTTTGTGTTGCAAGACATGTATCTTGATTTCCTCACAGCCCAAGCCTTGAATCCCTAACACCACTCTGCCCCAAGTGGGACCTGCTGCTGCTCACCTCTTTACAGCTGACTCCTCAAGTCCATCTGTTTGGCCTCTTCTGTCCTGGTTGCTACTCCCCAAACCACATAAAAAAGAAGTAGTAGGAGATATCCCAATGCCCTGGTATATTTTTTTGGCATGCTTCAGAAAAAGAGGTTAGGAGATGCACGCAGAGCATCAGTTCAGGCAGCAAGAGCAGCAGTGAGAGCACAGCTCTCACCCCAAAACAAGCAGAGCCTTCCCATCACCTCTGCAAAAGACTCTTCTAGAAAACATGGACACTTCTGAATTTGAAAACCCATTTCCAGAGGAAAACAAACCAAAAGACTGTCCCCTTCCCTGACACAGTAAGGAGCAAGAAGCAGATTTGTCAAACAAAAAAACCAAAACACACTACACAAAAAATCCCAAACAACTACAAACAAACCAAACTCAAAATGCACACACAAAAAACACTAAAAATGGAAAATTTGTCTTTTGGGGATGCTCACAGTAGGACTCCACACCTGTGTCATTTTTTGTCCCCATGTCAACTGTGTTGAGGAGGAGTAACTGCCACAAATGAACCCAAAACCAACCCGGATTTTAACAATTATTTTGGCTTTGCCAGTAGGAAAAATGAGTTTTTCTCCTCCCCCAGTAAAGGCAACCATTACAAAACAGGGTGTTTTGTTGGTGACCGACAGCTGGTTGAGGATAAGGTAATACTGGGTGGCAGCTTTATGATTTCACTTCACCACTAAAGGTTTCATCTTAGTTACAAATCCCTTTCAGAAAGGGAAAGAAGGAGGTTTTTCACTTCTGCTAGTTCACTTAACTTGCTGAGCCACTGTGCTTTTTATTTTCCATCCTCTCTCTCCAAGAGGGGGGGAAAAAAAAAAAAAAAAGTCATGAAATGTCAACACTTTAAACAATTCAACTACTTTAGAAGCATAATGCAAACTCACCCATCCAAAATTTTGTTCTAGTTAGGATTTTCAGAGTAACACAGCACTGCTATGCAGCTCATGGGCTGAAACAGTGCTTTTGAAGCTGCTCTAGCTTATCAGTTAAATATGCATTGGATTTCTTATTTAATTTTTTTAAGAGATGTATTATTAATTAGGCAACAGAACAGAGCAGCTTCTTTGGAATTATTCCAGTCTGTGACTGAAAAACATATGCAGAAAGCCATTCAGAATAAAATCCCATAGTAACTCAAGGGGAGGATTTCACACAGCAAGCTGTGGCTGGCCTGGCAAGGAACGTCTGTTAGGACACAACCACTTCTCTTCCCAGTTTTTGTTGGGCTCAGCAGTGTAATTCAGGGGATGGATTAAAGATAGGTGACTCAGTCCCTAAAATTTACCAGTAGCACAAGGACTGCTTGTGGGATTGCCCTAGCAAACTCAAACAAATCTCTTCTCATATTCAAAACACAGATTCCCTTGACAGACTCACATCCTGCAGTGAAGATACCAGAAGATCTAGAAAATACCACCATGCTAGTTAAACAGCAGTGATGTTACTACTTGAAATATCAAACTCATGGCCCAATTTGAGACACCGGACAAAGAAAAATTTACATTAATTTAATGATTGTTATAGATTTGCTCACACTTACCTGGCAGGCTCAGCTCCAATCCTTCTGGCCAAGTGCCTGTGTGCACTGCAGAGCTGCAAACCAGGAGCACTCATCTCAGCAGAGGCAGGGAGCATCTAAAGATGTTTTCTTATTCACAGAGCCAAAGTCTTCAGCACAAATTAAACCAATCTGCATGCCATCATGGCTTGTGCTCACTGACATTGCAACAGAGACAGATGCAGAGGTAACCCAGGCCAGTCCAGTCCTGGAAATGAGAGACAGGGAGAACAGTCAGCCCAGCAACCAAAAAAACTTCCAACTTCTTTACAGTCTTGTATTACATTGGTGTTTGAATTTAAGCACGTGTACAACTGAATACCCACTGCTTGCAGAAGTATAAATGAGACTGCAAGCTTCAGGTAAGGAAGCAGGAGCCATAGATTTCTTGATAAAGTACAAAGCAGAACCTGTTAGAATATTGCCCCTTTACACAAGCCAGCTAGCAGCCCAGATTCAGGTTAGAAGTCATGAAAGAACAACCCAAACCTCCATCTACCAACCCACCTCAGGGTCTCTCTGTACACCTGTAGCACATGATGTTGGAACAACTGGTTATTAACATTAATTTTGAAGAGTTCCCTCTTCATGCAGCCTCACACTCAGACAGAAATCAAGCAGGCACAGCTTAAGCAGTTACTGTGCATCAGCTGCTTACATGCCTGGCCTCAGACCCCTGCCCGTGCAAGGAAAGGCAGCTCAGCCTCACTGGCAACAAGAGAGCATCAGCTCACGTGGATTCCAGACCCCCTGTCAGAGACCACAAACCCACTGCAGTCAATCTGCACAGTGTCAGCCTTTTGGGGATGGCAGGAAGTAAAAAAGAACAATTAAAAATCCACTGAAACTTCTCACATTCATCAGAGGACACCACCAGCACATACAGAGCCTCTGCTTTCCAGGAGGTCTGCCTGCAGGGAAAACCCAGGCACCCACCCACCCATCCTCTCTGCCACCCAGCTGTGGGGCAAACAACTGCAAATTTCCAGCATCACAAAACACAGTCCACAAAATGTGCTGGGAAAAACAGGTGCAGCACACCTGGACTGGGTCAGCACCTTACTGCAGAAGGGGAGTGCAGCAGAACAGCATCTGCCCTCCAACCCATCTTATGTGACCTTAGGCAACTTTCCTTTTACATTAATGCAATAAAAAAATTAGATTCTTCATATTAACCTTCTTTAGAACATAGGGCAGATTGGACTGCCCATAATTCATCTTAGAATTAGAGCTGAGCTTTCAGAAAAGTATCTGATCTCCATCTGGACATTGTAAGTCAGTGAACCCACCTAAGCCTGACATCAGCTGCTTCCTTGCTTCATTCTCTGCAGATTCATTTGACAGTTTTTGAAATTCACCCTCTGTGCTTTATACTAGCAAGACTGAAGAGCATTTTATTACAAAAACTTTCATTTTTCTAGGTCCAGTTTAATTCTCCCAAACTTCAGGAGCTCTCTGCCTCGTTACACAGGATCTACAAGTGAGTCCACATAAACTCTTGGCTAACTGAACATTAATAGTCAAATTAACCCTTAGATTGCTCTTTATAGAGATGAACTCTTAAACCCCATCTATTGGTATTCCAGGAATTCAAGTTTTTACCACCCAATTTACCCACCACCATACTTTACAACTTTAAAGCAAAAGGACTCCAGGCTAATTGAAAGACAAAAAAAGAAAATCCAGAGGGCAATGCACACAAGCTGACACAGCTCCTGGGTAGGGCTGGTCGTTTTGCCTTCCTCCTCTTCCTTTTCACTGTTTTTTTTCCTCCAGAGGGACTCAGGCATTAGGCTGAGTGTTGAACTGATTCAGTTTTTCAGCCCTAAAAGATGAATTTCCCTTCTGACTTGATTCATACCCATACAGTCCTTTTGCAATTGTGTGTGTGTAGTTAATCATATGCAGCTACACTGAACCTGACTGTTAGAAGGCTGAGTAAATATAACTACACCCTCGTTATCTTGTTTAAAGGTAGAAAGATTAATTTGAATTCTAACTGGAAATACTGATTCAATGAATAAGCCTGAAATGCAACGGTTTTCAATTACACTAAGAGATTGGTCTTTTGAATTTCCAAATTATGCAAGGCAAAGTAAGTTCAATTTAATCTATACACGGGGATGTATTTGCCATCTTTGTAACACTGGATGTCAGCAGGCGATAGCAAAGAACCAAGTGAAAATAATGGAATGTTGGCTGTTGGTGCCCTCCAGGGGCCAAGCCGAGTATGGCTGGCAGGCAAAACTCATCACTTCTGAGCATTCAAGCAAATATAACAAATGTTGCCTCCTATTGCCCTGTTTTCACAGAGTGCAAGTGCCATTACTCATGTTGCATCAGAGGACAGTTTCTCTTCGGAGCCCCACAGACACTGGGATGCTTGATCAGACAGGAGCAATGCAAGGGAGGGATGAATTTATATTTGACTATTTCTACTTTCCCTGCCCAGATTCCCAAGGGGGGAAAAGAAAAAAATTTAAAAAAGGTTTATATTTGATCACGTTGTGCATCTGTCTGTCCACTGCCACCAGCCTGAAAGCCTTTGCCCGAGTTCCAATAAATCTGGGACACAAGTAGAGGTGGCAAATACCATTCAAGAAAACAGACACTGAGAAATGAGAGTGACTGAACTCCATGTGCTGGGAGGCTGAAGCACCAACCCACCTATTTTTCTTCTCCCCAAAGCCCAGCATCAAGGTCCAGGCCCAGATGCTGCTGAGCTAACACACCAAGGTGATACTCTGAGACTAAGAGACTCCGAGAGCTGCTGAAGGGCACAAATCAGCTTCCAGCCAGACTGGTGGAAAAGCTCCCTTCTCCCTCCCCCATTCCCCTTCTCCTTCCCCCCTGGCCATGCCAAGAATTTAGACTGTAGAGACAAGGAGATTCCAAAAAGTCTTTGACATAATTAATATCAGATAATTGTTCCGAGTTTTCTTTCAGCTGCCACAAATAGAAATTGAGTCTGGGGAGCTACTGCAAATCATTTTTATGCATTTATGATTTATGATGAACTACCCAGCTCCAGCAGCTCTCCCCAGGCTACATCACAATGATTTTAAATGGAGGACCTGTACCAGCAATGACATAACATCAATTCCCAGTATTTAACATGCCCATAAGCTAGAATGTACACTCCTGCTTTGCTGCTGTATCTGACCACATAGCTTGTGGATGAAAAATTACTTTAGAAATCAGAATGGCAGGTAATTAGCAACACGTGCTGTCTTCCATTCCTTTGTGTTGTTCTCCTTAAATCATCTCCCATTCCCACACTTTCTCACTGTTTTCGAGGTTTACTGGGAGGCAGCTTCAAACTTGAAAAGCATCTTGGCTTTCAGTGATGCTACCAGGGTGGTTTTGCAACCTGGAAGGTCTGGGGTTCAGTCTATTATATAATCTATAAATCCAGGCCTATATAATCTATAAATCCAGGCCTATATAATCTATAAATCCAGGCCTATATAATCTATAAATCCAGGCCTATATAATCTATAAGTCCAGGCCTATATAATCTATAAGTCCAGGCCTATATAAATCCAGGCCTATTCACTGAGCTATGTACCAGTTCAGCCTTAGGAGAAATTCAGCTCCATCTTTCTACTTCCCAGACAGACTGTAAGACATCAGCCCCTTATTATGAGAGAAATTCCAGTTAGTACACAGACCAGTACACCAAAGCAACAGGGTTCTGGTCCATGAGCAAGCTCAGACCTGGAGCTGCATGTGCTGCTTTCTGTGAAGGTAACAAAATGGAAAATTACACTGCATGAATCCTGCTCCATCTAAGCTGTTTTCACTTACTTTAGTCAAAGCTGATTAACATGGGGATTCTCCAAGAACAATCTCCAGGATACTTCATAACTTTCACTTGCTGAAGAATGAAAGCAAGCTGAGCATGTTTATTGTGATCACCTGCAGAGCAGTGCTAAAGGCAGCTCAGCATTCCTGCCAGCCCAGGACACTGCTGAGAAATGCAGCCTCTCCCCAGCACCTGCAGGTGGCATGGTCTTCTCGTGTATTTCTCATCCATGCTCTATAATCACGTTCCAGGAGAAAAAAAAACTTCCCAGATGAAACAAGGTTTCAAAAACTATATACTGATTTATGACTTATTTTGCTCAAAACCATCAATTTAAGCAATTGCTTTATTTTCAGAGGCTGTGCTGAATTAGATTTAGAAAACACCAACGTGAAAAGATTAATGCCAGAGAACATAAAATGAGTTAAAGGAGATGGACAAAGAAATGCACACCCAGCACTGGGCTTGGAACTGCAGAATATGAAGACTCATGAAAAGCACGACTCAAAGTGGTCACAACAGCAGCAAACATCTTCAAATAATGAAGCAATGTCCACCTTTGGAATTAAACTTCAGGTAGGATTTCTATCTCCTTAGCATTTAACTGCAAAGCTTTTATAGAGTGAGGGAACTTTTAACTCCTGACAACTCCACAGCCAGGATGTAAGCAGTGCAGCTGGAGAGTCATATCCAGACTTCCCTCCCCTTGGAAGAAATGGAAAATACTTCAGGTGGCTGAAGTTGTGTGTCTTCAGCTTGAAAGAGGCAGGACCAGCAGCCCCAGTGCTGGCTCCAATGTCCTGATGTGCCTTGGAGTCCTCAGGGCTCACTTTGGGCATTCCAGTCTCCCAGCCACAGGATCTCAAGCCCTTTCCATTGAAGCCACTTGGATACTGATTCCCATGGAAAAAATTGCACTCATGTGTTGAGTTACCAAACTGCCTCAAAATGGAAGAGAGATTTTGAGGCATAACCACTAAAATGAAGGGCTTTGTAGCAACACCTTGGCCACAGAACTGAGTGATCCATACATGTGACTTTCCAGTGATCAGAACTGCTTTTGAAAATAAAACTTACCAGGGTGGTCTTGTTTCCCTCAAACACATTTTAAAAGTCCTTACCTCAAAAACTCATTACATCAAGAGAGGACTTCTTAAAGGGACAACATTAGACAATACAGAAGTGCTTTGGAGGGGCTGATACCCCCCCTTCTCCTCCAGTCATTTCCTTGATGGCCCAATTCTTTCACTCAACAGCTAGGAACATGAAGCTTGAGTTTCTCTTTTCAAAGCTTCTTGCTGCCCTTCACTGGCACAGAGTCATGCTGAGCTTGGGAAGGAAATCAGATACTCATACATATCAGCACTGTTTTTTTCCCCCCCTGGGCCTAAATTTAAAGCAGACAACAGGTTTCAGAAATATTAATTTAGATGAGATATTTTAAGTACAGAAGAGGAGTTTCCCAGAGTTTTCCTTCTCATGCTTCTTGCTTCATTAATCAACTCAGTTCTGACAAAATATATTATAGGAAGCTGTCTGTAGCCACTGTGGTCTAAGGATGAATGTTTACAAGCCAATGTCTCCTCTTCAACAAGGACACCACAAACCAAACTGTCTGGGACATCCAACGCTGCAGTTAACTCCTCCTGCACCAGGAGGGTTCTTGCACTAAATAGTGAGCAAAGCAAGAGAAAAGCAGCACACCACTTGGGCAGAGCTGGCACCCTGAAGTGCAAAGCAAGCAGCAGACCCTGAAGATATTTTAGGTGGGAGAAATTAAGTGGGAAAACCCCTGTCTTGCTTGGGAGCTACCAGGAAGCCAGCTTAGCTTGAGCACTTCAGAGTTACCCAACACAGGCCAAGGACAGGGGAGCCTCTTCTTCACCTTTCCAAGCTCTCAGTGATTTATGACATTAGAGATAAAGCTGTGGAGAAAATGCAGCCAAAGAGCAGAACCCTGTCATGGTAGCACTGCTGCTCTAGACAAGAAGATGGATCCCAGACTGAAGAGCTGTGTGACTAAAGTTTGATGTCCCAGAGCCCTACGGAGGAAAGAACAGAACAACAGCATTGATGGCAAGAAGCTCTCAAAATCAGCACTATTGGAGCCAAAACACCACAGTTGTCACAGTTCTCAGAAAGCAGAACACCTGGAACAGCATGTCCCAGCTAGCTCGAGCCAGAAATCCTCTCCTAAACCTCATCTTCCTGCTGAGCCCTGACACTCAGGTCCAGCTGCTCTCATCTGGGATGCCACCAACACCAGGCACAGCTCCCTGCCAGCCTCCTCCCCTTCTCCCAGGGGCACACCTCAGCTCTGATCATTTCCACAATCCTGGTCTCACTGATGAGGCTGAAAACAGACTCATGAGCTGCATGTACTGCATGGCTAACAGGCAAAACTTGTGGTATTTGGACTTGAAAAGGTTTCTTAGTACCTTTCTACCTTCTTGTTACACCTCCCACGTTTGCACTGCTGCTGGCCATGAGAAACTGCAGAGGTGTTTTCCTGTTTGTCACACTCTGTTTCTGCTACAGCAGGATCCCAGCTCCACACTCAGGCTTTAAGTGACAGAATAGTTTGTGTGGTCATGTTTGGGCATGTAAAAATTACTAAGTGCAACCAAATGCTTCCTCAGCTTTGAGCAGAAGCATCTTTCCAATTCCAAACACACTTGCAGATGCTCATCTTTGCACACCACAGCTCCTGCTCCTCAGCTGAGGGTAAGGAACTGGAAGCACTTTTTGCATCTCCTTCCTTGCAACTATCAATTCCAGCAAACCAAAGGATAAGTTTTCCTCCACTGATGGATACACCCTCTCTAGATTTTCAGATGTGGTTCTTCAAATTTCTCCCAAAGAAGACATGCCCAGGGTAATTGTGAGCTCTGCATGTCATTCCAAGAAAGCCATTTGATCCTGTGGTGGGTAAAGAGTTTGCATCAGCCAAGTAACATTTTCTCCAAGCTTAATCTGCTCAAGTTCCACAAGTGCTAATGGTAACCCATAAACCTTTAACCTCCAGAAAAAACCTAAGGCCCACACTTTTGTCTTTCTCCCAAGCTCTTCTACAGAAGATGCCCCAGTTACTCACACTTTCCTAACCCCTTGGTCATGGCACTGCCTCCATCAAGTCATTTTTTGCTGAATTTTGCTGCCTCCCAGGCAGGTTCCAGCTCAAGGTCACCTTAAAGTGACTCCAGATAGGGCAACAGACAAGAGACACAAACACTGCTCCTGGCAAAGACATCTCTAGACCCATAAACCAAGACCTGACCCACTGGGAGCAGAAGGGCTGTTTGGGGGATTGCACACCCCAGCACCCCTCACGGAGGGGTGAGAGGGGTCATGGAACTGACAAAGACTGGGACAGGGTGAAAAGGCCCTTTGGTCCAAAACAAACTATTTCAGTACTTGCCTGCTTCAGGAATTACAGCCCTACATTTTGATTTTTCCAGAAAACTCACACCAAGCTACAGTTCCTCTTTTTGCTACCCACTAATTTAGGGCAGGGAAACCATGGCAGGATTGCTCCAGAGCTCACGGAAGATCTTCCATCTGCACTGCTAGAAATTTCCAAACGAGCCACCTGTGATTCCCCCCAAGCACCACAGCAAAATGGAGAAACAACATTTAATAGCATTGAATTTAAAACTGCCTTAAATAAATACCCCCTCCCTCTGGACCAGTCCTTTCCCTTCACATCACCATCCACTGGGTAGCATGAAGCACTATGATAAATCTGGTAATTATGCTTTTACAGAGATGGGATACTAAATGTTTTCTGACTGTATTTAGTACTCAGACACTCCATTTCAGCGTCCTATCTTCTCCAAAGAAATACGAGATGTTCCATCAAAAAGAAAAAGTATTTCCCCCAAAGACTGCATTGGCTTAAGACCAAGAGCATCCAGATGTCAGGCCTGTACCATTCAGAGATTCCAAACTAAAAAATTCCCCTTTTAAATACCTCCGAAAGAAAGGAAAGAGCTCCTAGTAGTAATACTAGAGCTGAAAGACTTTCAGATATCAAGTCCTGGAATTATTCAGGTACTGAAAGAGCAACTTCAGAGTACTTAAGCATTAACCAGCCAGCTTCTCTCTCACTTCCAGATCTGCAAGAATACATCCTGCACAACTAGAATCAAAGCTAAGTTTACAGAAGAATTCATGCTAGAATTCTGCTGAGAATTTTTTCTTTTTCCTCTTAGAACAAAGCCACTGCTCCTTCTCCCCCTGGCATCTCCATGCCCCCCCAAGGCAGCCTGCTCACACACCACCCCCAGCACCCCAAAGCCTGCTACTTACCCAGTCACAAGATGAGGAAGAGACCAGCATCCCCCCAAAAATATAATCCTGCTAGACTGGAGACAGAAAAAAAACCCACCAAACTCTCAGAACACTCTCCCCCTGACTACAAAACCCCTCAGCAGCTCCTCCCAAGCCCCAGAGGCAGGAGGTGGGACAGGGAGTTTCTCATTATCACCTGCAGCTGGGATGATTGTGTCACCTGTGGCCACCAGCTCATCTTTGCCACCTGGGCAGCTGCTTCACACTGCTGCCCTCCTCCTGACCTCAATCTAAGTGCAGACCCCAGGTGGCACAGGAAATACTCTTCCCTTCCTCAAATTATTAAAAAAAAATTAAATAAAATATAGGGACATGGACAGCAGCCCACTGCAACCAGGCTTGCTAATGGGCCACTTTCTAGCTTCCAGCAAGGGAGTGGTGTTACATTCCTTAATCCAGCTTTAAATCAATGATGATTTTAACTTGCTTTCAGCAACAAGATCTGAGTGCATGGCCCGTGCTGGCTGAGGAGCCAGCCACCCAGAGATGATTGATCAGCATCCCACCTCAGGTGTGACAGAGCCACAATCATATGACAAATTCTCTTCGTCATGCTTCAGCTTCTGCTGGGTTTTAACACAAAACAGGTGTAAAGCAGAGGAATAAAAAATTCCAGACATCATGGCAGATATTGGAGGAGTGTGAACAAAGGGCTGACAGGATGGGTCCCTGGAGACTGGCCTGCAGCAGAAAAGCCTGAAACCTCCATCCCTGTCTCCAACAGACAGTCAATCATTGGCTAATGCCCTCCAATTGTTTCACATTAAATTGTTGGCTCTACTTCAAGCTGTGTTTCATTAGACTTTAATAAGATGCAATAAAACTGCCCAGGATAAACTCTGGCACACACCTGGTACCAAAGCAGGATACGTACATCTGAAAATGCCAAGTTTCTGCCCTCGTGGTTAGGCTCCTGATTAGCTTTGGAAAACTTGATGTGCAGAGCCCAGCCAAAACGAGAGCTTTGTTTTTGGGTCTGTACCACCAGTCCAGTTTATACCTTCTGCCCAGGCCAGTAAGACACAGAAAGAATTGTGTCTCCACTCCAGCTGGCAAGCAAAACTCAAGGGTTTTAACTGACTGTCTCACTAGGAAACCAGAAAATGTTGCTGAGGTATCTTTTGCTGACAGTCAGCTCTGGAATCTCCAATGCCCTCTGAACAAGCAGAATTGGAGAATTAGAACTGCCTCTCCCATAAATCTTGGTCAGGTATGGACCTGAATTAAAGCCCACTGAGGCTGATAGGAGCCCTTTGTTGGTCAGAGCTGGGAAGAAATACCCTGTGAGTTCTCTGAAACCTCCTGAAGTCTGTCTCCCACTTGGTCCTGTCTTTAGTTCTCCCTTTTCATGCCTGATCCATGACCTGTGCTCTGTTCTGAACATGAGACTTATCTGCAGCCACATCTTTCCCATTTTGGCTCTCAGGCCTCTATATAAAACACTTTCAAATGCTGTCCACATGTTTTTTAATATACTGAACTTGAATTTTATTTTATGGAACCCAAGGAACCGTGTTTGCTGATTTCTTTTCTCTTAGATCTATCCATCTGATTTTTTTAAAATTTTCTTTAAATCCCAGCCATGTACTTACTGTACTTTAATTTTCTGTTGTGGCCTTGCTTCAAGTTTTGACATCTTGCTGAAAAGTTTCAGCAACAATCAGTCAAAACACGATGACAGTTTGGTTTTCAGTTTAATCCATCCCAGAGCATAGACCAAAGCAGTTCCCTTCCAGTGAACACAGCCTTTCTAATTTCACTAATCACAGGAGCAGTGAGAGCTTTTTCAGCCCAGGGCTGCCTCTCTGAGTTCCTGCTCCAGCCTAATGAACATGATTTGATGCTTCTTCACAGCAAATGACAATTTCCACATCAGCAGCTGGGCTCAAGGCAGGGTTCCTGGGAGAAGCCTCAGCTCTGGTGTACAAACCTCATGGACTCTCCCCCTGCTGCATTTAGAGTCCTCTCTTTCCCCTGGAATCAGCTTTGATTGTCTCTCAACACTTCCTGATAGAACCTTTTGCTATTTTTAAAATCCTGGTGACTATAACCAATGGAATGAATTCACCCAGAGGTAGCCAGCTCTGTTCCCAGGGGTTATGGCAGAAGACTGGGAAACCAGAAACTGTGACCAGGGCTGCATCTCAAATCTCATAGCTGAAGAAAAAGAAGGATATTTAACCCTACCCTGAACCAGTTCTGAGTGAATTCTGGATCCTTCAAGCCCTCTCAGTGCAGGGAGTGGACCTCTCCTTGCTTACTCCTCATACCCCTCCAAACCAGAATGTAAATGTTGTCCCTAAGGGGAAGTTGCTTTTACAGGACTGGAAGAACCCAGATCTTCAGTACTAAGCACACTTACCTCCAGAGGATGTCATATATTCCAAGTTTCCCACAGCAGAACTGATCTGCCTTGTTGCTCCAGAAACAACTGCATTAATGCACAGTGGGTTGGTACCTGCATCTCCAGAGGTGTGCTGAACATTTGCTATTTAAAACCATCAAGCAGGGCTCATAGCAGTGTTTCATACAAAGGGATATATATAGGGACAAACATTTTTGGCTACATATTTAAAGAAAAAAGAATTTGAATTAAAAAAAAAAAAGTATTTCTGTAGAGAAAAAGAAATATTATAAGGCCTGTTGGATTATTTATCACGTGTTATCATTAGAATTTTCACAAAAATTATCACCAGAGCACCAAGTAATTACTTGGCATCCTTTAACCCAACATAAAATTGTGCCAAATGTTATCAGCAAAAATAAAAATAACACAACTGCTCTAACATCTGGAATAAACATTTCCAGAATAGGACATTTTTCTCATTGATCTGATAAGCTAACAGACCATTAAATACTCAGTATGAGGGAGCAGGGAAATGTATCTGACACCTAGGAGCCATGAAGAAGGATGGCTGTTTCCCCCTGGCTGCACACTGATAGCAATGGGATCTGCAGTGACTGTCACACCACCAGCCCCTCTCCCAAGTCACTTAGGAGCTTATTCAGGTTTGACTCCAGTTCCAGACTTGTCTGAAACATAAGAAAGTTCTGAGCTACAACCAAACTGTACATCCCAAACCTCTTCTGCAACTGCCTGTCAAAACTCACCTTTGCCAACAAGTAGGGGATGGAGGAGAGAGAAACAAGGTTTAAATTGTCACAGAGGAGCAGGCAAAAGCATCCTGGTTACCAAACAGACCCCTCAGACTTGTTCTCTAATCCAACACCATCACCACCAAAAGCCCTGGAGTTTAGCAGTCCCTGCAGCTGCAATCTGACTCCAAACCACAGGAAATATTGTTTTTGTAATGCTGTTTATATTCTTCCGTTTTGCTAACACTGCATCCGTACCAGACAGACACAAACACTCCAGATGCAACTGCACCATCCACCCCAAACCAGACTTCCAGGAGGGGGACAGACAGCAGGGTCCATTCATTGTGTTCCTCACACTGGGGACACCAGGAGGAGAGCACAGCCTGCAGTGCCAGCCTCGTGTCACCCAGGGATGGCTGAGCTTGCAAATGATGCCCTGCTGAGACAGTTCTCCAGATGCTCTGTGCCATCAGGCAGCAGCAGGAGTGGTGCCAGGGCCAAGGAGGTAATAAAGACTCTGTGAACCATGAGAGCAGCAAGACAAGGCACTGAGAGACACTGAGCTCCCTCTGTAGCTAACAGGGATACAAATCGAGAGCAATTCCATAAAATGACAGAACTCCCCTCTCTACATTTGCACACAAAGGGGAAGTAATGACCTTTAAAAACCACGCAGGTCTGGCAAAAAACTTTCTTTAATGGAAAAAAATCTTTTTCTTCAAAAGCCATGCCTGTAGGGAATTTTTTTTTCCAGTGGAATAGGTACATTTTAGGTTCCACTGCAATAGTTTTGGATTTTGATGCATCCTGACTACCTCAGTTATTTGCTAATATAAGCACAGCAAATTATCTGCTATCATCTAGCTGAAGGTATTAGCCTGTAGACAATGATTTAAAGCTCAACTCATCTTTATTCTGAACATGCCAACTATTCATTGATTACAGCTTTTCTGTAGTCATCTGTGCAAATGACAGCTCTTGCCATTCATCACTGCCTCCTCTTCCAGCTGTCTGTCAGTCAGCTCTTCCTGCTGGTGCCAAAGTCACATCTCAGTCTTGCACTGTCTGTGGGGTGAGGAAAGCACAAGAGGAGAACCCCACACAACAGCTCTGTGGCCTTCTCAGGTGTGTGATGTAGACATTTGGGATGTACAATGATCACTGAGGTCTTGGCACTTTGGGGAAATGCTATAAAAAGCACCTAATTTAACATATGGCTTCTGCACAGGACAATTAGAGATTGCAAGCAAGAAGTCAGTATCTTCTCTTGTAACCACCAAATAAGGGGAAGATCTTTATAAAAAAGGATCAGTGAAATGTCTCAGCCTTTTAAAAAGACACTTAAAACAAATCTGTTTGTATATAAAATCCTCTTATTGCTGATAAACAAAAGAACAAAACCAAGTGGTGACAAAATGCAGTGCTACCCTGAAGATTTGGAAAGAAAAGGAGGAGGAGCAGGTGCCTCCTCTGGCCAGGCAGATACTGGTGTGTGAGTCCAGATGGGTTTCAGGAGTCAGATCTACAACAGCCTTGCCTGTTTTTCCACTGAGATGGGTTCCTGAGAGTTCCCTGCTCCCAGCTAAAACAACAGTTGCTTAGGTCATCTCAAAAAACCAGGAGATCTGCCTGTATTTATTTTATTTCAAGCTGTGTTTTTAATCTTGTAAGAAATCATGCCATAGCTTTATCTCGAGCTTTAAAAAGACCCCCAGGTCACTGCTCTTGGAGTGTCTGTGTTAGAGGAGGTGAAGCAGGAGAAGCCTGGCTAATTTCAGAGCTCTGCTGACAAGATAGCACCAACACATGCCAGCACAGGGTGAGCCTGGAGCTCTCCTGGGCTCAGCAGCAAGGATTCTAGACACAAGTACTCCCTGCAACCTGCTGCAGAGGTGGAAATGCACAGCCTTTGCATTCTGTTCCAAAATCACAAACCAAACCCACCTAAAAAGAATGACCAGAAAGCAGAAAATTATTGGTTTGTTTGCTTAAGATAATAAATTTGGCTTTTTTCTGTTCAATATTTTAATTTTCATCTTCAATATTTTTCCTTCCACCCTGAAGATTAGAAAAACAAAGCTTTCCCTTGCTGATAATGACTTCACCCCAGAAACAGAGACCTTAGGAAAATACAACAAGGCTTAGATACCCAAAAGGTATTTGAATGACTAATTACCCTCGGTGTCAACATGTGGAAAGGCCTCAATATTTTTGAGACCTGGAGGCCAAATATGAGACTCACTAAAAACATTTTCCCATTTGCAAAACTGTCTCTGTGTTACTCTTCTTCCCAGCTATCAGTGGTACTCACTTCATCTCTCAACCACAGTTTAAGGTAGCAACATATCAGCATTTTTTTTTTAAGTGCTTTTCACTTCTGCCAAGCAAAGGAGAAGCTGTTCTTTAGGCTGGCTGCCTCCTCATCTTCTCCTGAAGTTTTTCCACCTCATGTCCCTGATTTTAGCAAGGAAGGAATACAAGGAGAAAGAGGTGCTCACATCTGCAGCCACTCCTGCTCCATCCCCTGATTTGGCTGGAGGGAAGGAGCAGGTCTTGATTGCACAGAGCTTTGAAGTTTCATGATGATTGGAACATGTGCTGGAAACAGTGTCACTACCATATTTATATCAAAGTTGATTATCTAGAGAAAGGAAGTCTGTTTACATGTTTGCTTCCACTTCTGTTGATACACAGGGAAAGGAGAGGGAAATTAGCATATGAAAATGCCAGCTGGGACTAACAGCTATCAAAATAAGATAGGGCTGGGCTCAGATCAAAGAGATCTGCTAATTTGGAGTAAGTCTGATATTGCCTTTTCTGTCTCAGAGTTACTTTAGGCCCTCACAGTAAAAAGATTTATTTGTAACCAGGAGAACACATTTGAGTTTCTCATTTTACAGACTTGACATTCATGGGATGAAATTGTTTCTTTTACACAGTAGAAGGATAGCACCAAAAGAACAACGTAAATTCTTTCTGGTACCTTTCAGCCCACGTTCAAAGACATGAAGTATTTGGCATAGAAGATTAATTCACCAAGGTGATACTCTAACAAATTATGTCAAGACATCTGAAAGTCATCATTTTTGTGCACATGCATGCATTTTAAAAGCAAATCTACAAGAGGATCAAAAACAAGATTAAACCACATCTGTTTGGGTTTATACTACATTGTCTGCAGAGTTCAAAGTTGTTTCCTTTCGTCTAAAAAAACTTACCCAGCTGTTTTTTATCTTAAATTCCTACCACTATCAAAGAAGTGTTTTCATTGGCCAGCCACTGTTATTTCTAGAGGTTGAGCAAGCTAGGAATGGAGCTAAGTAAGAAAATATGCTTTATTCATCAAAGGTTTGCCCTCTGTGACTTGACTTGGCACACTGAGAAAATTAATAGAGAGGTTTCACCAGGTTCTATTGGGAGCAGTCTATCTACTGTATGTCATCATGCCATAAATTAGGTCCTCAATCTTTTTACACAAGTAATTGACTACAACTGACACCGATAAGGAAAACACCAGACAGAATGAATTGGAAGAGGCACAGATTATACAATAAATAAATAAATACAGCACAAATTCAATAGGTGGGAAAGAGAAATGTTTTGAAAACTGCCATCGACCTGTAAACATCCTGCAGAAAGGCAGGTGTTGTGCAGCACTCTTGTGAATGCAGGACTTGTTCAGCTGCCACTGACAAATGGAGGCAGACACGTACATGTGTATTTATACATGCACACACAATAACACCAGATCATGAACTCCTGATGTTCAGCCTTAAACAAAAAGAATAAAAGGTGCTACAACAAGACTGCCTCCATCACAGCAGTGGTTTGTGTTAAAATAGAAAAGGAATATTAAGTTAAACTAAAAGCATATGACAGGACAGCTGCATGCTGAGCTATGCATTTCTCTTTTCTATATGTCCCTGCCCTTCTGAATGCCTTCAAGTTGCACGGGAGGGTCTGTTTGACACACCAGAGCCCCAGTTTCACCCCAGTGGGAACTGGCAGACACCTCTCATGAACTAGGATCCATCCTAAAGGCAAAGTTCCTTACATCCTAAGGCCAGTCTGGATTCCTAAACCAAACATCAACCTTTGCTAAGGTGTCCTGAGGGGCACCTGCTCTCACACACAGCAGGGAAAGGGAATGAGCACTGATTGCCTTTCCAACCAGGAGCCCAGGGCAGAAGTGGCAAATCTTGGGTTGTTGAAGCAGACAGGAGGGTATACAAGTTGGAAACTTGAGGGTCTCCCTCTGGAATTTGGTACCCAACCCCCTCAAAAGTTTCCTTTACTTTGCAGATCTGGCCCTATTCTTTCTGCAGCAGGAATAAAATTTGTTTTTATTATGCAGCAAACAAGAAAATTGAGCAGTTGGGCACCCTACAGCTGGTCTACTAATGTCCCAATCTTTTCAATATGTTCATTATTCAGTTGTCACAGATTCATACATTTGATAGCTCTCAATCTGCAGATCATTCATATCAGGGCCTAACAGCTGGCATTCCATGCCATAACACTGCAACTATGGAGCTGCAATGTATAGAACATGTGGGGCTAACTTTGCTTACCAACTGAGTACATGCTGTGTGCTCTGCAGTCAAATGTCATTTTACAAATGCCCAATTTAGATTTAACATTGTGTGGGATAAACCAATAAATCTTTAGCCTGGAAAAGGGAACAATACCAGCTAATTTATGTAACTAATCAGAAGCACATCATTTTTGTTGTGTTTGTTTTCGCCTGAATCTTGACCTTGAAAATATTTTGGGTGGTCTTTGTTCTACATTTGTTCCCCCCTTTTTCCAAACTCTAATGTTTCAGACTAACCTCTATGTGAATTATCTTTTCTACAAAAATGGAAAAAAAAAGCAGTGATTCAATCTGCTGACATATGGTTAAGAACCATTCACAGAAGCCTGGATCTCTGCATAGAGCTCAGGAGGAGTAATTGTACCTGGATTCTCCAAAGGGAGAAAGTTAAAGAATGGAAATAAATCGAGATGAAGAACAATAAGAAAATATGCTGACAATATATTCAAACACCTTCTGGCACACAGCAAGAAAAATAGCCCCAGTGCCCCCATCATTATTTAATGCAATTCTCTTTTTCCAGGTCACGGTAATACATGTTCCAACCACCATCTGAAAATTAAATGCAAAGCTGGCCAGAACCAGAATTCAGACAGCTCCAAGGGGATGTGTTCAATCAATGCCCAAGTGCCTTGGAAATTTAAGGTAAATTTTCAGAGTCCCAAAGCAACATTTAGACCCAATTTCAGTTCTTGCATCTCATGCCTTTAAACATCCTTTTGCATTTGGCTTAGGCCAGCAATGCATTCAGCTGTAGCCACACAAACTTCATTTTTAGAGCAGAACCATGCCTCTTCATATCAGATCATCTGAGGAGCAACAACAGCTAGGCCTAGAACAACAATGCAGCAAAACCAAATAATTTTAAAAATATGCTGCCATTGCCTGTCCCTGATGCCCCAGGGACCCCACAGGAGGTGAGCTGAGGACAGAGCAGGCAGCAAATATCCTGGCTCTACACCCAACAACTCCCTTCAGTGCTATTTCAGGGTATTTCTTTCCCCTTCCCATACCAATTCACCCTTTATAATTTCAAAGATGGATAGATGTGGATTGAGGGGGTTGAGGTTTCTGGATGAATAACAGCAGTAAAGGCCATCCAAGTGATTTGAAATGCAAATCCATGGAGGAACAGGAGGGCAGCCCTTGGTGGATGGTTGGTCATAACTGCTTGTGCAGCAAATATTAAGGTGTATTCAATTTCTCACTGCCTCTTACTCACTAGCAGACAAGTCTTATTTAGAAAAACAGTTCACAGCAACCTCCACCTTCAGTCCTGGAAAAATTCTGTGTGAAAGGAACAAATGTTTTGCTTTGGAAAAAAACTGTGTGTAAATCCTGTGTAAATCTGGAATAAGTATTTGTAAGGATTGTGTTGTATCTGAGTCAGGTAAACATGCTCAGAGTCACATAAATTCCTTTCACAGCATGGATGCCATGAGAAGGAGACACAGAGACTGTGCCAGCAATGCTCTCACTAACCAGTCCCCTCGTGGTATGACAAGGGATATGGCCACAGCCAAAAGCAATAAACCTCCCCAGCTGTGGACAGAGTCTCTCTGAGATCACTGCCCAGTGGGTAGAGCTCAGAATACTCCCTTGTGCTTGGGCAACTCATGTCAGAGATACCATCAAATAATCAGTTGAAGATAAACAGCTCTCTCAGTCCCACAATCCTCCTAACACTCCCACAAACTCATTAGGTGCCTATTTTCAAGCATCAGAATACCAGAAAATATGAAAAATGAAACCCCCAACAAGATTATAGTCTCGACATCCCATTGGCATTGCTAATATTGCTTCATATTATATAAACTTGGAAGGCTATAGTTATGGGAAGGCATTGCAGCTTTCCTTTCCAAGAGGGTGAAAAATGCAGCTGAGCCTTTTTTTTAAACTACCAGGATTTAAATTACCATCTGTTTGTCTTTTAAAACACACAACCAAGAGGCAGCTATGCAGCTGTATGCTCACCTACAGAGCACCTCAGGGTGGAGGGGCTGTATGCAATGGCTCTGCTAAGCTGGTTCTGCTCTGCCATCCTCAAAAGCATCCCTGGCTCTGGCCTTACCCAAGCAGCTTTAATAACACCCTGCTCTGGAGGGGAAAACAGACTCAAACAAAATCCTTTTGTTTCATCACTCCAAGTATTTCCAAAGAACTTAATGATACAAAAGCAAACATGAGATGCAAAATCCTGCTGTATTGAAAAAAAAAAATAAATTGTAGAGATGTTTTCTATCCAAAGAGACCCTTTTAAATATTTTCAGACCTCCAGAATGTTTCTGTTAGTCCTCCTCCTCCCACAGGACCTGGGAGCTCTGGTCAAGTGCTTTGTCCTACTGTACAAAGACATAAAGACACAGCCCACCCCAAGGCAGTTTGCAATTAAAACAAGATGAGAAACAAAGTTGGGATAGAGGGAAGCCAGGAGGGCATTCAAGGTAACCATGCTCATGCAGCCAAGCTGTGCCTCACTACAATCTGTAGGTTTTTGATACGAATCAAACAACCACAGGGACCTCTATGGAAGTTTTGAAGAAATATTCACACTCTGTGAATGTGCCAGAGAAGTGCCTCCAATAAGCATGAATCAAAGGACAAGTTTAAATCTGAACAGCATGGGACAGAGATGGGTGTTGGGATCCATCTGCCTTTGGCAGTCAGCCTTCCAGTAACCACAGGGAGAGAACCAACTGGACAGGCTACACCAGGTCTCAGTAGCACCTTGCAGGCACAGCCAAGATGTTTATAGGTGATACACATCAGGCACATCAGAAAAACCCTGCTGAGGGTTCAGGTTTATAGATGAATAAATAGCTTATCTTCTCTGAAAAGGGAAGGTTCCTGCTGTCACTTGTCTTCTTCTCTTCCTTCCCATGTCCAGCCAGCATGGGCAGACTGTTTCTACCCATCAAAACCAGTGAAAAAGAGACCCAACCAATTCATTGTGCAGTCAAACCAGGTCTGAAAATGACAGAGTGAGAAAGTTGGGGGGGGGAAATTGAAGAGAAATCTGAATGGAAGAGGACTCTTATCAGGAAGAAAGGGAACACCATTTTTGCAGCAATGCAGCACCAAGATAATCACTCCACCCTCTTCCCTATTTCACACACCCTTCTCATCTTGCTTGCATGCTCAGTAAGAGTGCACCAACTCTGCTCCTCACAGAAGCCTGATGTTAACAGAAAATACCCAATAAATTGCTGTTCTTCAAATGGCAATGAGGTGTTTTAGTGGCTTGACTTTTCATTGTCTGGGTGTAAAGAAAATATGCTTATTTTCTTTTTTTATATACGAGGAAACATATGGAAGCTGGATGATACTTTTCCCAGCCTGCCAGTATTTTAAATTCATAGAACCCAAATCCTTTGGGGAATGTCATAAATGTGCATGCACTCTCAAGTGAGAATGCTTGCACAGGGATCTTTAGATTAGCAGATCTGTGTGCACAGATATACAACCCCCTCTTCAGAGGCCTCAGACATGTGGAAGCCAATGCAGGTCAATGCTTCCCATGTCAGGGTTGCTCAGGCCAGCACCAAAGCAGCAGTTCCTAACTCCACACCATCACAGTTCCTCAGAGGAAAGCTCCTCCACGGATCTATCAGCACCAGCTGCACAGAGTTTTTCAGTTTATCACCTAGGACACAAGAAGAATGCCTTCCAGGCTGTTTTATCTGTTAGACCCAAGCATTTCTCAGTCTTTTTATCTGACACTAAAATTTAGCCCTAGGAAATATCTGCCACTGCCCAGTCTGTCCTAGAACAACAGAGCAGTCCATCTCAACAGTGCATGTAAGCTGATGAAAATTTCTCACTTTAAAATATTTTAAATTTTCATGATAATTGTTTTGCTTTATTCAGTGACTTCATGATGCAAGAAAAAAACATTTATATGTGGAACTAGATTTTGTGTTTCAGCAATATCCTTACAGCAGTACCTGAAGGGGGCCTACAGGAAAGCTGAGGAGGGACTTTTACAAGGAATAATAGGATGATAGCGGATGGTCTTATGATGAGAGAGGGAGGATTTAGATATTAAGAAGAAATTCATCCGTAAGGGTGGTGATACCCTGGCCCAGGTTACCCCCAGAAGCTGTGTCTGCCCCATCCCTGGCAGTGGTGAAGGTTGGATGGGGCTTGGAGCACCCTGGGTTGTGGGAGGTGTCCCTGACCATGGCAGGGGGATTGGAATTAGATGATTTTTAAGGTCTCTTCCAACCCAAACCATTCTATGAATTTCCCCTGAAACAGTCCTTCAGCAGAAACATTTGCAAGGTATGCCCACTCCTATCACATTCAAAAAAAAAATAGCACTAATATTTGTCCCCACAAGTGAACACCGAATGCCCATGAATGCTGAAATGCTGCAGGACCTAAGACTTCAGAAAGGTCCTCTCTGACCTGGGGAGCTGAAGGAACTCCAAATGCCCAGGTCTGCAGGGTCTGGCATGGCCCAAGAACCTGTTGGTACCTTTCCTGAGGCTCATCAGAAGGTGGCAGTGTTGGATCCACCATCGCCTTCAGCCTCGGCCGTCAGCAGCAGCTGCTGGCACAAATGCAGCCCTAATAATGACAAATTACACATCCGCTGCTCAATCACTCATCATTCATGTGCCCAGCCTGTCCCCTGTCAGGTGCCCACAGCCCAGAGCCTTCAGACTCAATCAGCTCTTTTGTTAAAAAATAAAAATCACCAACAGAGCAGTGGGGAGATGGGACCCAGGGGCTGTGGCAGATGCACTGACAGAATGACAGGATGACAGGATCATCCGGGTTGGAAAGGACCTCTGAGATCATCAGGTCCAACCCTTGATCCACTCCCCCCGTGGTTCCCAGCCCATGGCACCCAGTGCCACATTCAGGCTCTTCTTAAAAACCTCCAGGGATGGAGAATCTACCCCTCCTTGGGCAGCCCATTCCAGTGTCTGATCACCCTCTCTGGAATGACTTTTTCCCAATATCCAACCTAAACCTCCCCTGGCAGAGCTGAAGCCCATGGCCTCTTGTCTTACTGGGAGAAGAGCCCGACCCCCCCCTGGCTCCAACCTCCTTTCAGGGAGTTGCAGAGAGTGATGAGGTCTCCCCTGAGCCTCCTCTTCTCCAGGCTGAACATCCCCAGCTCCCTCAGCCCTTCCTCACAGGACTTGTGCTGGATCCCTTCACAGCCTCCTTGCTCTTCTCTGGACCTGCTCCAGCACCTCAATCTCCTTCCTGACCTGAGGGGCCCAGAACTGGACCCAGGACTCAAGGTGAGCACAGGGGAAGAATCCCTTCCCTGGGCCTGTTGGCCACACTGTTCCAGGGACATCGGGGTCCCTGCTTCTCCAGGCTGGGGTTTTTAGAATAAAGCAGATAAATGACTGGACAGCAGCCCCAGGCTGTGCCTGACAGGATAGCTTCAGCCTTTGGTCACCTCACAGCAGACAGGAGGGACAGTAACGTGTGCTGGACTGCAACTGATGCTGCAAGTGCCCAGCACCCAGCACAAGCCTGATGGGCACCAAGATCACTCAGAGTACAAGCTCTGCAGCTTCTACAAGGCCCAGAAGCTCTGACCCAGGGCCCAGAAGCTCTGACTCCAGCTCAGCTAAGTTGTGACAACACCACGGGGTGCAGACAGACACATCTGTCCCCTGCCTCTGCACCAGCTTGGGCAGGGGACACCCCTGGCCCAGGCAGCTCCTTCTCACACCAAAGGTTCCACACCATAAGCCCAGCAAAGGGGGAAAATGGAATATTGAAAATGGAATATTTTGGCTACAAGCATCGAGCTACTCCAACCACTTCAGGATGTGCAGGGAGCTGATGGAGCTGCCTGTCGGATGCTTTAGCAGGGGGCGGATGTTGCCACGTCTCAGGCCCACCTCTTGGGAATCACATGCATGTTCCTAGGTCAGCTAAGCCTTGGAATTGTGTCTGGGTGAGCTGGAGCCATAGTGTCAGCCCTGAGACCTTCCCATCAGCCCCAAAATCAACCCTGGATTCATGCTTTGCACAGAAAATTTCCAGCATTTTCCATCTCTACCACAGGACACCTTGTCCAGGTGGTGAACTTCTGCCTCTTGTCAGATCTGAAAAAGCAAAATCCCTGAGGAGCAGCTTCTAAGTGCTCACTGTCCCTTCTGTATTTACCCCAGTGGAAAGGCTGGAGGAAGTGTCTGCTGCTCAGTGCAAGCAAGAGGCAAACAATCTGGCTCAGAGAGGAAACATAACACCAGCTGATGCAGAGCTTTTTAGCATATGAATGTGTAAATTTGCTGTGACAGGTGGGATGTTTCAATGACTTTCAATAGAAAGCCAACTGCTACTCAGTTATCATTAGAAATTTCTCACTGAAATGCCAATGACTGGTGCCCCATGCTGGGTAATGAAGCTCCGAATTAGTTTTTAAAAAGAGAGAGTGAGAGCAACTAAAAACAATATCCCTGCTGGGTGATTTCCTGATCGGAGCACAACTAGCAAAATATTTGTTCATGCAAATGTTTCCTGCCGTGAGCAGCTTAACAATATCAATGTGTTTCATGCAGGAAAATAAACAACAAATAATGAAAAGCACATGAGGCAAAGAGGAGTATTTGGAATCATCCTAATTACAGAAATCTTCCCTTTAGGGAAAGAGCCAGAGAGTCCAGCAGCCCAGCACTGACATCAGCCTGTAACAGAGCCAGGGCAGGAAGAGTCTTAGGAGGAGATGTCCAAGACAGCCTAGCACTTACACCTCTTTGTCAGATGTACAAGGTTATTCAGAATTTCTCTGCTGGTGTAAGGCAGCTTGCTCACAGAGCAGCCATACCCTCAGTACAACCCTCTGTCTGCATGATTTGCAAGGATGAGAGGCAAAGGACAATTTCAGTAGATGAGTCCCCTGGAAAGTGGCAGTAAGACAAGGGACATGTTTTGGGGACTTGCTAAGATTCATACTTTGCTTTTTAGTGGCTCCTGTCCAACAACCAGCACACAGGAAAAGAGCCTGTATATTTTTATTCTCCTAGAATAATACAGAGAAAAGTTCTAATCTCTCTCCTTGAGTTCTCTTCCCCTTCCAAGATGAAAAACCAACATCAGATCATCACCTGGTCGTGCCCAGCCACAAGAAGAGACACAATGGGCCAGCAGACCTGTCAGCAGCAGGTCAGGCCAGGATTTAAATTCTCAGTGGATCACATACGTGCCTCCTGCAACAACCCTCTGCACCTGACCAGCCCCTCACCATTGCCCACTTCCATCAGTGCTTCACTTACGTTTCAATTTGCTTTTATTAAAATAAACACAGAAACTACAATAACAAAATGACCCAACAGCAGACATGTGTACTCATGTCCAGGAGGCTTGCAACACTACCAGCTAGAAAAGGGTTTTTTTTTTTCCTTCTTAACTGGGCATAACCTATATTTCAGGGACAAATGGGATTTTTGCTAAAACTAGGAAAACACTGTTTGCTGTGACCCAACAGAGTCATGCTCACTGAACCAAATGTCCTGCTCTAAATACACTAAGTGCTACACTAAGTGAAACCAAACAAATGAATTCAAAAAGATTAACAACTCTAAAGCTAAAAGACATGGGGCCTTTCATGTTTTTCTCTCCAGGATATCTGGGACATTTGTTGTGAACACAAGTATACTGCACATGATTACAATTTATTGAATTAAACCCAGAAGAGTTGCTGTTGGATAAAGTAGCACTTTCTTCCCTTGCCTGGTGCAGATGAAATCTGGAACTTCAATGCCCATCTGCAATACCGTGTTCCATTACAAATATATCAAGCAAATTAAACTAAGTTCATCTGGAATATTTTTTTCGACTCTGGTTTTTGAGGTTATGAGCAGGGCTTCAGGCAGCTGCTGCAATCAGTCTGTAAATTAAATGTTGGTTTCATGGTGGTTGATGACCTAAAGAAAGAGCAAATGTTGAACACTAGGGGAAAATAACAGAATCCTGTTTAATCATCTTACATTTCCTCTTTTTTTGTTGTTTTTCTTCTTTTCCCTTTGGTCTAAAAAAGCTACTTTTCTAAAATGGGATTAAAAACTTCAGCCATTTTGCTGCAGGAGCCTTTGGTTTCAACCCACAAAACGACAACAGGGGGGATTAATTTTGCTTAACAATCAACTCGAAAAGTTGCCTTGAAACAAGACACACTGCACTTAGCTTTGAAGCTCAAATGTTAGCTCCAGTTTGAATCTGAAGAGACTTCTGAGGAGCACATTAGCACCTAGGCTCTGCCTGTAGAAGATTTATGTGGAGGACCTTTAGCCACAAATCCCTGTGTGTACCACAGACCATAAGCAAAATCAGACTGGATGTACAAACAGGAGCTACTGACACCCACCAAAGCTGCTGGCAATGTTTCTGTGTCTCCTGATGCTGCATTTGCAGGCTAATGGCTTGGCCCATGACATCAGTTTGCAGGGGAGCACTGACAAAAGAGCATCTGACAACCAGCACAGGGAATGCTGCTACGTGGCCACCCCAAGACACACTCCTCTGAAAATGAACAGGGCTTGGGTGCAGCCAGCACTCCCAGCCACACCTGGGGGGTTACATTTTGGATCAAGCAGTTTAGAGAGACCTTGTCAAGGTCTACTCCTCTTCTGCCTCACCCCAAAGCCTTCTAACTGTATCAGCCATCAAAAACGTGACTTCAAAGCTGAAGAAGAAACCAAAAGCAAACATCTAAAAGCCCAAATGGAGGCAGACAACGACACCCAGAGCTCCAGGAAGTGTCACTTTACAATATGTGAAGTCTGTGGAGGTGATGACATTAACACTAAGAGCAGAATTTCACTCCCAGTGCTGCTAGGAAGCAGCTGAGAAGCTCACAGCTCTGCTCCGAGGTGTCTCTTGAAGTCTCCTCTATTTCTTTGCACTTCCCTGACAACAGCTCCCTGTGTCTCTCTGGGAACACTGAGCATTGTGAAATCAGAGTTATTAGCTATGTCACCCAAGGCAGGGTGCAAAACAACCCAGAGCTCTCTTTCTCAGATCTGGGAAAAATATTTGCCTCAGCTTTATTTCTTTACCACGAGTATTAAAAAAAAAAAAAAAGGCACTGAAGGAGTTTACAAACCCTTTTCATGTGGAGAAGAGGAACGTGAATTCCCTTTAATCTTTCATAGCTTGTGTGTGTTAACTGCATGCTTCTAGAGTGCCAGCTGATTTGAATTTTGCAAGGGGCATGCAGGGACCACCAAAGTCAAGGAAGGGCTGTCCTGCCATGGGAGTGGCTGCAGGAGCCAGGGCAGAGGTGAGGGGGTGGAATGTAGACCTAGAAAGAGACACTGCTGAGCCCATCAGCAGGATGACCTCTTCTGCAGACTGAAGTCCATCTGCTCCAGTTGGGTTTCCCCTCAAGCAGGGAGGTTTTCCTCTTGAGCTCTGGCTCATTCCACACCTCCAAGTTGCCAGGGAGGAGGAAAAAGGCTTTTTGCTTAAGCCAAGGTGTCTTTGCAGAGGGAAGCCTTCACTGCAATGATGGGGATCAACTTGATTTTAGGATGGGTGGCTTACTGTGAAGGGAAAAGATTGATTCCTGTGTAGTACGGAAGAGAGATTAATCATGGGGAAAAAAAAAAACCAACCAGGTAAAGAGAACATCCAACAGATTGTGTCCCCAGGGCACTAGGGACATCCCCCTATCTAGATTTTAGTCATTAGTTTACCACCTCCCTGAGATGAAGTACCCACATTGCTGATGCATTTTCTAAGTGCTTTCCAGAGTTTAATATTATTTGTTATGTCCTACAAGCCTCCTTGCAGGAACAGATCTGAAAGAACTATTTGCACAATGACCATCACTGAAAAGAGAGAGGGACATGCACTGCTGTGCCACAAACCCTGGGGCAGGATGCAAACTGCCTCCATGCAGGGCTCCAGCCCTCCAGCTGTGACTGCCACAGAAAAACTGACTGCATTTAGGAGGTTTTTATTGAGCTGTATTGATGTGAATTTCATCACGTGGTGTAATTCTTCATAATTGGGTTGAAAGATTTGTGATATTTCCAAGAAGATTACTAAATAAGGCTAGGGAAACAAGCAATGTTTAACGTGAAATCTGCCAAGTAATGTGAGATGGAGAGATTTCCAGCAGGATGTTCTTCCAGGAGGAAATTTGGTTTCCTTGAATCCACAATGTTTGCAGAAATGTGACAGTTTCAGTGACACCGTGGTCGGAAAAAAAGGTGGAATGGGGTTTAGGTTGGGATTGTACATTCAGACTTCCTTTGAGTAGAACTTTTCTGGTTTTAAATACTTTTTTTTTCCAGTGCCTTTTGTTACACAATACAACACAGAAAAATCCATTTCAGACCAAAACTCCATTAAAACGAAAAGTTTCTCTTGTCTTAAAAGAATTCTTCCTCCCAAAAGCTCATGCCACAAGAATCCAAAACTGTGTTCCATCCTCATTTTGGGATGGGAAGTGATTTGAAATCACAGTAAACTCCTGTGAAATGAAAACCTCTCTTACCACACGGCTCCATGGCTTTCAGCTAAATTCACAACTGGAGCAAAATGTAGAGTGGAAAAGAGGCTGATACACTTATAAAAGTGTACATTTATGATATCTATGTGATAATGCTAGAGAGTTAATTATAGAAGACACTCTAGACCTATGGCTAACAGACCTTAGGTGCCCAAAAGGAACTTGAGGCATTTCTGCCCCAGTTCTGCCCCTCATGCTCTGTTGGCTCTGTTGGTGATGAGCACCAAGGCCATGCTGGCAAACAAATGGCTGTGTCCCTGCAATTCCCCAGGGATTCCCAGATTTCAAAGCCAGAAGGGATCATGGAGACACAACACATGTGTAACACAGTACCAGCCTTCATTCTTTCAACACTTGTGTCCCCTTACCCAGCTTGCCAAGTCTCGTGACTTATTGGCAAGTGGTAGATTTTGGCCAGGGCAAGAGCTGCTCTCCCAAGCACACCAGAACTTGCAACTTAGTCAGAAATTTTAGTCAAGTCAAGGGGAACTTCAGCCAACCTTTTCTGACAAGCTGTTTATTCTCATGTCTTTTTCCCAGGATCAAAGTAATCCCAGCGTTCCCAAAAGTCAGCAGTGTGCTCTTCACTCCCATCAGTAACCCAATACCAGAGTGTCAGGGAAGGAGGGGGAATGGAGATGGAGAAAGATCAGCAGATAAATAGGATCAAATTTCAAGCACAGGGAGAAGCTCCAGTGGACTTCCCCTCCAACCCCCAGCTCCCTGGCTCCTTCTCTCAATCCTGGCTGGTTTGAAACAGTAAGAAGGAAATTGTGCTGCAGCTGCAAATCCCTCTGCTGACCTGAGGAGTGTTCCTTCTTCTTGCTCCTGTTGCCCAAAACTGTCCCAGAATGAGCAGAACTCACGGGGCAGGGGGGTGGTGATGACATCTATACTGGAAATAGTAATATGCAGAACTGATGGGAATGGAGAAAGCAGGGAGAACACAACTGATTTGAAGGGGGAGTCATCAAACAGGCCAATTTGGGAATAGAAAGTACCCACCAAATAGTATTTTTTCTTGATCAGTATAAAAGACCTGACAGCACTGCCTCAAACTCCCACTGAGAAAGGAAGGAACATGAGGAAGAATATATATATTTTTAAAGTTATCCAGAAAATAGACCCCAAAACTTTCTCCTTAAATTTACCTGAGGGTGGAAGTGTAAAATGTCTCCCCTTTTCAATCTAGTTAGGTTAAAACTGCTGCATTCTGACACAGGTTTATCAAGCAGCCTGCAACAAAATCAGTTTGCTCAGAGATACCAAATCCACAGCCCCTGCAGAGATGCCTCCTCACACAGAATTATCACCCAGTTTGCAGCTCCTGCTGAGCAATCCCACTTCCAAAGCTGAGCCTGAGCAAAGCCCCAGCCTGGGAACATGATCCAAACAGAAAATAACTGCTTTAATGAACCAGTTGCTAATAGCAAGACAGAACATCTTCCCTGGATTCAGCCTCAGCTCTGCTCTTCTATAAAACCTGGGAGACTATGGGTTAGATGGCTGAATACAAACTGAAGACATTTCCTAAGATGTTTCAGGGCTGATAAAGTACTATACAGGTACCAGAAAAAAAAAAAAAAAAAAAAAAGTATGGTCTCCTAATCTGAACTACTAGTAGTCAAAGAGATGGATCCTGCATGAAAAATCCTAAGGACAAGCTGGACAAAGCAGCCAAAAAGCTGAAGGGCCTTTAGATTTGGAGGGTGAGCAAGACTGTATGGAATAAGAGCAGCAACAGAGCTGCCATGGCTATCACAGCTAATTGCATCCGTTCTTCTTCCCTAATAATTTGCAGCTGAATAGAAGGCTCTGTGGAAGTATTGGATAAAAAAAAAAAAAATGTATTTCAAGCAGAGCCCAATTTTAACAACTGTCTGGGAGTGATTATTTATGTGAGTGCCAAAGAATTTGACATAATGGATTAGAAAGTAAAACCAAATTCTGCTCTCAAGGAAATCATATTGGATTTCAATGGAGTTACTCTGCATCTACATTATTTTTTCACAGGCACTGGTCTTTGACAGTTGACCCTGTTGGAAGAGCTCAAGGTAAGAAAAGGGAATGAGGAAATCAACTTAAATCTTAAAAGATGAACAAATGAAAGAGTGGAAAAGGCTCACATGCTGCTCTCCAAGCTTGTCTTGTGTGTTGGATGAAACTTCCCCTATCAAACCCAACTTCTACTTATTTGGAGATCCTCGTGTTCATCCAAGACCCTGTTCAGCTATCATGAAATGAGCTTCAAAGAAAATTATCCCTTTCTGAGTGTGGGTTTTTTTTTTCTCCCAGTAGCTTTCATGGCATTTTCACTTCCTTCAGCTTTTCAGATTTCAAACTTAAACAAGCGTGAAATCTTTGCTCTGCTGAAGCCAATGGCAAAATTCCCACTCAGCTGGATCATCCTGCAATTTCATGCTGTACATTTTGCCCAAGCTTTACTGCAATCAAAGCTTCCTTGTTGCTCCAGTTAACAGTAGACTGTTTCCAGTTTCTGGCATTCCTTATATGAAGATAGAGAGCTACAAAATAGGAGTAATAGCGGAAAGGGAAGGTACTGCTCGAGCAGTCTCTTTGAGGGCAGAAGGAAAAGTGATGCAGGTGCAAGAGCAGAACATTTACAGCCCTACAGCAACTGAGGTGCACACTGCCCCTGCCACAGGGGGAGATTTTGCTCAAAAAGATCCACACAGGAAGGAATTGCCATCTACTGACTGCTGGTGCAGACATGTCTGAGCTGATATTCTGGACTGAAAGAGCTAAAAAGCAGCAGATGCATCCTTGCACTGGGGAAAACTGGAGGAAGTTTGTGCCTGAGAACCACAGCCAATTCTCATTTTGCTCATGGAGAAGCAGAGACCCCAGAGAATGAGCTCGTAGCAAAGCAATGAGTATGTCCTGTGAGAACATAGTGTCACCTGAGTTATATAGGTCATGTCTAGACACAACCACTTACATTCCAGGTAATCAAATAATCCTTAAGAAGGAGTTGTCCAAAGAACAGTCCCAGATCTGGCAACTGAAACCAGATAAAAATTTGGTTTTAGGAATAAGGCACAGTCCAAAATCCCTGGACCCAGGAATAGGGTCCAGTCTGGAATGTTTTAAGTTACTTGCTTAGAATCAAGCATATTCTCATGACCAAAATGCATTTTAATAAATATATTCCCTGAAAAGTCCAGTAAGGCTCATGGTAATCTACTTAAGCATTATTTTCTAGAAGGTTTATGATTTCTGTAAGCTGAACTATATGTGAAAAGTTACATTCATGTGTCTTCATATAGAAAGTTTATTCTTTTATTATTATAGAAAAACCATGAAAAGATTTGTCTGAAGCTATTGGCTATTGTGCTACACATCTGGTGGAATGCTGGTTATTACACTGACTCCTTCAGCACCTCAAATGAAGCCCGAGGCTAAAAATGAACGTAAGTAACACAATAATACTGTAAAAAGACATTATGGAATCATACAGAAATACTGAGCCAAATCCAGCTGTCAAGGGGGAAAAAAAATCCTGGCTGAGTTTTTAAAATAGCATTAAGTGAGACAGGAAAAAAGGTCAAAAACCTCGTGAGCAAGCCACATCCTCAGCCAGATCCGGGGTGCCTGGCAGGACAAGCAGTGCTAGAGCCAACTGCAGGAGGATCCCTGCCTGGTCTGAGGTTGACACTTGTTGATTCTATTCCCAAAGCTAATTAAAGGCTTCCCAGAAATATCAGTTGAAGTTAGTTGTGTGCTGGTCACAGATCAGGTCTGGGGACATTGGGAGGAAAAAGAAGAGAGAGTAAAGAGTCAGCAGGAACTGAAGGAGGTGAAGATGAGCAGGAGCAGGTGAGAAGTGTCAGGTTGAGAGTACAGAGAGGCTGTGTGCATGCTGTGGGCTTTGAGGAGAGGAGCAGTGCTGGGCTGGTCAGCAACACAGGCAAAATTCAGACCAGATTTTGGAGTGGGACTTGGGCATAAAGGGCTCGAGGGAAGAGATCACAAAATCGGGCTGACTGTGGTTTTACTGAGGAAGGTGAAAGGGGTAGGAAAGCTTGGGAGCAGCCAGGAAGATCTGAAGGAGATGGAGGAGCTGGGGATGCAGATAGGAAAGGCACTGAGGAGGAACAGATGGATGCTAAAGGCTGGGAAGAAGACCATGAAGAATCAGAGGCATTTCAGGAAGGCTGGAGTGGGAGGAAGTGCCTATCCTCTTTGCTCTTTCTTTCCATCCTCCAGTCCTTCCCTCCTCCTCATCCCCCTGCTGGAGCAGCAGTTCTTCCCCCTGCCCAGGAGCCAGGACTGCCTGCAGCAGGACAGCAGAAGCAGTGACACAGATTTAAGCCTGCAGCAGCTGATCCCCATCTCCCCAGGCAAAGGCAAAAGTATGCAGTCAGTCATCCCTCTGTCTGCTGCCTTAATCTCTTGTAACCTTTGGTGGAGGCAACATCCATTTTCTGGTGGAAAACAAATGCAGCTCAGTTGCCTAAAAAAAGGTGGCAGAACTGGAAGCAGCCTTGAGTGCTTGGACTTCTGCAAGTGGGCCAGACTGGTTCCAGCAACCAACGTCTGTATTTATATTTATTGCTCTCCCAATCCAGAACACATTTACCACGAATGCTAATGGAGCAATATTTCTTCTCCTATCAGCACTGGCTGCTGCAGAGTCTGGGTCCTGGGGCACAGCAGTGTTGTGCTGCTACACCTCTGCCCTTGCCCTCAATCTGAAGAAACATTGCTCTTTGCCTCCTCTGAGAATCTGTGTACAATGTATTGGGGGTTAAGGGCAGGGAATAAACCAAAAATAGTTCAGAGAGACAAGATTCTTCATATATATTAATCTTGTTGCTTTATCTAAATCCTAATGCTCTCCTGTATCTCTTACCTGAACATCCATCTCCTCCAGATGTTTGATTTTTCATATCAGTGGCATATTACATCTGTATCTAATAATATTACTGACAATTGTTGTTATGAATGAGACTCTTTTTTTCCCTGGATCAAGCACAGAATTATTGTTCGTTTATCAAAATGCCATACACTAATTTAATTAAAAACAATATTAGGTAGAGAAAATAAAATTGATAGTCTTATTCTGGGTACTGTTAATAAGCAATTAATCAGTCAAAACACTCACTTTAGAAATGTGCACTGTCTAGTCTAGACTTATCTCTCAAAAAAAATAAATCAGGAAAAGTGGTTTGGGATGAATAAGCTAACCAGAAACATCTGCCTTTCATATTCCATCTTGACGTCAGTGAATCTTTACTGGCCTCCCAAAATAGGCTCAGGTTTTGTGAAACATGCAACAAACAAAACATACAGTTGTCCTTTTTTTAAAAGATTTTTCTGCTGATGATAGAAGTAGGAATCATCACTATTCCATTTTTAAAAATAGGCTTTTACTGCACTCAGAGCAGAACTCAGGCCAATGCATGACCTCAAGGCTTATCCTGTTTCACATAATCTGAATGTTACTTGCAGCTTTCATTAAACCTACTCCCAGTCTTTCCAGCACATATATATTATTTTTGCTTTGGCTGTTCAGCTGCACTCAGAGGAGTGCCAGCAGCCTCCAGCGTTTGTAGGGACAGCTGACTCTCTAGCTCACCTACAAGCCAGAAACCCTGGAGATAGGCCCTTCTGAAGCTTTTTTTGTGTGTGAAGAAAGAAGCAAAAGCCAGCAAAACTGGCACATCAGGCACTGGCAGCACTTCTTGACCAATTTGGTCTTCGAAACAAACTTAATCCAAAGCTTTCCTACCACTGAATCCCAGCAAAGCTTCACACTGATAGAAGAAGACTCCCACATCATACAGCTGGGTCTCCAAGTTGGCTCCAGAATAGACTGGCACAAACTGCCAGTATGTATTTGAGACAGAACAGCCACAGGCAGCCCAGAGACTCTGTGGTTAAGCAGATCCAGCCAGCCCGAGTCCCTCGGCAAGCTGCATACCACTCCTCTGACTAAGGGGCTGGAGCTGGGGCAGGAGAGGAGGGCTACATGGTTAGGGCTGCCTTCAGGAGTTCTCTAACACCTCTGCAAAAATGAAAGCATTTGTACATCACTTGGGCTGGGTACATTTCACACAGCAGTAGGATTTGCCCTGTTTCAGGGAAATGTAAATTTTCTGCCACCTCAGACAGACAGGAAGAAGCCTCTCTGCTTGTGCTTTTCACTTTTGGATAAACATTTCATTTTGGAAACCTCTTCACATCATTTCCAGAACATTTTTAACGGCTGCAGAAAAATTCCTCTCCCCCTATACACAGAGTAAAAAGCAGAATGCATTTTTGCAAGCCACAAAACAAAGTTTAATGACATTCCAAGCCTGACGCACATCTAGGAGTGATGATGTGGCAACACCAGCCCAGCAACAACTGGAAGTGATGTGAAGCAATGTAACTGCTCTCTAAACAAAACCCCTTTGATCCATTTCCCCTTGGACAGAAGACTGATGTTGTTGTCCTCCCTGGGAACCAGGAAATCACTTTCTAAAACCTAAGTTTTCTGTAAACATAGAAAGTGTATCTCCAAAATCATACAAAGGAAACCGTGCTTGAAAAGACATGGATTTTCACAGTTCTTCCATTATGTAAATATTAACAACTGTGTAAGTCAGTCAAGCCTTATTTTAATGAGGCTGTGACAACCTGAGTCTTCCATGTTAAATATTTCTCATCATCCAGTTCCATAAATGTAAAAAGAAATAAATAATAAACATAATAAAGAAACAGGTCGAGATTGTGGAATTTGAGCAGACCTTTCCCAAAGCCATCACAGATTGCTTAGAACAGGCTTAGAAGGAATTCAGTCTGCTGGAACAAAGAGAATTCCTCTGCTGACAAACAGTTTTGGACTCATATGCACGACCAAACTGTGAAGTGGTCCTTACAGCAACGTCTGAGTGAACACTTCTGTATCACCCCATAGCTGCTCTCTTCTTTCACCCATACACTAACCCTCCTCTGTCAAATCTCTTTACTACCATAGTTATTTCTTTGCTTTCTTAACCACTCAGGGATCAGAACTATGCCTTCACCATGGACTTCTAATGTGGATGCTCAGTTTGAGAGATGCCAGCCACCTGCATCTGCCATGGCTTCAGCTCAGACTGTCCCTCCCTTGATTTTCCTTAACAACAGCTGGAAGCAAATATTCCATCCCCAGAATTGTGCCTTTTGTTTTTAAAGACAAAAGACAAATTCTTTCAGTTCTTTTCTCCCTTATATTAGTCTCTCAGATTTGAAAGTGCTGTTTCTTAGGGCTTGTGGCATGTGCTGAGCATGGATTCAGCAGGATGCCAGCAGACCCCCCCCCAAACCCAGCTCTCCTTGAAATCCAGTTTTATGTCCCTGTTTACAGCTGCCACTCTAACAAGGCTTGGCTGTCAGACACAGATATTTAAAATCACTTCTGGCTCAGAAGAGAAGGCTGCACTAGAGACCCAAGAGGTTTTCTGACAAGTCTTCAACATTTCAATTGTGTCTGTGTCTGGAAGTGAAGCTCCCTTCCAAACCCACTCAACAGATTTGTGATGTATTGTTTTGTCTTCAGGCAGACAATGGAGGGGCTCAGGGGCTTTGTTTGCCAGGTGGTTCCCATGTTCAGAACCAAACCACAATGTCAGATGGAGCAGCAGGGAGTGGCAATAGGAAAGGGCAGATGTGCTGACCTCAGCCTGGCACAGGGGGACAGAGGGACACACAGAGTTCCCAACACCTTCCCTGGGAGCCTGCAGCCTGCAGGCTGCCTGCTCAGCCTTAACTGAGAAATGCATAAAAGCTAAAAAGCAGCAGTTTCTGTTTGCAAAGAGCCTGGGGTTTCTGCCCAGTAGTCCTGGACACAGATAAAACCTGTCACCAGTTGTGTCAGCCCTGAACTGACCATCCTCACCAGATACAGCCAGCACAAACCACAAAAACAGTTGCTGTGGTACTGACAAGAGCCTTTTATTCCAGACCACTGGGTTTCCCACACTCCTCCAGCAGCCTGGAGCCTTACTCTAACTCCTCCTCTGCTTTTTGAGAAGTGCCAGCCCTTGACATTCATTTATACTGAGTCCTTGGGCAACCAACGACAAGAATGACCTTTCTTTCTTACAACCTGATTTATCTGTTATTTGCTGCACCTTATCTAACACCTTCTCTATGAAAACCACACCATAAATACAGCCTAAATCTGCCAGCAAGCCTCTTGCTACTTTAATAACCCATCAGTACCTATTATATATAGCATAACATAATGAAATCCAATAGCACATTGAAATAATTGGCATCCATGCACAACCTTATCTTTCACCTTCTTATACTGGAAACGTTCCCATTTCACACATCTTATACTTCCTGAGCCCAATGCCTCCCTTCCCCAAACCAGAATTTTATTGCTTTGTCCAGAAAGAAATGGATATTCCCTTAACAAATCAGTGATGTGTTTGTTCAAAGCACTCCAGGTCTATGAATCTCCTTTATCTCCCTCAGCCTTTATCTCCCTCAGTCTTTCCTAATGAAAAGCATCATAATCAATGCCTTTCAGATGACCTGGGCTGTGAAGTCAGGAACACATCACTTCTTTTATGAACCTGAAGATTAAAGGGCTACCACAGCTTAGGTTACATTCTTCAGTTACCAGTGCATACCCTTCTCCAATTTGTTAAGAGCTAATTCCATATTTCAACTCTTCTTATTGATGAAAAACATTTATAATAATTCCACATACAAACGGTGGAGTCATATAAATATAAATCCCCAATATAAATCATCTGCTTTGAAGTTTCTTCTTTTCTCTGATATATTCCAAATCTTTTCTATCATCCAGACATAAGCTGTGTTACAGTCTTCTTGATGATTTCAATATAAATTCTTTCCAAGGAAATTTTGATCCTTTTGAACTGACAATCTTGATCATTGCTGAGTGTCCTGTGCAAGAGTTCAGGTAGCTTTGTTCTCACCAAAGTGAAGGGGAACAACAGTACAAATTAAGGGCACCAGTGTACAGATTGCACCAAAAAAGAACACAATTTATCCCTCAGAATTTCTTTAGACTTTTCAGAAAAGCAGAGGCTGTAAGACAGTGATAGGGTTTGATTAAATAAATTTTTAAATGTATATGAAAAAGTAGAAGAGTGTCCAAGAGTAATTTTTGAGAATTAAGATGATTCCCTGAAGTGCTGTGCAAAGGTCTGTGATAATACAAGGATCAAAGAACAAATGGCTGAAGTGGTGAGAAGTGTAATTTTAGCTACACTAATGTTCCCTTTCATCCTTGAAAAAAAGAACATCTACAATTATCAGCACTGTGGGACAGGTATAGAGGAATGCCCATTCTGAGTATACCCACTACTGATTACAAGATATTTTGTGGACACTGATTTAATGAGTTGATTCTATAACTGGTGTAAATCTCACTTATCCAAAGAACGTTTTCCTGATTGAAACAGTAGAGACTCTGATCAGCTGTTCTATTTATCAACTTGTCTTTAAATCCTAAAAGCATACCTACATATATTCCTACAAGCAGGCACTGTAATTAAAAATGAGCTGACGTGCTGTGTTTGCATCTGGAGCCCTTTACATTCATTTCAAAAGAAACTGGGTGTGATTTTGTCTTCATTTTAAACGTGTCTAAAAAACACAGAACCATTTACTTGGTGTAACTGCCTGTAGCTATAGAAGAAAAAGGACACTTTAGATGCACAAACCTATTACCAGATCCAAAGGTGATGGGCTCCCAGGACACACATCATTACAGCCTGGCAGAACCATCAGCTCAGTGCCAGAGCAGAAAGCTCATAGGAGTTAAAGAACAGAAGAGGAGAAGGGAAGAATTTTATACTTTTAAATCTCAGCAGTCTTGTCTTGGTTTTTTGGGTGGGTTTTTTGTTGTTTGGTGGTGGTTTTTAACAGATTGCATTCCATGTATGGAGCTGCTGCATTCCTTTCCTACAAGTATTTCTGCAGCTTGTACACCCAGACCAGGAAACTTAGAAATTCAGTTCCTGGTGTTTTAACTTCTAGTTAGAAGGCTCTGCCCACCTCTTCATCCTATGAACCCAAGCTTAGCTCCTGGCATTTTCCTCTCCTGACAGTGACAAACTTGGACCTAGAGACCTCAATTATAGCTCTAATCTTGATGGATTTTCTGTCTTCAAGCCCCACTGATGGAAGGGCTGTGATTGCTTCAGGACTCCATCATCTGAGGAAAGTACACTTCTAACCCTCCTGTGGTGAGAAAAAGCTTGAAAGCACTAAAAAACAAAAAAAGACACAAAACTACAATGTAAACAGAAAGATAAGAGCTTTAGGAGTTAATTGTATATTTCTGCAGCAGCAGTAGTGCCTTCCTCTGTCTTCACAGATCTGTGCCCACAATTCTTACACCACTACCTAAAACCTTATCCTATCATCTCTCTACCCAAAGGTTCAGAAGAAGAAAGAAGTTGCAGAGTACTGCACAAACACAGAAGCAGCATTATATGAGACAAAAAGAATTCCCAGTCTAGGAATTATTCTTTTCTCCTGCCCTTTTCCCCCATTTTTTTCAGAATGGGAGTTTTTTAAACTATGCATTTCTTTTCTTATATTAATGTAGGTACATAAAGCCTTCACTCAGGATGCCTAGAAGCTCTTCTAACAGAAATATGCAATGCATACTAAAATTATTGGGGGAAACACTGAAGCAAGCATTTATATTTCACAAGCACTGGCAATAATTGCTGAAATATGCTTATTCTGCATGAGTGGCCAAGCACATAATTCTGATGCCTAAGTCTGCTGAGAACTGGCAAACTGGTGTGGATTTGGTGTTAGCAATGAAAGACAGCTTCATGCTGGAGTATGGAAAACCAGATGCTGAGCCTCTGTTTCCTACTGTGGTTAAATAATGTCCAGTTTATTCTATCATTTAGTCTCACCAAGGAGCTGTAGAGAGAAAGAAGAAATAGCAATGAGAACTCCAAACCAAAAGATTTTAAGCCAGGCAAGACACCCACGGTTAGAATTTTGGTCTGTGCTATTCCAGGAATAAATAAGCATTTTTTTTCAGTCATTTTCAATCCCTAATTATAACATTTAGGAATTTAAAACCATAAAGATTAAAACCTAGACTTTGAAAACTCAAAAGAAACTGAATCTTTAAAAATGTGGTCTGGCACCACAGGTAACCCTTACATTCTTTCTTTTTTTTTTTTTTTCTTGAACTAGGTAGTACCTTCCATCCTTGAACTGAAGAATTTCTCAATCATCTAAAGCATAACATTGATGGGACACAGTTAACCTGTACTCTTGTCTGCTGTGGAGCAGAGGAATAAAAGCTTTCTGGTATGTAAGTTCAAAGAAATGGACCTTTTACCAGATTTGAACAGTTGTCTTGGGAATGCAGATTTATGAAAATTGATACCCTGTCTTTGTCCAGTGGAACAATGTGCCTTTCTTCACCACATTTGCCCCCTGTCTGTTCTACCAAGTCAGAACTTCTTCAGAACACTTTTTTTAATTAATAGAGGATACCCTTGCAGCCACAAGGTTATAAGATGTCTCTGACAAACCTCTCTTTGGATACAGTGAAAAAAGGAAGATATTTAGACTTCACATTCAATTTAAAGTAAGAGGTCAGAGTTCAAAAGTGTAGTTTGCCCTTGTCATGTTCTATCTGGAATTCAAATAGTCAGAAAAACAAAAGGCAAAATGACACATCCCCATCACTGGTATTCTCCAGTCTGCCTCAAAACAGGGAAGCACAAGGGCAAAAGAAAGGACATTTCTTATGGCATTTATTGAGATATACTGTATATAAGCTCTGCATTCCAAAATATACAAAATAATGGGACTAAAAGAGTACAGGTATATAAAGCTACTGACTATGACTTCCAAACTGGGGGTAAACTTCCTTCAGATACTTTTATGGAAACAAAATAACTTCAAATCAGAACTTATGGAAGACAGATTTTTAAATGCCCTTATACTATCTGCTACATATCAATTTTTCTTGCCATTGGCATTTAGATTATGGGATTATTCTCTAGGGAGTAATAAGATTTCTGCCATTTTCCTGAAAGAAGAAGAAAAAAAGAAAAAAAAGAAAATGAGAAAAGAAGCAGATTATAAACATTACTAAAATGTGACATTTAGTGGATGATGATTTTCTTTCCAAATTTGCTTAAAATAAACCAGTTTTCTTCTTGTAATGTACTGGCTGAATCCCACCTTTGTTTCTGAATAGAGTCCGAAAAAAACATGAGTTAGAGAATGGAGCAGCAGCAGCAGCTACAAAAGCCAAAAAAAGCAGCTGAGATAATACAAAATAGACAAACCTCACTCCTTTTTAAGTACTCTTACCATATGGAAGCTTCTGTTTACACAAGTGTGAGACTACTTCGACCATAAATATTTTTCTATAAAAATATAAGGACTACACAGAATCTGTACAGGCTTATCATTAATTCATTTATTGTTCTTCACATAGTCATGTACCTTCAGGTCTATTTTTGATTATAGCCTTACTCAGAGCTCCTGTAGATACAATTTTATTTTTTTTTTTTCTAACCATGCCAACCACTGCGAAGCATTTTCCTAAATTCCACAATTCTGCTCATAGAAGCTCCTTGTTACCTCTCCTGTCTCACAGTTTGAAGCCTAAAACATGTCCCAGGCTGTGTTTTTGTACACTCCCACAGCTGTCTGAAACCCACTCATTGCACCCAACATCTTGAAGAGTATGTAGACTCAACCTAGTTAATCCCAGTGGTCTCTTAGCAGGCAAGCTGGGAATATATCCAAGTCCTAGGTCCCAGAGTTAGTTTTTCAGGGTCCCCAGTTCCTACCCTAAGCAGAGTATTTGCCTGTTCATTCTGAGCAGCAAAAGATTCCTTTCACTAGAGATCCAGTCACACAACATCCAGTCTGTGAGTGGACACAGCCATGCACCAAGTATCCTTCCCTGCAAAAACAACCAGAAAACTGCTCATTTTTGTTCTCCGTTTATCTTCATGATGTGTTTAATTATAACTCTCCTTCAGGGAGGATCTTGGTTGACTTCCTACTCCAGCAGAAGGTTTGACTGCAAGTAGAGGCCAAGGTAGATCAGTTTTGTGTGGACTGACAGGGAGGCCACGTCACGTGGAGAAATGAGAGGGGACTTGGATGTGCATTGGGTTTCTGAGCCTCCCCACACACCCACATCATGTCTCTACTGAAATTATCACCATCCTGCCTCTGACAGTGCTGAGATTCATGGGGATTATATTGACTGACTGTTCTAGGTACTTCACCTAAGTAATCTTATCTTTGGTATCTATAAAGAGACACCCTATGGTCTGAACTAAATAGTAATCTTGTCAGGTTTTTGTAAATATTTCTTCATACCTGATCGCCTGCTTATCTTGTCTGGATTCATTTAGAACAACTTTTAAATGCAAATATTATTCTTAATGCACAGCACTTTCCAGGACCTCCACATGTTTCAGTGCTTCGAAAACGGCAAGATATAAAAAGCTTTAGCCCTGTAAAACTAATTCTGAGTGGTTCTTAAACTGCATTTTATTTCAGACATCCATAGGCCTTGTCATCTTCATTTCCCAGTGTGTGTATTACTGAACTATTCCTCAAAAAAAAAAACCAAACCAACCCAATCACAACATATCCAGTGTGATATGCTGCTGGCTGATGCTGGGAAAAAATTCTGACAAGAAGTCAGCCTTCTCTAGTCCAATCTGTGAGATGACTCATGATTTATTGGACAAATACAAGATTTTTAACACAAAGAACCTTGAAAAGTGCTTGCTGCTTCTCTATTGTAATCAGATTCCAGGCAGTGATTCTGCTCAGAGGCATGTTGTGCTGTTAGTGTCAGTAAGACAGATGAAAACCTGAAGTTCATCACAACAGTCAGACAGGACCAGAGAAAAATGTTGCTTTTCTGACATCAAAGACTCAATAAGCAGCACTTACATTTTAAGTTCAGAGAGATAAAAGTAGATAGACAGCATGTTAATGTTTGTTTCCCTTTTTATAGCATATTTCTAATGCTGGCTGGTTGTTGGGTTTTGTTGTTTTTTTTTTTAATGCCAGACAAAGCAAGTTGGAGATATTTTCTCACAGCATAAGCTAATGTTCTCAATCTGTTTTTCCTTTCTAGGGTCTGCGTAGACAAATTCCACAGCAACATCTGATGATAAGATCAGACAGTAGTAGCAGAGACGTGTTTAAATCATATTTACAATACGTCCCCTCCGGGCCAGCCAAAGAGCAATCTTTCTTAGAACAATACATATTGGCCATTTTTTTTGCTCCATTTAGAAATAATTTTAGCTCTTCGGTGTCATGCAAATACCCAGGGCTTTACACAGATAAAACTGCTATCGAGGCACTGGGAGCTCTGCCAGGAAAAGAGCAAACAAGTCTCCTAAGAGGAGTTCAGCTTCAGAAAGGCTTCAGGATTTACTCTACTGAGCATGCATTTTAAAAGACAACTTTAAAAGACAGTACAAAGATGTTTTTAAAAGGAATAGCACCGAAATAATTAGTTTCTCGATTTACTTTAGACTCAGCAAAATTTACATAAATTTACATGTAAAATGAAGCATTATTCAACTCCCCCCTCCAGCAGCCCTGCAGGGAGCCAGCCCCTCAGCCAACCTCTCACCATGGCCTAGGGACTCCACTTCTTGTAGGTGATGTAGGAGGGGGAGATGATAACTGCTCAAATCACTGCCCTCTCCTTAAAAAAGGGTTTGGTTCCTAGAAGGAGGAATCTACATATGCTTGTTAACCCTTGACCAAAAAAATGAAGTTGGACACCAAACCAAGATGTAGGAGAATTGGAGATACCAATGGCACTGCCAATCATCAGGTATGGGTCTGAACAGTGAGACCATCTCCTCCTACATTAGAGACAGCTCCATGCAATCACTTTAGCATTGCTCCTGCTTTCTGGTATGCACTGCACCACCAAAGTTAGGAAAATCTGACTTGGAAAGACTCTGTACCATTGACAACTTGTGTGCTGTAAATGCACTCACTCTGCCCACTGAATTGGGGAAGGTTTCTCAGTGACCCTGTTAAAATGTTCTCAGATTTCCCTCTGAGATCCAACAGCTTCTCAGCACAGTGATCTCTGCCTACAACCACCAGAAAAACTCCTTAAATACACCACAGCTTGAGGAGATCTCAGCAGATCAAAGTGATATAAATATGAGATTGTATTATCTGCTATTATTATTATAATTTTATGGTCTTTTCTGTATACAGTGTCTTAAAACTTCCTAAGCTCTTTTCTTGCTTGGCTTTCACTGCCTTGAAGTGTCTTGCTAAATTTATAATCCCCTTTCTTTAGCTTCTTTTTCTATCTCTCTACTTGAAAACCTGGCATGCAATGAATCAAAGAAGGGATATTTATACCCATACTGTGAGAATGTTTACAATGTACAGAAAATTCTGTCTGTGGTTTGGGCTTTGTATATTTTCAGAATAAATGACAGTTTTCCAAACGTACTATATTACTGTTGAGTCCACAGAGTCTGTATTTATGTAACTAAAATGCTTTTATTTAGAGCTTTGCAACATGCCAGAATTAAAAATATTTTAATGAATGAATCAAAGGAGTGCAGCAAAGGAATCTGTAACGTATTACTATTTCAAAATAAAGGTTTCTGTGAAATGCCTCTCAGATACAAGGAATCTGTTTGTTTTACCAAACGTAATTTTGTTATTTTTATGCCCATTGTTTTAATAACAGAACTTTGATCTTGAAAATATTTTAGCATGAAACAGGAATATAGTAATAGCCAAAGTTTCCATTTAGTTGCTGCTTCGTGTTCCAGAATATTGGGTTCCATTACATGTAGCATTTAATAATTCACATATGGGCTCCAGGCAATCTCCTTAAGGTCTTAATGCAGACACTGTCTAAGTTTTCCAAACTTTACTGAGGTATATGGGTTTTCAAACTTGAGACTATCAGTAGCATCCCTAAGAGTCTGACTTAGTTTTCCTGATGTCATGATCTGGTCTGAGGAGCCTGAATGTTACAGGAGGATGTTCCAACCAATCCCTGAGACATTACACTCTGTCACTTCCCCGGGTTTTATTTGCAGTTTCCTAACAGAGCTAAGAAGCTGTTACATTTCTCAAGCATCTTGTATTAAATTCAGCCCTCTATAAGGTTTTGGAAAGAAAGGAAGCATCTACTAATACTCCATTTCCTTAATTCACTTCAGAGGAATTTCCCTTTTTGAAATGCTTTAGGAATCCAATCTAATAAAATCTGGTTCATTCTAAGACATTAGGCTTACTCACAAGTGTAGGTAAGTTATGAATGAATGAGCAGCTCCCACCTTCCCACCCATCACCATTGAGGAAAAGAACAAGAGGATTTGGTAAATTTCTGTGGCACTTCCAGATGTCAAGCAGCCCTGTCTGACCACAGAGGGATCACCTCTCCCATGCACCTGCAATGAGTGCAGTGCCCCCAGGACTGCCAGGCTCTGGGGTGTGCCTGGGAAAATGGGTATGATGGAATCAGCAAGCTCTGTGCACACTGTGTATCATCAGCTTCACATTTACAGAAACAACAGCTCTGGTCTATGTTCACTACCAAAAGGAACCAGAGATGTGTCTGGGATTCTGCATCTGCTCCTGGGGTACAAACTAGGCAGGTCTGGGATACTGTGGATCAAGCTTTGAGAAGAGATTCATTAGAGAGGAGTTAAAAGGCAGCACTGAGGGTATTCTGAGCATCCTGGTGGCAACCAAGTTTGGCTGAAAAGCAGTTGCATAAACACAGCCACATAAGGACCAGATAGCATCCGCCTTAGAGGGGAACTGATGTGGGGCAGAATGAGCTCATCTTTACTAAGTAAAATTTCTGAGAAGCTGAAGCCTTCATCTCATCCCAAATCAAGCTATGTGTGCATCCTTTGAGCTTAAACACCTTTCCAGGATCCTTGAGGTGAATGGATAAATCTCACAAATGATTAAATGCCTGTAATGACACCCCTTGAAGGGAAGCTGAATGTAATAAACTGCAGTTAACCTTGATGGATGGGATGGAAGTAAGGCATGTAAGAGACAGCCAGCAAAAGCTCTAGTATTAGACATTGCCATTATCATTAAACATGCCACCCCGCCCTTGAAAGCTGATTAACATCAACACCTCAAAAAAGAAAAAAAAAACACTGGAAGGTCTCCAGCATGGGATGTGATCTTGTAGTCCTGCAGGCTGTGGTGCCTGCAGAAGGCAGTGAGTCCCCTTTGGTTATGAGATGAGAGGCATTAACATTTTAGAGGGCTGCAAAATAAGGGAGCTACTTTCTTCTCTCCCACTCCTCATCAGGAAGGAGGACACACACTTGGGTTTAACAACATTTGGGTTTAACATTGTTGTGTCTGACAACAATGATAGACTTATGTCCCAATTAGAAATGTAGTTTGTTACTATACATCAAGAGATCCAAATGTACAGCAGACTCTGGCCACTCTGCCAAGCTCTGGGCAGAACCTTGCCCTTGGTCCTTTGCATTCAGCAATGTTCATGGGGAGATTCTGCCCTGGGAGTGATGCTGGCTCAGCATGGCCCAAAGTAAACTATGTGACTGCAAATCTCTCTCCTGGTACTGGGGAACTCTGAACCATCTCCTTTTAGATGTCACATCCAAGCAAGCTCTAATCATACTGGCAGCATAGGAAAGTTTATATTGGTGCTGAATAAAACCAGCATCCTGCAGGACATTTCCATAATGTTCAGTGTAGCTGTTTTGGTGTTTAAGATATTTTGTCTGGAAACCCACCCTCTGCCACGGACCTGGTGTGGCAGCACAGGTACAAGTGCTGGGGAGCCATGGCCAGGCCAGGGACAGCAATGCTCCCTGCTCCAGGAGGAAAACCATCTGGATTTTACAGTTCACAACTGGGGCAGGCATTCCAGGGCAGCCAGGCTCCCACTGACTTTCACTTTGTTTTCTTTAAACCAGAGTCACTGTCAGCTTTCCTATGACTTTCTCCTCCTTTAATTTACATCCCATGCAAACTCTGCAAACATTTTCCACTGGAAGAAGCCAGGGACAGAGCTTTTCCCCTGCAGCACTGGGCAAAACCAATGAAGTTATGCAAAAGGGCTTGGATTATTTCCATTCTGAACTTTATTTTCTGATTTAAAAAACAATAATAATTTAATTTTCAGGTTTTACTTGTGTTAAAACTATTGTGACCAAGCCACAAAGAAAGATAAAACTGGGAGCTTTCTGAAATTACTGCTACATTTTTCAGATCCTGGTTAGGTTTGTGGGATTAGACATAGCCCAAGAGGAAATTAGAGGAATATATTTAATCATTGGGTCATTGGTATATTAAATACCAGGATGCAAACTATCCTGACTATACATTTTAGCATACATCTGTGTCCACAGACATTTGATCTTCTATTGTCAGGGAAGTTCTCTAAGAATTTAGCAAACTACTTCTGCAGACCAATTCCACTCAGTGTCTTGCTATTTTTAAAAGGAATGTCCTTAAATATCCCTGTGATCCTATCTTTCCTCCAGCATTACTAGCTTGGGAAATGGGTTACAGCTTTCCATGACTTGAGTGCTCACAGCAGTATGGCATACATACTTGTCTCAGATTAATAAAGAAAAAAAAAAAGCCACAGGAATATTTAAATTCAGTAAAGCGTCACGGAGCCAGCACAAAATGTAATAAACTTCCACGCATCCCTGGACAGACTTTGCAGCTCTATTGGATGGGTTTATTATGAAAGGGAAAATTTCTGAGGAAAATAACTTGGTCCACTTCAATAGAGCCATGTTCCACTTCAAAGAAAATTGATTTTTACTTAACCATTGAACTGACCCCTTTCAAGATAAACTGCACAGTGAGATGATCTGTGTGCTGTCATGGGCAGTCTTGATCCTGGTGTTAGTGCTTGTAGCAAGCAATGTGCTTTAAAAGCATGATAATTGTGTTTGCCCACCAAACACAGCCTTGCTCTGACTTTATCTAACAGCAGCTAAAAGAGTTATTTTTTTTTTTTTCTAAATATCCAGAACACAACAAGCAGACCTCATCACTACTGAGTCCTTCCAAATGGATTTGGCCCTTGTGGCTGTTCCCCTTCTCCACAGCAGTGGGTACAAATGGTTTTCTGGGATACCCTGAAGGGAAACCAGACTCTGATCGTTCCTTTCTGTGCCACTGCTGTCTGCTGGCAGGACTGCAGGGAAGCAACCACAAGCAGACAAGGAACAGAATTCCTCCAGGGAGCCCTGTGACAGGCAGGACACTGACTTTTCCATTTCTGGCTGTCTGACAGTCTCTGTACATTTTCTACTTACAAATGGAGTTAAATAACAAAGTATCAGTGTTTTCAGAGGAACAAAAAATCATGAAGCTGTGCTTTGAGTTCAGATGCTACGTTTCAGTTTTTATTTTTAAAAAAACCTGAATTTTGTAAATTGCCAAAAAAAATTACCTTAAGAACAACTAATCTTGTCCTCAAAGTTAATTTTCAAATACCTGTGATTTTATGAAGAAAATCAGATTCTGGGAGCACCCTTTTTTCTCTCCCAGATCAATTTGCCTTTGGCTGAAACAGCATTTCTCACGAGTAAGAGGGATGTTCTTCTGGAAATAATTCAGTTTTGCAAGCAAGTCAGGTTCCCATTAGGGTTTAATCCATAAGCATTGAACCTGTGTTATCCCAGACAATGTCAGAGTAACTCTGAGTCGAAAAACTGGAAAAGACTTGAAAGGATAAAAAACCCCACATTATTCCAAGACAGATATTTGAGCAGCACACAGAGGATTAAAAAAAAAGTACTTGCAAACCAAGTGATCTTTTATGGTATCTCTAATTTTACTGCTCACCAAACACCAGTTCAAAAAGTTGTTACCAGACTCAGCTGAAGGCTCTTTTGTTTGAAAGATCAGCCTCATGTCCAGCTACAATTTCCTGTCTTTCTTATGAGGAAATAAAACAACTTCCAGGATATATATATATTTTAATTCCCTAGATATTCTCTCCTCCCAATTTAAATCTTTTTCAATTAAGGTCTGGAGAATTTTACAACTAATCAGATTTAAACAGGAAAACGTGGCAAGTAGGACTCCATGGATTTCTTCAAAATTCTGCAATGAATGAGATAAATGATGTGAGGTTTTGTAATTCCCAAGTGAAGGTTTATGAGTTAAGGTGAGATGTTTCCAGTAGCAGAAGGGAGGCAAGGTTTTTAGCATGTATTCATGTTTAGCAGACTAAATGATACATTGAAAAAAACCCACAAATTTTGGACTATTAATTCATTCTTTGTGTCATTTAAAAATCCCAGAGGAACCCCACAAAATCTTTTAAAAAATAGCTTGCACACCCGAAAACTTTGTTCTTTTTAACTAAATGACTTGGTCTAATAATAGGTGGAAAGTCCCTTTGCCTTAGAAGATTTTGCCACTCCAAACAAATAGAGTATTTGGACAATGACACAACACTCAACCCAGTTACAAAGAACTCCCTCCCACACCACAAGCAATTCAGGAAGGGATCCCTGTGTAACTGCACAAAGCTTGTACATGACCACTGGACAAGATCACCAGAGTACTGGAATATTCAGTTCTACAAACCGAGTCCAAATGACTCAGTGAAAACACTCTCCATCTGTCACATAAACCTGTTGGTGACCAGCATTAATAAGAAGACTTGTGTGGTGTCCTGCCCTGCTTAATTCTGATGCTAAAAGCCCCTGGATTTCACTCAGAACAGTTCCTTTGGTCTTTGGTGGGAAGCACTACACAAGACTAACCACTTGCAGACTCCTGCTCTGAGATAACATAACTTGTGCACTGTGAACTGTTCTGACTTTTTTTTTTTTTATTTGTCATACCTGTTTTTCAATCCACTGAAAATACATCAGCTCAGAGCAACCCCCATCTATTGTTTCCTAGCAACAGTATTTTTTTTCCATTAAAAAAAAATTAGTCATACAGGTTTTTTCCTTAGGGCAAGTCTCAACAGTTAATAATTAAGTAACTAAATTGCTTAACTAGTTAGAGAAACTCTGACCCATCACCAGTCATCATTTGGTTTCCAGTGTATTGGTGGTTAAGAAGCAGTGGGAAGATACAGACACCTGCTACCTGCGAGGGCAAGTAGCCCCACAGAGCTCATTTCCAAAGTGATGGCAGAGGATGGGCTGTGCTGCAGCCCTGGTCCTACCACCTGCTGCTCCCAAGACTGCAGGATCTGCAGTGTTCAACCCCCCCCCTGAAAGCTTTTCCAGATGGGAGTCTCCCTGGGAGGAGCAGGGACTCCTCTGCCACTGCTGGAGAAATTCTGGCACTGAAATCCTTCAGGGGTTGTGGCAGCAAAGCTGTAGGCCAGAGTAGCAGAGCTACATGGGGATGCAGATCCTTCACATGGCTGGTTCAGACTTCTGTGGGGTTTTTAAGATGCCTGCTGAGGTTGGGATAAAAGCCTGTTCTGGGCAAGGAAAGCCTTGTTGTTTACACAAGGATGCCAAACAGCTCCCTAAGGAAGGATCAAAATGTAAACTCATTTATGTGAAATGTGAAAACTAAGTGTGAACTCACATAGTTGCCATCACCCTGTGGCAGTACAGAACAGTTTGTCTTCTTATTCAGGCATCCCAGTGTTGTCTGCATCCTGGATCTTTGTCTTAGCTGTATGTTCACAATGAATAAATTCAAAAGTCAAAACATGCAAATACCAAACTCAACTGCACTAACTCAACATTGGAGGAGAAATGCCCAGTGACTGCTGCAGAACACATTGTGCTTTTTAAAGCCCAAGGACGTTCAGATATTGTCAGCAGCACAAAAAGGTGCTTCTCTCCTTGGCTTGTGCCCAGCAGGAGACAAATGAACTTTGAGGTTTCACTTCAGCCCACAGAACAAAGACACCAAAGGTGCTCCCTATGCCCACACGGGTTACTCATGCAACAACTACTCAGCCTAGCAAGGACCAGGCCACTCCTCTCTATGAACCCTAACTCTGGTTTGTATAAAGTCTGATGTTTTCCTTCCTAAGACTGCCGTTTCCAAAAACTAGTTTATTCTTGCTAGGATTAAGCAGATAGCAAGAACAACATGCTGCAGTGTGTGCTGCCAGCAATTAAAGTAAAGCGGATCAGAGCCTGATAGTGGTAATAGAGATTCTACAGAATATTATTCAAATTCCCAGACAATAAATCTTAGAAGCGATGTCTGGGATATTGTTTCAGTCCAATAGTCTCTCTGAAATATTTATAGGATGGTGTATTTATACAGCTAGTTTTATTTGGAGCACCAGTCGCTCTAGATTGATTTCAGGACCTCAAAAGTTGAGCCTCGAAGCCTGCCTTATGGTTCCTCTCCAATTAATCAGTCCTGAAAACAAACAAGCAAATCTTTAACACAAAAAAATTACAAAGACAACAAGCTTTGCAAACTGCACCGTGGGGTCTGCTTGCTCTGCTAAAGCCACTTTGCATTACCAAGATTTTACCAGTCAAGTGAGAGACCCCAATCTGCATAATGCCAACAAACAGGTGATGGGCTTCATGCCTGCAATGCTACAACTCAGAATGGGGCCCAGAATGAAACAGCAAGCACTGAACAACTTGTGTTTATTAGGTCTCATCAATCTTTCTTTGGGTCATGTTGTTTAGAAACAACTTACAGAGAAGAAAAAAGAACTGTTGGTGAAGTGAATGTTGTTTCCTGAGGCTGGCAAGATCTGCATGGCTGTGCATCCACATAACCTAAATTCCTCAGGCTGTGGACAGCTGGCACAGACCTCTCTTCTTTAGCAAAGTTTTTAAAATTTAAGTGTTTAAGTGTTATGCAGACTATTAAGGGCCTGATCCAAAGCCTATCAATGCAGTAGAAAACCAAAGTGTCATATGCTATTTTGAGTAGTCTGAATTGTGATACTAAAAACACCTTATTTCCTCTGGAGAAGCCACAGGCAATCCCAAAAATCCAGAAGAAACCAAATGCTCAAGAAGCACTCTGGAGCAGCAGTTTTTGGTGAAGAGGAACACTGAACACTTCTTCCAAAAAATCAGAGCAGTCACTTCATTCCTATGTGGAAACACGACCTCCCCACTATGTTTAATGTCACAAAAATGGTAACTGCTCATGGGGGAAATATTAGATCAATGCTAAAAAACAGCTGGGAAAGACCAGGGGAAACATTGCACAAGATCTTCAAGCACTTTGTGGAATATTTAGTTGGCACTTTCCTGGAGTGTTTGTGAGCATTTTCTGATATTTCTGAAGGCATGCTGGGAAAATGTTATGGGAAAATAACAGTCAAATAGTAGAGCCATGTGAAAAAAACCAACAATAAATAGTAATGAAAGAAGCTAATTTATCCACCAGATAAATCAATGGTAAAGCAGAAATAGGCTGTGTGTAACAGTCCTTCTTGCTAAGGAAGTGCTAGGCCAACTTGTGTGCTCTTTTTATAATCAGTTCCTTTCAGTGCTACTCCCACCAAGTTGCTACTTCACAGCAGCACAGGAGAGAGGCACTGAGGTGTGCAGACATTTCAAGAAATCTGCCCATCTCCTGCCTTCCCCCTCTTGGCCAATGATTAATGTAATTCAGCCTTTGTGAATTTTCAAGAATGTATGCACTGCTTTAACACAACCAGCTTGCATTCTCTTGTGCAGAACTAAGTAGCATTTAAGAAATTTATATTTTTCTACTTCTTGGAGTTGTAGTTCCGTCCTCAGATCTTATCACTTGAGGTATATTTCTTCTTCACAGTTATTTGAAGAAGGATTCTACACCCCTCTCACCTCGTCCTGCCCCTGGGACAGTCTTTCCAACCCAAACAGAGAAGCAGCCTTCCCAAAACAGCACCTGCCTCCACCCCTCTCCACGTTACCATGTGAAGGTTTACTCCACAGGTTCATGGCTTTTAAACTGATGTAAACCTTGTCTTTCTGCTCTGCTTTTTTCCAGCTCACTTTGCTGTTGCCTTCCTGTGCAGAAACCTCTCTGCCTGAGGACAGACAGTCTGTCCTTGTGACAAACTTGGGTCCAGAGACCACGAACTCCTGCAAAATGCCACCAACAGTGTGCAGACACAGTTTGAGCTTTAACATTTACCAGCCAAGGCCCCAGAAGGGTGTATATTCCAGTAAGAAGCCAACCCCTTGAGCAATATAAAAGGCCTGCCAAGGACAGGCAAGTAAAACCAGATGCCGTGGGTTGGAAAGATAGAGAATGGTAGACAGACTGGTAGGCAGTGTGAGATGAGAAAATAAGGAGAGGACAAGGAAATGAGTGGAGAAATCAAAGAAGAAACTAAAGAAGAACAACAGGGAGAGAACTGATATGAGCAGTATAAAAAAAGCATAAAACAAGCAGGCCATATAGCAAAGTGAGGGAAGGCAGGTGTCAGTGCAAAAAGGAGGAAAATGGGTTTTAAACATCCATGCCCAAATGACTGCTCACTGACATGGTGTTTCCTACATCACAGGGAATTTAGCAGATGGAATTTAGTAACAAGACTGAATGCTCTCCAAACGTTTAGAAAAATATCAAAATATGAATCATAGTATTTGACTACATAGAAAAAAAACAACCTACGACCTTGCTGTTATTTCCTGTACTTTTACCCTCCTGCCATTGGCCTGAGTGGTGCCATAATATTTCAATCTGGTTTTTCTCAACAAATTCCTGAATATTGCATACGTGCTCAAAGTTTAATTAGTAGAGGTCAATACTTTACTTTTATATGATAACTTAGGCTAATAGTAAGGGAATGGCAAGTGTACAACCTAAATTTCAGCAACTTGACAGAGCTTTGGATGCCTCCTGAAATAATTCCTAACACCAGTTCAGTACACTAACCTTTGCCTTTAGAATAGTTATAGTCAGATAAATCATTTAACTCTACCATCAAGGCTGTTACCTTTGGCTTCTTCCATTACTTTCTATCTTGTTATTCAATTACTTAAATCAGTCACTAGAGCCTACTTCATCAAGCTTCAATAATCTATAAAACAACTATTTATACCATGATTTTTTCATCGTTTTTCACCAGTCAGCCTAGTTTTCTTTACATTGTGGGGGGGAGAAAAGGCAATTTCCACAGTGGCTAATGAAAAAAAAGTATAGGAAACACAAAGTTATTGCAGAATAAAACTCCCATAAAGCCCAGAGACCTGATTCTAAGAGGAATCAGCTGGGGATTCTCATCTTGCACAGGTAAGGGCATGGTCTGTTTGCTGGGATTCTCTCCCAGCTACCAGCAAATAGTAATTTAGAAACTTCTAGAGACAGAACTCAGTCACAACAGCTGGATTTATCACCCAAAGATGCTCTGTGCCCTCCCTGAACCCATCTACAGCTGTGGTCTCCACAGCATCCTGCTGCAGCATTCATTAAGCAAAATCACCATTCTCCTAACTCTTTCTTTTCTTTTCCATCTTGGGGCTCACCTGACCCAGAATTTAAAAGTTTTGCACTTGGTTTGCCATAAGGCTTCTGGTTTTGAACTAAGATGTGTGTTTGGAAAGGAAAATTTTTCCCTGTTTTGTAAAAATGTGAACAATGCTGTAAGTACATAAGCAGGGCAACTGTTTACCTAAGAAATAGTGGATGATCACAAAAGCCTGCTTGTCAAATACACCTTCTGCAAGTATTAACAACTGTTTATTTTGGAACTGGTACAAAAGCATCCTGAGATAAAGCAGTGATGCTGATGTGGAGAAAATGGAACATTCCACATTATTCACAATCATCCTGCCAGCATGAAAAGCGACTTAATTACCATTCCTCTTCTTGAAAAGAGGAATATTTTTTATGTTGAAAGAGAAGTTGGACTTAAAGGCTTTTGGAAATGCTTACATGTGAACTCACAACCAAAAATAAATCCAGCTTTGTCTCTTTTTCACAGGGGCAGACTGCCAGTTAGGGGCAATCCAAAGACTCTTGAATTTGTCAGTAAAATACAATTCCAAACACACCTACCCCATGCAAAATGCTGCATGAGTGATTACTGTCTGACAGCTCTGCAACATCCACATGGAAAATTCGTGTTCACTGAGCACTCTCTCTTCTCTGAGATATGGACTGACCTCCACTATTCCTGAATTCATTGTGCAGACTCTCACAGAACATGCCTCTAAATTACAGCTTGCATTTTCCATCCCACCCATTACCATTGAGTTAATTACAGTCTGGATTCAAACACTATCATTACTTGCAAAGTGTAAGATGTGTGAAAGGGAATTAGACAAGTATAATGTCAGTTCTCTTTCTCTAAATTGTTTAAGTAAGGGAGGAAAAGACAAAGCAATTATATAGTGCAGCATGTGGTGTCTACATCATCATTTGATCCTTAATGCACGTGGGTGTATCGCTGAGGAAATTCAAAGATGCAACACTTGTGGCCATAGGACTGGATGCTGAATGCTTTCTGGGTCGTAGCCCCCACTGAAGTTTGGAATCCTTGTGTAGTTCCAGGTGAGCAGTGGTCAGGTCAGGGCCTCAGTCATGTACTTAGATCACAGAGTTTCTCATAAAAAGCAACTGCTCACCAAAACTGGCTGCAGGATCAAGTGAAGAATGGCTCAAGAAAAGCAGAATTCAGTTTCTGGTTGTCAGCTAAAGATTTAGTGAATTACAATGGGCACTGCCATTATCCCATATTTCCCCAAGCCCAGTCTTAAAACATGGCTAATTCTCCCTTCAGACAGGGAGGAGTGTTCATAATAAAATGGATAATAAATAACTTCAAGATTCTTAAGATATTTTAGTGCTGAATTAATGTAACTATTCCAAGAGCACCCAGCACACCTGACTGATCAGATTTCCTAAAAGGTCCCAGAAATAAGAGCATTATTTTATATTTACTTTTATATTTATTTTAGATTTACTTCCTGGCAGCCATTTTAATTCTACGCCTACACGTAAAGTCCTGCAATAGTAGCTGAACTGCCAAGCCAGAGTCTAACCCTTTCCTAAATACTTAATATAAATGTCATATAAACCATTATCATTACTAACTGTCTCTCCTGTGGTTGATGTGGTCTATGCTCTACCATTACCAGGCATTTTGACTCACCAGCTCTCCCGTGGACCTTCTATAACGCAAATTTATATTTCTGCCAGCAGTAAAAATATAGGATTGAGGCCAGTTTACTTGAATTTTAATGAAAGGAGCTACACAGGTTGATAAAGAAGATATGTAAAACATGCATGTTACAAGAAAGGTCATAAAATGTCATAAAATAGAGAAACTTGCAAATGTCTGTGCAGAGCTTCAGCGCTTGGCGATGAACAAAATGTTGAGAAGATTTTGACATTTTGGGTATATTTCAAATAGAGTGTGCATATTCTAAATATGCCCAGGCCATTCAGCTTCCAAAAGGCTCCAATTCATTAACTAAATGCATGAGGAAGACCACTGGACATGTCCTGTTAGCCTCAGGGGCTTTTCAGAAAGAAAAAAGGCAGAAGAATGACAGGGATGATTCACACAGAGGGGAATTTCACTCTTTCTTTGCATTACATAATGGTTTCTCCTTTTTTTAATGGCAAACTGGTGTAAAAAATTAGGTTCTTGGAAAAATCTCCTAAGTGTAAAATGATGGTAACCTTTATGAACAAAAGGGAAATGAACATAAGTACTTCCAACCAAATGGCACCTGATTTTCTGTGAGAGTGGAAACTTCACAGCAGCAGCAAACAAAACCAAAACCACACAACCAAACCAAACCAAACAACAAAACCAAAACAAGCAAACAAAACCCAAATAAAAAACAACCAAACAAAAAACTTAGACTGAATGAAATCTGCTGCAAAAAACCTCAAGTTATGCAGAACTTGGAGAGTTGGTGTTGTCTCTGTGCTACATCCTGAAGTACAAACTGCCATGTCCTCACCCTTCTTATGACAGGACAGCAAAGTTAAATGACAGAGCCCTAATGGTTCAGGAATGGTCCCACCCCACTACACCACCTCTGATGATGAGAGAACTGACTAAATAAAAATTACATTTCTTAGCTGTGGCAATGTAATTGCAGCCCTGGAAACCAAACCTCTTTTCAGTTTCAAACCTCAGCCTTTGAAAATGTCATTAAAGGCTCATGTTGCTGCTTTTGAAACATTTTTTTTCTGTGGAGAAATTAAATATAAGTGTCTTCAGTAGGGATAGCTCCATTTGTACCTTCTCCTGTGGATAATGGCAGCAGAGAAAGGGGAACTTCAGTTCCCTGCCAGCACTCCAAGCTGTAGTCTAAATGCAAGACAGCAGTGGCTTTCAAAAGTTTTAATTTATAAATCAAGTATCTATTGCTACATAAATGTTACACTAAAGTATATCACAGGTTCAGCACAACATCTGCCTAGTGGTGACTCCAAATGAAAATGTTATTCAAATTCTTGCCCGTATTTTCCATCCAAACATTTGTATGATTTCAGACAGCCTAAGGAACCTGGTACTGATGTCACTCTCCTTGAAATCAATAAAAGCTTTGCCTTTGGCTGCAGCAGGAACGGCCTTGAGCATCCTGCAGACAACTTTGAAATACTAAACCAGATCTGCTACAGCCATCCTTGAAGGAAATAATGTATTTCTATTTACAGCCATCCCGAAGGCACAAGGCACTTGATAAATTCATGTAAAGAAGGTCAGAAGATGGTGGTCACATGAGGCACTATGTTAGAGCAGTTATCTTAAACCAGCCTATTCATAAATAGTTGTATTGATGGAGTTCAGACCAGGTCTCACACAGCAGCTACTGAAATGAACACCAGTGACTGAGTCATTGCACTCCGTGCATCCCCAAACCTCATAACCTGATGTTTTATTTCAGATAAAATGCCCTTGGAAAAGAATAGATGCCATGGTTACCTACAGCTATCCCAGCTTTTGAGACAAAGTGCAGAACAGTGTCCTGCTAGTGAAAGGTACTGATGAAACAGCCCAGAGAACCAGTGGAGTGTTCAGCTGGTGGCCCGGGAGCTGGAGGGAGGAAGAGATGCAGCATTGCAGCAAGGGAAAGGGGGAGAGGAGAAAAAGAAGGAAAAGGAAAAAGGCAATGAAACAGCAGAAGAAAGCAAGGGAATAACTACTATACATCAATAATCATAACATTAGTAATATACATGTACTAATTAAACTTTATCACCGTGTCCCTGGACTGCACATGACTGTGTTGACAGAAAATCTGCATCCACAGCACTACAATACATGGTGTATTTAACTTTTTTTTTTTTTAATGAAAAAAATCTATAAAAAAATCTTTAGTCAGCTATATCCCCCTATGTGATGCACTCTTTCTTCAGTAGGGCCATGTATAGAGCCACAAGCAATGCTCAGCTTTGTGGAACATTAATAATTAGAATGAAACGAGGACTCCAGATGGAATTCCTGTTTGAAAGCCCATAATACTAAAAACTACTTGTCTAGGACTGGATTGGGAAGGTGGTTGTGTAACCACTGGTCTGTTATCTTCTAAGGCTCACTTATAGACAAATAACCATCCCAGACATTCAGAAAATCATTTTACCATGATATAATGGGCTTATCCTAAAGGTCATTTGACACTGAAGTTCCTAGTTGGGCTCCTACTTTGCCATAAAGCAAAACATGTAAAAAGAACAACTGAGCTGGTATGTGGCTTTAGTGACGGGAGAAGTCTGCTCCACCAATCCACAATGAACAAAGCTGTTCTCTTTTATTGCTTTATTCAGCACTTGAGTATCTGCCTTGTAAGAGAAATTGGTTTTGCCTGATGCTGTGTCTGGTACTTCAGGTGTGGCCTGGCCAGCTTTTTATAGAGTATTCTTAAGTGCTCTTAAATCATCTCCAGAAATATCAGAACTGGTAACCTTGTCTGATCTCCCTCACTCACATCCCAGTGGCATTAGTGGGCCGTGAACAGACTGTGAAAACACGAAAACCCCACATCCCTTTTCCCTGAGGATGACATGAAATGGTGAAATAGCGATAGCCAGCACGGGCAGACTCGGCACTTTTTCTGACTGGCAGTGAGACATCTCAGAAGAACCGAACAGTCAGCCCAATTCCTAAGCAGCTCCTGGGGCCCTTCCCCCGGTGGGGCAGCTCCATGAGGTGCCCTCCCCAAAGTCTCTGACCCCTCCCCAACGTGCCCCAACACTTCTTGGACCGCTCCGTCCCGTTCGGTACCAGCTCCCGGTTCTTCCCACTCCTTCCCTATCCTCTTTGCCTTCTCTTACCTTGTCACGTCCCTCCACCTCCCCGCACATCCCCCCAGCTCTCTTCTCTCAAACTCCTTCCCCACCACCGCCCCCTTTCCCCCCCTCC
>JAAWXA010000016.1:17576360-17788767 GCA_038090715.1 Florisuga fusca | reverse complement strand
CCCCCCTTTTTTTTTTTCTTTTTTTTTTTTTTCTTTTTGCTTGTTTGTTTGTTTGACTTTGTTTGATTTTTTTGTTTGTTTTTTTGGGTTGGTTTTTGTTTTGTTTGGCTTTTTTATTTGGCTTTTTGTTTGGTGGTTTTTTGTTTGGTTGGGGTTTTTTTTTGTTTGTTTTTTGCAAATCGGAAGGAAGATGGGGTTCGAGTTGGATCGCTTCAACGGGGACGTAGATCCCGACTTCAAATGCAATCTCTGCAACAAAGTTCTGGAGGATCCCCTGACCACCCCCTGCGGCCACGTCTTCTGTGCCGGCTGCGTGTTGCCCTGGGTGGTGCAGCAGGGCAGCTGCCCCGTCAACTGCCAGCGCATCTCCACCAAGGAGCTCAACCACGTCCTGCCCCTCAAGAGCCTCATCCTCAAGCTCGACATCAAATGCGACAACCACGCTCGGGGCTGCGAGGCCGTGGTCCCTCTGCAACACCTGGGCGAGCACGCCGAGACCTGCGACTTTTCCCCCGCCAAGTGCCGCAACCGCGGTTGTCGCCAGGTCCTCAACCTCCGCGACGTGGAAACCCACATGCGGGAGCGCTGCGAGGCGCGGCCCGCCGGGCTCTGCGAGCAGGGATGCGGATTGATGCTGACCCACGGTGAGCGGCGGGCCGGAGGCCACGGTTGTCTGCGGGCCCTGCGAGCCCACGGAGCCGCTTTGCAGGCCCGGGCGACGGCGCTGGAGAAGGCGCTGAAGAAAGAAGCGCTGCGAGCCGGCAAGAGGGAACAATCGCTGCTGTCGCGACTGGCGGCGGCTCAGCTGGAGCTGCAGGTGACGGCGTTGCGGTACCAGAAGCGCTTCACGCAGTACAGCGCCCGCCTCGACGCCCTGGCCCGCGCCCGCGCTGCCTCCCCCGGAAAGGTAAAGGATGGGTGGGAGTGCGGGTCCGGTTCGGGAGAAGTTTCCCCACCGGCGGGGTGGTACCACCCACCCACAACCCCGGGAGCCTCTGGGCAGCGGTGTCGGGGCTTCGGGAGGAGAGGGGGACGTTCCGGCGGGGGTCCCCGGGGGTCCTGTGGGTGTGTGGGGGTCTGACGGAGCCCTCAGGACTGCGGGGGGGCTCCCGCCCGGCCGTGGGGTGTGAGGAGCAGTTCGGGGGGTGGTTGCTGCCTCTCCAGGCTGTATGTATCCTGAGGAGCCTGTCTGACCCACAGATCTGTGAAATATCAGTCCTTTGGCTTTTAACAGCCGTGATGTACCGGTTTCCATATAAAAATATATATATATTTATTACTCTTTCTTCTAATGTAACCATCGTTGGTATCTGGACCCCATAGAGCTATTCCCACAGCAAAATTCAGCATTGGACCGGATGATCCTTGAGGTCCCTTCCAACCTGGCATTCTATGAAAAGACAAATGTCATGATACTACTCTTTTTCTATTCATTCTCTCCTCAAAAAAATCTCCAAATAGCAAAACTGAATTTTCCAGGGCTGGAAATAGCATTAAACTACCAGAAATCAACTCCCAGAAGTACCACAAAGCAGAGTGAGTTGGAAGAGGCTGTTGTTACCCAAAGCTTGCCAGACCCTTTGCTTACCTAGTGTCCCAGAATATGGCTTCCTACAAAATGCAGGCTTCAGGACCCACTGTTGTGCAACTCAAATACCCTGCCAGCTATTTCATGATCTGAAGCTCTCATCTTTGTAACATCGTGTCCAAATACAAGACATCTGCTGTGTACTTGTGGTGGTTTTTTTTTTTTCCAGAGTCACACAGGGTTGTTTAAAAGCACAGTTTAGGAGGAGAAAAATTAACTTGACTTCAGCTCCTCAGAATCAGACCGTTTATAAAACGACCAGAATCAAAAGCCTGAGCTACAACAATCCCCAAGTTTTAATTGGAATGAGGCACCCCAGCGAGGGAAGCCCTAGAAGCCAATTATCTTTTAAATGAAGACATTCAGAGTCCTCCCTGTGACCTGGAATGTGCTACTGCAGACACAGCAGTATTAAACTGTTCAAAACTGTCAAACATCTGTATTCACACCTTTGGTAATGTTGAAGCTCCAAAAGCTGTGTGTAAAGGAAGCAAAACTTCATGTTATGAGTCCCACTGTTTTTCTTTTTCTTTGGAGACACCCAGGGCAAAACAAGCTACCATGTTTTGCTAACTGAAAACAGAAGGGATATTCTAATACTGAATCTACTGTTTTAACCACTGGCAATGCTAGGTATGATGCAGGTTAAAATCTGTGGTAAAAGTGTTAAATAAACTGGGGGCTTCACGTTCATGTCAATACTCAGGACAGTTCTGTCCCCTCCTTTTCCTCCATTCCTGTACTTTGCCTGCAGAGCTTTCTGCTCCCTCTCCTGATGGTAGCAAAGCTCTCCATGCAGTCCTGCTGTCAGAAACCCTCTCACTGGATCTCTTCCTCCTCATCTCTGATCTGATCCTAACAGCACACCTTTATTCTCACACTACAGCCCCCCTTAACTTTTTTGTGGCTGCTGTGGTTAATGTTTTTACATTATTCAACCCCGTAAAGCGTAGCGAGCTGCTGTTAGTGTGAAAGGTGCTACTTCACCTAGTTGTAAATGTGCTTGGGACATAGTTTCCAGCAATACTTTTTATCAAATTTATGGATACAGCTGGCCGAGACGACTGTGCTCGTTTTCAGCTGTATTACAAAAGGCTGTTATACAGTTCTCTGCAGCAGTGTCTAATCTGAAGAAAGCTGGAAGGTGTCATGTCACCACAGACTTGTGGTCTAGCGGTCAATCAATTACATCTCTTTCACAGCAATTTGGGCAGCTTTCCAATACTAACAGCTTTAGTCTGCCCAGCTCCCAAAGAAGTACAATCAGGAAACTTGCATCTTTGTGCACTGGAGAGGTTTGGGGTTTTTTTAAAAGACCCATGGTAGGCACCTAGTGCAGGGGATGCTTTCCCAATTTGGGGCTGTGGCATGCTTCCAGTTTTTTTACTCTGGGTTTTTTTTTTCTCAGAGATGCTGGCATAGGTTCTGCAGTACCCCTTGCAGATTGTTACACTCAGCAGAGCTTACATACCTGTCCAAGGATTTGGTCCCTGAACACGTGGATTATACATACATTAATATGGGATGAATGTTTTCCATTTCAGAAGCATTTACGTCTGCAAAGCCCGCAGTGCATTTCTTACCCTTATTTAATAACACTCATGATTCAAATAACACATTCTTTTATAAGATGCAATTGTTCAGTTTATGTTAAAACAGTAGTAGGCCTAGCACTAAATAACCGGGTTCATAGTTTAGGTGTGGTGATTGCAAAACTTACTGCAGGATGTTCTGGTTCCTTTGTAGGTGCAGAATCTTCTGACTTCCTTGCCTGGAGGCTGCGTATCACCATAGGGGTAGAACCAACCTAGAATAAATAAGATGAGAAATCCTTTAGTCAAAATGGAAGAAATAGACACTTGCAGTTCTGTTTAAATGCTTAGTTCAAGGGGGAAATACGATATTGAGGAACATTAGGGCATTCATGAAAGACTCAAATTTGTGGCCTTTTAGCTGGGGGAAACTTTTTCAGCAGCTTTGGAGACCTGCATCTGGGTTTGCCTTAGCACAGACATCCTTTGTGATACTGGATGAACCACATAGCTTTCCTCTGCTTCCATCTCCCAGTTCTGAAGTGAGTTCTATAACACTGCTATAACTACATTAAGAGAAGACATATCCAAAATACATATTTTCTACACACATTCATCTGCAAATACCTCATGATTTTATAAGCCTCTTAAACAGGCAGATGTGCCCTAAGTGACTCCAGTTGTGTTTTCCACGTGTACTCTTTCCCATCCTCTTTGCCATTTTAATTTCCCTGTGTAATTACTGGGTGCCTGCTCTGTGCTCCTTCCAAAAGACAAATCTGAAAGTTTATTCAGAGTCTGTTTATTCCCAAGTGGGAAGAGGTGGGGTTTATTGTGGCCGAGCTTGAGGAGGGAGTGGCAGGGAAGGTGGTGTGTTTTACTCAAAATTAGTGTTTCCTTTGATCAGACATGTCAATCCTGAAACATCAAAGTCTAAATAATCAAGAACAACCTCGTGCTATTCAAACAATGCTTAATCCTTGCTGAAACATACCACTGCTCACACCTATTGATAAGCTGAGCTGGTTGTTCCTTTATGTACACAGCCCTTAAAGTCCTAAGGGAGACTCAGAAGCAGTCTGTGGTGTTGGCTGCAGCCCTGTCCTGACAACCAAAGGCAGGGACTGACTTTCAGTAAGTGTATCAGACATAGAGGAACCAGTTCCTGATCTGGCATTTGGGATCTCTGGCTTAATACCAGAGGTATGACGAGGTGCTAACACAAGTTTTAATTGTATAGAAGCCAGATGAAGTCCTTCAAAATAAGATGATGGTTTTTTTCTTAGATTGTCCCTGGCAGTCTAAGAAATAGTCTGGTCCTGGCAGCCCATTTCTCCAGTAAATGAGAAGCTGAAGTGCTTTCTGTAAGGAGTACAGACTCTCTCCCACCACACTACCAAGAAATTAGAGCCCTCCAATATCTAAAGGGCATGGCAGTCTATTAGCTCCACATTACTCAACTGGAAAGTACAGTAATTTCAAGAATTATGTTTTAAGAGTTCTGTTCAGCTGTGGGAATACAACATGCCAGTAACCATCAGGTCTGCTGCTGAACCAGATGACGGGGCAGGGCTGGATGCTGGCCACCACACTACCAGTTACCTCACTGTTTAATGATTGTTTCACTGGAACGTGAGACATGTTAGAGGGGAAAAAAAAAAGGCAGAGTCCTGGAAAAACCATTTGCATTGCAGCTTCCTTATGAAGAAGCTTGGTAAAGAAATTGTTAAAGACTTGGGATATGAAGCTGTGAAGGTAACTGAGTGTTGAAGCAAATGTGCTGCTGCCTCCCTGGTGCCAGGGCAGCTCCACACCAGTGCTGGGGATGATGCTCTGCAGTGGTGTGGAGGTTGTGCTCTGGAACACAACTCTGCTGCTGCAGAGAAGATGGAGACATTCCATCAGAAGGGGATGGAAAGTTTCTTTAAAACCCCTGTGAATGTTCCACCTCGAAAAACTGAAAGAATCAGCTTTGGGTTTTTTGCTTCATTCAGACCTACCTGCTTTCAGACTTGTTCTGCTGGGCATGAAAGCATCAAATCATAGCCAGGGAAGGAGGCTTTGATGAGAACATGCAACTAATTACTGACACTTGTCAGAGAGCAATGCCATAATTGTTTCTTCATTGTTCTAATTGCCTTCTTAGAAAGGCATAATGAGGGAAGTAAACAGTGGTGCTAGCATGTCCCTGTCTTTCAAATCCTGAATTACCAGACCCTGAAAGTGGTCTCACAGGACTGGAAATTTGTTATTTGAAACCCTGTCTGAGGTCTATGCCTGAAGTCTTGCGGTGACATAGCCTCTCCTTCATTTTTATTCCTCTTCTCTCTACCTGGTTCTCATTGAGTGCAAGCAAATTCAGATAAAGTCGGGTAGAGTTTATTCACTTTTCTGTGTGTCAGGTCCAAGTCAATTTATTACTCAACCTGCAGGAGAGATAATGATTGCAAACTGACACAAAATTTGTTAATGAAATGTCGAGGTGGAGTGTGTTGGTGCAGCTCCCCTGCAGCAGAGCTCAGAGCTCGGGGTCAGTGGAGCTCTGCCAGGGAGTTGGGCTTCATTATCATCCCCAAATCTGTCGGGGTAATTCCATAATCCAGGATTACTTTGACATTTTTTATGAGTTTAATAGACATTAATATTTGACTGACAACTTCAGATTGGCCCCGTTGAGTGAAAACCGTACAAACTAAACCCATCTGCATTGAATTACAATGTAACTGTTGTAATTGTTGTCATTAATTGGTTATGAAAACCAGACTTGTAAGATAACTTCCTCAAACATTTTTGTGTTCATAACTTTTTCACCCTTTGGATAAAACAAAGAAAAAGATCTCAGTGGTAGCAAGGTTGATACGTATCTGTAGATGCACAACATACCTCATCCTATTCTGATTTCTAAAGAGGATATTATTCAGATGGCTTTTTGCAGTGTTCTGATCACCTGTTGTGTAGTTTTATAGTGGTGTGCTGTACATAACAACCACTTGATTGAGACTGAAGTTAGAACATTATGGGCATTTAGTTGTCTTTAATAGTGCATGTACTTACTTTAGCCTTAATGACAGTTAAGTAACATCACTGTGACATAAAAGACACTTGGTATGAGTTCATCTTTGTAGTTTAGAACAAGCTGGGGTAACGGGACAGGATAACAGATCATGATTGCACAGGCCTCCAAGTATAATTTTTTGTCCAACCAGAGAACTGTTCATTGTAGAGCTTCATATTTTACAAAAGGAAGACAATGATTTTCAGTTTTATTAAAAATTCCTGATGGCAGGCACTGTACTGATTGGCATCCCGGGCTTTTTGGAAAAATCGCAGAGATTTTGGTTTATGCTGTTTCCTAAAACTCACCAGAGAATTTCTGTTGTTTATCACTTCAAGTTTGATACTGCTTAAGACAATGTCATGTAGCTAGCACTAGAGAGAAACAACATAAAAATGCAGTCCTGAGATTCATTCACCCTCAAGCACTGGAAAAAGTCAAGAATTTGACTGCTGGAAACATGGAGTAGTTTATATAACACATCACACATGACTAGGTCAAGTAGTTGCAGGAATCAGTATTACATATAAATATTTTCTGGTGCTGTTAAGTGTCTCACTGTAGATCTCAATAAAAAATACACATAAATCTTACAGGGTGGGTTTTGCAAGGAAGCACTGCTGGAGAGCAGTGGGGTGGCTGAGACTGGGAGCTGCTGACTTTGCCCCTGCAAAGTTGTTCTAAACATTTTTCTCTAAACTAAATGGGGGGAAAATATGAAATCAACAACAAACCCGGATAGAAATATTATCTATCTTACTTACTAAAGCACACAGTTGTTTTGAACGTGTTTATCTGGGGTTTTTTTGTAGGGTGAAGAAACTAAAGCACTGACTCTCATCCTTCATCGTGACTCTGGCTCTCTTGGATTTAATATTATTGGTGGCCGACCATGCGTGGTATGTTAATTGTTAAAATATGTTTGCCCTTTCCAGTTGGGAAAAGCATGTAGGTCAACACTTAAGGGAAAAATGTTGCTGACAAGCATTTGGTTCTCTTGGGGTTCTTTCTGAGCAAATCTTCTATTCACATTTGTACCTGATGCCTGTTAACTACACCACCTTTTCTCTCACCGTGCCTTTACTCTTGCACATGGTCACAGCTGGTGACACTAATAATTGGTGCAGTGTCACTCCCAAAATGGTGGAACCCATGGTGTCTCTTTCTCAGACCAGTCTGCTTTGAAAATGCTGCATGAGTTCAGGGCTCAGCCCTTTACAGTTCATTAAGAAAACATTATTTACTCTCGTTTCCCCCAGAGATTAAGCAGCCCCCTGTGCAGGTGAAGGGATGTAATTTAAACAACCTACTTTTGAATTCTGTGATTTCAGATGTTTCCTGCACCATACACTCAACTAACATATTTTTTCTGGATGCTTGTTGCTGGAGCTGCTACATATGACTTTAATTAGATCAAGGATTGGATTATACCTTGTCCTCGTAATTTAGAAAGTATTCAGAACTGCTTCTTGGCCTCTCGGAAATCTGACATTAATCATGATTTATTCCTAGTAAATTCACTTGAAAGTTATTCTTTATAGTCTTGAGTTTTTCAATTTTCTGCACTGGTAGAAGCTGGTGACACAGTACACAGGGAGATGAAAATACCTTGTTAGGTGTAAGTTGGTTTTCATGGTATATTTTTAAGCCTCCAGAGGAAGAGCTGCACAACTAAAAATAACAGTGCACCGTTGTCTTTCTTTTGATATGCAAGCAGGCTGCTGTCTCACTGGATTTGACATTAAGAATAATTGTAATGATAATCAGTGCTGAGCTGGCCTAAGTCAGGGGAAAATAATTATCAAGGAACTAATGTACCTAATGGAAGTCCGTTCCTCTTTGGTTAATCTTTGAAAACGGGTGTTGGGTGTTCTCATCAGCACAAAGTCATTCTGTGTCACATCAGCAAGAATGTTGCTTTAAAATAAATGCCCTGTTGTGATCTGGACAGCTTTGAGCTGAGGGCAAATTAGAGTTAGTTCAAGGTACAATAATATGTTTTTCTTTTCATCCTTAAAGGACAATCAAGATGGTTCGTCTAGTGAAGGAATTTTTGTGTCAAAAATAGTTGACACGGGGCCTGCTGCTAAGGAAGGAGGGCTGCAGATTCATGACAGGATTATTGAGGTATGTGAATAGACTGCCCAGTCTCTTTTCATAGTGCAAGTTCCATCTTGGGCCTTCAAATGGCATGATGTTTGGTGTGGGTTTAGGAGAAGTGTCCCGTGGTAATCACTGCCTAGAAGACATGTCTGTGAAAATATGCTTGACTTGATTCAGTGCTGACCCTCACAGCTTTAGGTATAGTTCTTACCTAAATATAGAAACCAGATTATGGATGGTATGTGCATGTCCTGACTTTTGGAGGAGAGAGCATCTATCTGGTATGCTGTAGATATTTCTTTTTAAAGCTATTGGAAACTTCTAAGTTAGATAGTTAAAACCATATGTGAAGTATCTGTGGTGTAAACCCTGATTTTATTTTTCTTGGTATTCAAGACCAGGTTTTGAACAGTTAGAAAAATTTCAGCTCTGCAATTTCTGTATGGTTTATTATAAACCTAAGAAAATCCCTTAATGTTGTTTGTAAGTTCTTATATTACTCAGATCACAGTCTGAATTTCTTCTAATTTTGCCAGAGTCTTGGCCTCAATAAAAAGTCCTTCCTGTGAAATAAATGGTTGCTTGAAACATTTCTCACAATTCACAGTGAGCAAATTTCTTTTGGGGGGAAGAGAGAAGGAGAAATGTTAGTTTTCTTGAAACAAAATGCAGCTGATGGCGAGTCAGTTCCCATTGTTTAGCATTTTACAGTTAAGAAAAAGTATTCTTCACTGTCTTATTTTTATAGGCTGGAGAAACTTTGAGACTCTATTGTTCAAAAAGATAAGTGTGGTGTTTGTTGCCAAGGATGTCATGGAACAGCCAGTTTCTCTAAGTAATGGAATTCCATTGCTCTTATGTTTTGCAAATGAGCAATAAACAGCTGTTAAGGATTTTCTGTTGGCAGGGGACAATGTCTATTTGCTATTTTCTGTACTGTTATGGTAAATTGTATTCACAATTTACTAAGGATCTAAAATATTAATTAAGTTTCTTCATATGGGAAAGAATGGAGCCACAGTAGCAGAACTATGAAAAGATAAGAAGCTAAGCTGTGAAATGATCCAGAGTTGATTTAACTATATGTATGTGTATATATATATATATATATATCTGATGTGACATAATTGCAAAAAGGTCTGGACAATTTTGTGAGAATTATGCAATTTTGTTTGAACTGAAAATTTTCCCATAAGCATGTACTTCCCCAAAAGCAGATTTGAAAAGCTGACATCCGTTTCTGAAGTAGTACATAGTCACATAAAACAAACAACCATATGGAAGCCAAAACTTTGGAAAATCAAATATCCCAAAGTTAGGAAATGCCCTGGTCTCTGTCTGCAAGGCTGCTGCAGTCTCCTTGAGCATGAGCACTCTTGGTGAGTGGCTCTCTGGCTCTCCAGCATCTGCTCCCTCTTGCAAGGGACCTCCCTCCTTACTGCTTTTCTTTTTCCTTTTTTTTTTTTTTTTTTTATTGCTCCTTTTCTCTTGGCAATGTTAGCACAAGCCAGGATAAACAACTAAATATCATCATGCTGGACTCACACTAAGAACCTGAGAAGGACACAGAGGTGTCCTTCACAGGCTGGGTGAGCTTTCCTGCTGTCCTTGGCTGTGTCAGCAGTGTTTGTGCAGGGTGTTTTCCACAGTTCAAGTTACACTTAAGAGGAAACTCCAGAACAAAAGACCCTGGAGTTGCTTTGTTATATTTGTAACACTCCAAGGGTAGCAGAAGCACATATATTGACATGGGTTGATGTGTGTTGACAACTCTTGTGCTGACCACAAACTCATTTTCATATTCCCTCCTCTCACCTCTGAATACACACAAAATGCTGATGAAAACCTCGCACATTGTTTCCCCATAGCTGACTTTGGGTGCCTCCACATCAGCATCTGAGTTTGGCTTAGGGGTGTCCTGTTGAAGCAAGTCTCTGAACAGTGCCCAGCTAATGTGGTTGGAGTCCCATTGTGGAGTTGTCTCTGAGTGTGCTAACTGGATTTCTTTTAGATAAAATGAAGACTTTTAATGCACCCCAGTCACTACAGGCATCCAGCTGACGGAACTAGGCTCTCTGCTGCAGCCCTCAAAATACATGTAGTGTGGCCACCAGCTCCTGAAAGCAACTGTTTCATTTTGTGTTCTGTGCAATTTCTATTTAGCATGCTATATCTAACCCTCATCTGGGTTAAGGAAGAAAGGGAATACCTCTTACATCAAGGCATCTAAGTGAGCTTTATTGTACTAATATCCTGTTAACTTAGATAATTGAAATATCCTGTAAATGATCTAGATGAAAATTAGATAATATCCAGTGATAGTGTCTTTCTAGAGGCAATTTTTTTTTTAATAACCTTCACAATGCCAAAGTTTCGATTTGGCTGTTTGGCTGGAAAATTGTTTGCAGATGTAGCTGGGGCACAGCTGGAGAACTCAGATGGAACTTGTTATACTTGGAATAGAGCATCCTAGCAGGTCACATTTGCTTTCAAAAGCATAAAAGATGGTAAAGAAAGATGGTAACTTAACTATCTAGAGTGGAATTTAGCTTTCTAGAACTTCTTTGACTTGTTCATTCAATATTAAGGTTTTATGTATCACTAACATGATTTTAAATATTAAGACTCTTTGACAAAGAATCATACTGGAATATAAGATGCTGAGCTTAACATCTCCAAAATTAATGCCATCATCCATCACAGAGAATTTACAATGAAGTACAACATAAATTATTTTACTCCCTTATGGAAAATGCTCCTTTGCTTTCGATCTTCTGGTGGTTGCATTCTGGAGAGAATAGAGAGTGTCATTCCTCATTTTCAGAACTGTCACAAATTTTTTAATTACTGACCAGGGATTAGGCAGTACAAAAATACAGACACATACATAGTACTCTTTATAGCTGATAGTAAATGCATTGTTATATTGATACTTGCCTGCAAATTTGCCTGACAAATTAATATGGAGATAAGCAATTATGTCAGAGAGCATTTTAAAACATATTTTACTTATGTAGTTTGGATTTCCTGTTCTACATCTTCTAAAGGGTGAAGGGGGAAGAAGTTAAGTTTAAAAACTGTCTTGGATTTTCTATGAAAGCAATTTTTTGGCCTTTTGTATAATGACAGAATGCCACAGTGAAGTATATATTTCTACTGCTAAATGACAAACATCAAAACATTGCATGTCTGTGCTCCTCAGTTTACAAAGCAGCATGTAACAAATACAGAGAAACATCCTTTTTCCCTCCTGTTTTATTGTGTTATGGTTATTATTAACTGCTTAATAAATTCCCCTGAGTGTTTAGCAATATTATCCTTAATTTGCAGATGTGTGAATATGAAGTTCACCAAGAAATAACGTCTGGAGTTCTTGTCTGACCAGGGTTTTACTTGTATCTTGGTTTATTTGTAACTGCTCTATGTTAAACCCTTCTTCTTACCTATATATGTTTTCAGATCTTTCACAATTTCTTTAGAAATAATGATACTGTGAGATTTTCTTGGTTTGACTACGGGTGTTCCATGCAGTCCTGAACATACACATTCAAAGCAAACAGCTGATTTAAAGCAGTACAAGTGATTTACTGAATTCTCCTGAAGATGTTCTGTAGCAAATTGCCATGTTAAAAACATGCTGAAACTATTGATTTCTATGCAAAGGAATTACTGTTCTCATAGATTTCATTTTTGTCTGGGTAACAAAACGGTCCTAATTTCCTCTTAAGAGAAGTTGGTTCAAGTCCCAGCCACGAATGCCTCCTCTATGCAGCTGCTTGCCATTTCTTACAACAAAGTTAGATTTTCAGAGGTTTTATTTTTAAGCACATCAGCTCTGAAAGATCGTAAATTAAATATGGCATTCTCTTTTCACTTAACTAGTAAACTTGTTTGTTTAGCTTCAGGATGGCTTAGAAAGAAAGAGGCTTTTGAAATGCTGAGTGCTTGCCACCTTAAAAAGTTTTAAGCACAATTAGGGTACTGTTGAGGTAGTATAAACTGTCACAGCTCCCCTGAAACCTCGAGGATTTATGCCACCTGGGACTTGCCCAGTGTTTCATGCTGCTCACAGGAAGGATCATTAGTTTAGGAGTTGAGAACACGTCTTAGTGCATTTGATTGATTTTCCCCAAAGCATGCTCATTTGCTACACATTATAGGCTGCTTTTCCTTATTTTTTTTTTTTTTTTTTTTTTTTGCTGTAAATGTACACAAAAGTTTTGCAGTTTGCAAAGGGTTCCCTTTTCACTTTTCAGTAAGTGTGCTGCTTTGGCAGGGCCACTCTCTGGTCACACATGATGGCAAAGTGGCTTTCAGCAAAAATCAATCTGGTAACTGCAGGCTCCTGGAGTGCCTTTCCCAGTCAGCAACACAAATGCACCAAGAAAGATCCGCTGCTAAGGAAAAGGTGGCTTCAAGATTAAGTGAATGAAGAGATAAACCATTTCATGTGGTCTGCTGGTGTGTGGTGGGGTTTTGTTTTTCCCCTGGGCTGAAAGGGTTCAGTGTATTGCCAGGCTGCTTTGCTTGTCAGAACAGGGTTGTCCCTGCCCTGCTCATCCTGTTCCACTTATCACCACTCACAGACAGCTCACAGGAGACATCCACAAATAACCAGTAAATAAAATGATTAACTCAACACAGCCTTTAAGTCTCACTTGCTGGTGAGTACTTTTTAAAATTCTGCCAGCTTCAGTAGGATGAACCTAAGCCTGTAGCTACTTGCAGGAAGCTTACTGCAAGCTGAGCTCCAGCAAGCGTGTAGGTTATGCAGAATTTTTTTCACTGTCTTGCATGGAAGAGTTCAGCTCTGCAAACGAGATTTACTGTGCAGCTAGATACACTTAGGAACTAATTTTCTAGAAGAAAACATTTTCAGACAGTAACTTCAAATTGGCTGTTCCAGCTCCTGCCAGGACACGCAAGCACACGAGAGTATTTGTGGAGAGGGAACAGGACAGGACAGTGAGTGCAGCTGTAGCAGAGTCAGCTTTTTTTGGAGACTCCTAGAAAATTTTCCAAGCCCCTTGTCCATATCTGTTAATGGTATCTTACAAGGCAGCGTCGTGCCTGTGCTAAAACATAGATGCCACAGCTTGGTCAAAAAGGAATAATAACAACCTTAAGAGGAAAATGTAAATGAAAACAGGCAGCCTTGGTTATCACTGCATTTTTTTCCGCTCATAAATTTGTTTCCCTGATTTTGTACCAGTGCTGCAGTCTGAGCTGTGGGGAGGATGTGGGGAAGGAAGGGAATGAATCAGATAGCAAAAGGAGAAGGAACTAAAGAGGTACAATGGGCTTTCTACACCAAATTCTGTACTAGTGTCCTTCCCACAAACAAAACCAGAAAAATAAGTTGGATAGGATGAAAACAGAAGTGTTGCAAACAAAGAAAGTAATGTTGTTTCTGGTATTACGGACCTACAGTCTCTGGACCTCTTCCCTGATCAGCAGACTGCAGAGCTCAAGTTAAAAGCACATTTCATGCTGCAACTTTTAAAAAAGGCCCAGTGTGGGTTCCCCTCACATTTCCACACCATCTTATTCTTTCTTCTTTTTAATAGAAGTCCACAGAATGTTGACCCTAAGCATAACACGAGCGTTTTGAATCCGTGGGGATGGAAAATTTGGGAGGAATATGCTACTGATAGGATAGCATTTTATAACACTTTCAAAGAAAGTCACAGATTACATAGTATATGCCCTGCCTCAATGTTTTTTCTCTTTGCTGTGGTTACTAACTTGTTTAGTACCACAGGACTTGGAAAGGAAACACAGCTTTTAATATCCAGGCCTGTCAAATCTCTCAGTAAGCAAGGGACTCACTCCCTTGACTCATGCATTGCCTGTCCACATAGCTCATGAAATATCTCATCCCCTCTCCCTCAGCTGATGATCTGGATGAAACAGCTACTGGTCAGTGCCCAGCCTGCCCTTTGCAAACAGATTATTCCCTTCTTGGAATGGAGGTGGTGGAATGGGTGTCCTGCACTGGAGGACAAAGCTGGTGGTCCAGGAGCAGTGATGGGGCTGCAGATGCATGGCTGTGACATGAGCAATGAAGAGAAAATAGAAACCACCTGAGAATTCTGGGGTTTGATGTTACAAATTATTACTCTTTAAAAGAAGTGCAAAATAGCTGTTTCATATTCTCTGGAGCTAAGCTCCAAGAGATAAATACTTTTTTTAAGGATGCTTATAAAGCATGTAACAATGGGACAATTTATTCTTTTCACATGTGGTACAATTCCTTGCATTTTAAATCGTCCCCCATCTCCTGTTCAGATTTCCACATTTGAAGCCAAACCATTATGGTTTACTGTTAGATTTTATTTTTAGGGGTTTTTGAATGCACTGAGTCCTTTTAGAGAAAACACACAGCATGTCCTATCAAGTATTTTCACACATTTTGTTTGTATCATAATAATTGGGCAATCATACACAATTGCCCTTAATTTAGTACATATGCAGTACATTTCCATGTCAGTTGGACTATCAGATATGCAAAAAGAAGTGCAAATTAACTGACAAAAAAAGCAAGCTCAGGCCATTGCTATTCAGTGTGCACTTGTGTAAAATTTGCATTGCTTTTCATTTGGAAGTAAAGATGGAAGTTGTCCAACAAACATGAAAAGTACTGAGTGTGTGAGGGTGACCAAATCTTCCTGGGAATCCAGAATCCTGATCCTGCAGCTCAAACCTGATTTGTTCTAGTAGTGGGATTTTTCTTCAGAACAAGAGCAGGGCATGCAGACCTGCTTCCCACAAGTGCCTCACTTGTGCTTTCTTCCCAAGAAAAGTGAAGTTTCTGTTTCCTTTTTTCTCCACACAAAATACGGAAACTGCACTGAAATCCTGGAATCTGTTCCAGTAAGAAATACAACACAAAGTCACTGCTGATTAATGATATTTGTAATATTTAAGTCAAATAAAGTTTTACTGCTTGACAGTAAATGAAATATATTCCAATATGGGCCATGGGGTTCTGTTTTGTTTCTTTTTGCAGAGTTGGTAAATGTTAGTTTATGGTAAGACATGAAAAAGTAGAAACAGAAAAACATGGAAAATGAGGGTACTTGATTAGAAGTTGATTAAATTTCCTATATCAAGTTGCAGAGCAATAGTGGCATTATATTCCTATTCTGTCACAAGGCTTTTTCCTTTGTCTAATTAATTCATTCTTTATGTTGGAAGCTGTTCATAATTTACTGGAGTTCTGTCCTTTAAACACTGAGAGGTGACAAATTCCCAGCGTTGTGAAATTCCAACATTGTTGACTGCTCCTTTATGCATTGTGTTTTGATACATTCTAAACCAATATAACTTGACTGTTTTATATTCCACTACGAAGTGCAACTACAAGACTTGTAAAGTTTTTAGACTCTCATAAATTCAAATGGTTTTGAGCTGACAATCATAGTTGAGACATTTTTGCTTTGGCACTGGGCCTCTTAAATGAGAATAGTATTTCAGTTGTTGATTTTAAGACTTTCAATAGTCTGCTGAAGTCTACTGAATATTTTAAAAAATCACAGATTTGTAGGACTTGACCTGTGGATCTCAGGAAGACTGTACCCCCCAGCAAGCTCTTCTTATGTACTCTGACACAGTATATCCCATAACCCCTGAATGGTATCCACAGCTTAATTCCATACTCCATTTAATAGCAGTACAGATTTAATCCTCTTTAAACTGAGGTTAGAGGACATAGGAAGAGTCATGGTCTCTTTAGAGAAATTTATCTGGAAGTACTTGCCTCTAGTCTTTATTTTTTATCGTCACCCACGTAACTTTGAAACTCACAGAACAGTGTTTCACCAAAGCAAGTAACAGCTTTGGTGATCAAGCTTGATTTAGGATCCAATTTAATTTATGCACAGATTTTCAAAGGCCTGAGTCACGGGGTAATGGTAACGTAGAAATCTCATCTTCAAGCTCAACAAGTAGAGTAAAATTTAAATTTTTACAGTTTCATTACAGTTTCAAAGGATCACCAAGTGGCTGAGGTTGGAGAGGACAGCAATAAAGGCACATACACGTTGTGCAAGTGAACAGTCCTTTGGGACCATGGAGCTGAGCAGGAATTTGAGTTGAAATCTAGTAAATATTATCTAAAAAGTTTGATTGAGTGGATGAATATGAGAAAGAAACCATCAGCACAGAGTGAGAGTGGAAATGTTTCCTGAATCATTTGAGGGGAAAAAAAAAAAAAGAAGAGATCTTCAGTGCTGGTTTTAGTTCTTCTCAGTGCTGCAAACCTCCCAGCTCAGGAAGATTTAGTTTATTTCTTAAGAGGTCTTGCTCATAAAGCAGATCTTTTCCTGGCTCTGGCCAGCTCTGATAAAAATTAGCAGTAACTTCAGCAGCTGCCATACCACATGACTGCTTGGAATTGCATAACTTTTTTTTTTCCTCATGAAGAAAGACACAAGGAGATCATCTGATCTCCACCCTTGTGACATTCTTCAAAGTGTTTTTCTCCAACTTGATTTGCAAATAAAATCTTTCTTTTTTTCTTTTAAAAGTCTTCTCTTCTTAAGACCAAAATTTGATTGTCATTAGTAACAGGCTCTAGAGGTTTTAGCTTTCAAGAGTTAAATGAATAAGGGTGTTATTTTTATTTTTGCTACTTCAAACTTTCCATCAATAAGAAGACGTGTGATGGACAAAATATAATACTTAAGGAAATCAAATAATTCTTTTGTTGCTGAAATCATGGGGGCTTCAGGGTTTATTTCTGAGACTATATGCCTTTGGATGGAGATAAATTGTGGTTTGACAAGGGGAAGGTCCTGGTGAGAAGGAGAGATCTCCTGAGGCCCCACCACACATAAGCTGGACACAGACTGCTGGCTCAGACCAGGTCTGAAATCCCAGAGTATCCAACTTGACCTGCAGACACAGAGCAGTTGGAGTTGAAGTCATTCTTTCTGTGTGGCATGAAATGCACCATTGTTTTCTTGCTAATTGTTTTTCCCTCTAGCAAGAAAGGAAATTTTTCTTCCCTAAGTGCTGGCTCTGTGTAGCAGCACAATACTGCTGGTGCAGAGTGAGTACTACTGAGAGCAGTTATTCTGGGAGGAGATATTCTGGTTATTCTGGGAGGAGATGGCATGTTGTGCTACATGAAGGTGCTGTCTAACCTGTTGAATTAAACCTGGCCAAGGGCATGGCTTTAACCCAGCCTGTCTGCTGACCAGAGGGGTTCTGGCCCAGACCCACCAGTGCAGTTATGTTACATTTTTTACAGTTACTGCCTTTTACCAAAGTTCTCACACTTTTAAGTTTAAGCACTTTTTTTTTTTTTAAGAAATGTTTAATGAATGATTTTATATAGGTGTGTAAATCTGTACCACGTATAGAAGTTTATAATGATTTGCCAAAGCCTAAGAACAGATAACCCCCTTTCTGTACAGTGCTGGTTTTTTTCTGATGCAAATTTCTTGCAAAGAAAAATATAAATGAGGAAACCTCTCTGTCTGCATGTTTATTAGTGTCTCCCTTGTCGTTTATTTAGAATCAAGGCTTAACATTCATGTCGTGTAAGTCATAAAGAAACCTCACATCTATAGTTAAGAAGAATTCTCAAATCATTCACTGTTCTTTGAAAAAAAAAAACCCAAATCTGTGCCTCCAACTCTTCAAACCTTAGTTCATCCCAAATCCAAACAGACAAAAGCCAGGATAAAAAACACTACTATCACAGTTTGATTCCCTCAGTGAGTGGAGTTGAGGCACAGCCACAGGTTTGCCATAAAATGCCAATTGATGTAGTTTTCACTTTTGCATGTTCCCCTTTTCTTTCCTAGCAGTGCTTCCCTTTTCCTGCTAGGTTGTCGAGGATCCCGAGCTCTCATTTCAGAGTAAAAGTTTTGGCATCTTTCAGGCTGCAGAGTGTGGAAATCTGGCCCCTCAGAGCCTGCCTGGAGCAGTGGTGAGTGTCAGACTCTTTGGCACATAAAGCAAGGAACCATCTTCTGATGCAGTCACAGTTCACAAGTGTCCTGCTAGCAACTCTTGTTTTAATTTAAAAGTTCACACAGCCAACTCTGATTTCTTCCTGCATTTGAAGGAGCCAGTACATACTGATGCTTTTTTTTTTTAATATAACCTTTCATTGTTTTCCCTTGATTTTGGCCTCTCTCTTTCCTCTTAAAAGCTTTCTAGGCAAAGTTTCCTTTGCAGCAGGGGAATTGCTCCCTGTTTCTCTTACAGACTTATCTCTAGCACCTTTCTCTTCAGTTGTAGCCAGTTTTATCCCCTGCTACTAATTAAAATGTTCTCAAAGTTTAGCAAAAGCCAGTTGTTTGCCCTCTTTATGGATTTCTCCCTGCAGAAGGCATTTGCAGCTGACTTTAGAGGCACGTAATAAAGCCAGGAATGAGCCAGGGTGTCAGGGAGCTCGATAGATAATGTATTAGCCTCTTGCTGGGTCTAGCAAATCTCCCAGCTTTACAGACTATTAAAGGCTACTTTCACTGGGCTGACTCTGCACTTCAGTTCGTTTTCCCAGCTTGCCTTCCCCAGACACTCTGCTGTGGTTCTTTGTTAGACTCCCAAACTCATTAGATTAAGGAGAAACATTTTAGTAATGTATCTTGGGCAGAAACAGGGAGACATTCAGGAGATTCTGTGAAGTTTCTTTTGGGATTAAATTAATTTCAAGCACGAACTAAGGGAAAAGTGGTGTGCCTGACAGTCCTCCAGATCTGAGTGGTGCACTTTGAGTCTCTGGTTTAGACCTGGGGCCCTGAATACCATGTTATAGTGTGAATAGATTTATAGAACAAAGGAATCAAAACCCCAGTCAGAAATAAGAGGATACACTTATCACTAACTCTGTCCCTTAACTTACCCTAAAATAATTTGCTTTCTGTTGGTTTATTCCACAGCCTGAGACGTGTTCAGTAGGGACAAGGAGTGCAGAGTTTGGCCCGTATTACTTCTTTGGGTCTGATTGCAAACCATTTATTCCCTTCCTTTAGAAAAATCTTTGAACAAAACTTCTAACTGCTTAGGAAGTGTTTTTCTGCAGTTTCAGAAAGAAACACAATTATCGTGGCTGCTTAATTAAAGTGAGATGTCAATGAAGCGATAAACCATGGTAGAATTTACTTATCCTTGGAGAAGAATGCAAATTAAGGCTATAAATGGAGGTCTTGGGAAAGGTCTTGACCGCTTCTTGCCACCAGACTAATAATCACACCAAGTCATTCATATTCTCAGGCAATCAGAAGATGTACATCATCTTTTGCAGGGGAAATAAGGGCTATGGAAATAAGTGCATAAGTCAAACAGGCTAAAAGAACAAATGCCTTTGTTTAGATCTATCCTTGGTGGTTTAATCAAGGAGTTGCTAACTGCAAAGCAAAACATTTCATACCAGGCAAGCCCTTTCTCAAAGGACATTGTCTTCCAGTAAACAAAATTGTCTTCCAAAAACAACCTTCCAAGGTTAAGAGGACGGTGTTTTAAAAGCTGGATGGAAAAATCCTGACCTGAAGTAATGGGCATGGTGTCCAATTAATTTGATATCTGCTAGGGCAGAGATCTTGTCTAGCTCAAGTCAACTGTGAAGATTCCACTGTGAGTTTATGAGAACTGATGGCCAAATTCATATCAGTCTTTTCTAATCTGATGATAAAAAGTAAATTTAGAACTATTTTTGTAACTGTTATTGCAAGTTCCATGTAAGCCTGTGTTGTGATCTGTAGGTGTTCAGAAGTCCTTAGAGGTAAAGCTGCCCCTAAAGAAAGTGTTACCACAAGCTGTGCACACATGGAACATGTATGGTAATGCTTTATGAAGTATGGAATAAAGCCAAAGGGACTACTCATCTGCTTGAAGTTAAGAATATGCATTAGGATAAGAAAAGTGGGGTCTTAGGTACTAGTTGGGAGTGTCAGAGTCTATAAACGTGTGAAAATAATCCACAAATGGCATAGCCACTGATCTGTGAAAGACATTTATTTTACTGCTCCTTTGAGGATGTAAAACCTTAACTGGTCATTTAAGAGTCCCAATTATTGTATTTGACATCTGAGAAGAATTTTATGGAAAACAATGGCAGAAATTTAGTTCATTCTCCTACCTCATAACAACCCATTTGCTGTAAACTGCCCAACTTTTGCTTTCTTTGGTTCATAGCACCCAAATTAAGAGCTGCTTTTCTTCTCTGGACAAACTAAATTTTTTTAAATGAGGCAGTGAACCACCACATATTATGTTGTTTTTATCTGTTGCTACATGTTTTCTTTTTAAGAAAATTAATTCAACATTAGCCTTCTGTTTGAAAATGAATAAATGTTGAGTTCTTTTTTTCTTTTTTCCTTTTCAGAATATCCCCATTATTTTTGTTACTGCGTACTCATTTCCTATTCCTTACGTTTCACTTTCTCCCATTAATTGCCTGGTAGATCCAGGCTTGAAACCTGGAATAATGACTTAGCAACTGAAACACATTCACTGTTACCATTCCTTGTGATTTAGAGAGACATTGTACTTTGTGTTATGTTGTGTCCAAGTTATTTATAGTTACTTTTCTCCTCGGAATGTAAATTTTTTTGTGTCACGAGCTAAATTTATTCAACAAAAGTTTATAGTTCAGCTCCACAGTTAAAAATTTCCTTTTAATTGGATATACAAATTCTAGATCAAGGTCAATTCTAAATCTCCAGTTTACTGTAATTATTGTTGTTCTCTCCCAACCATTACTTTGTCTGTCATTGAAATAGCCTTTGGATTAAGGTAGATTGTTATAGCAAAACCACAAAGCATTTTAGGCATTAAGAGCACTTAGTGTATCTCTGAATCACAAACAGCCTCATTGTTGTTTCTCTTTATCCTTTGCTGTGTCAGACAGAGGATTTCCTATCCTTGTTTGTGAAAAGAAAGCTGGGGCTGGAGCTAGAAAGGAAAGCATAAAACTGATTGCTTGATGGTTTAATGTTACAGACCACCTACTCTGAGAGGTTTGAAAGTCAAATTGAAATTCTGAAGAAGGAAAAAGCTTTAGACCAGCAGGAAACAAATAGGTGAAGCTTAGTGGGAAATTAGAGAAACAAAATGTTACTCCATTTGGTTTGGGACTTGGAATAGTTTTAAATGCAAGAAAATATATAGCAAAAGGAGCCACTTATGGGAAAGACATGGGGCAGACATTTATAGACTTGCTAGACAGACATAGTATGATTTTATACACTTAAAGATTTGGTGATAAAAGCTGTGTATATTCAGATGTTGTTTTACATAACTCCTTTATTGTACAGTTAAAAGAGGAGAAAATTACAAGTAAGCATATAAAGAAGGAAAGAAAACAACCCACACGTGTCCCCAGAACAGGCTTTTTAAAAAAAGGAAAGCACAAGGCAAGATTTGGCTCTCTCTTTTGGGACCTCAACAGGCAATTTATCTAGAAGTTATTTAATTTGAATGAAACATGGAAATCAGAGGCAAAGAATAAATCTTTCACTGCACTGCATACAGTTTTAAAAAAGGTATTTCTGGCCCTCTCTGTAAACCCTGAAAATATGTCAGGGATTTCAGTCTGGAAGTCCAGTGTGCACTGAATAATAATGATGTGCAGGAGGTTTTATAATAGTATTAAGTATGGAGACATTAATGGAAGTTAACAGAAGTTGAACAAATTAAAGCAAATGGGTAAGAATTGGGATTTTTAAACTGAAGATGTCAATGGAAACAGATAAGGAGATTGACTAACACATGTAAAGATGAGTACTGCAAATCAGTCAGTGGTCAAGTGTCTGATATAAATGAATATTTTTGCAGGTACTGTTGTTGCTGACAAATTAGTGAAAGGCAAGTGATGTGCTTTTGAAAGGAATAAAGTTGATTTAAAAATTAATTTTTGGCTTAAATCTTTAGATTCTTTACATTATTATTTGCATGATATACATATATGAGTAACTTCTCTGTACAATCAGCCTTCAAGTTAACTTTTTTGTTGTCTGTGTTGATTTTGAAGAGTAACAGAGGAATTTTTTTAAATGAGGAGAATCTGATTGCAGAACTACAGCTCCTTGAGTACTACTGAACTCAAAGCAGAGCATTACCGTGTAGTTTAAGGCAGTGCAGCTCAGTGGAAGTGAAAACCTTTGTGATAAAGAAATGTAAAAGCTGTCACTGAAGTTCAAGTTTACTTAGAATATTTCCCAAAGACAATGACTACACAGCCCTGCTGTCTGCCTGCTAGATTCCACGATGAGAACACTGTGTAGGAATTTACATAGGGTGTCCTAACACCTTTTATTCCCCAACACATTTATCTTCTTCTCAATCACTTGGGAATCCAACAGCACAAGAGCAGGAGGCCAAGGAGAGGTACATCCTCATTTGTGTCAAAACCAGTTCCTACGTGCTGCAGATCAGCAAGAAGCAAAAGAGTCTGTGTGCTTTGGTAACCCTGGGATGTAATTTTGGGTTGTGAGCTCTTCGTATGGGGAAGGTGAATTGGTTTGTTGTATCGTGGGGGAACAGCTGCAGGGGACCTGAGGGAAGTTTGAAGGAGAAGGAAAAGTTGATTATTCCTCATGCTGGAAGTGGGAGCTTTCTTGGTAAACAGATGTTCCTGTGGTGGCTGGTCTGAACTGCTAAAATCAGTCATTAGCCTGGAAAGGCCAATAGGTTCAGTGAAGCAAAGTGATGCCTGATAGGTTTTAACAGGTGCCAGGGCAAGCTTGCTGCCTTCACACACTTCAGCCAAAGTGAGATTTCAGTCCTAACTCGAAATGGCCTTTCCCCCCCTATCAGTAAAGGAAGAATTTCACATTAGCAGCTGCCAGGCTGCTGCAAAGGCTGACATGAACTTTCCTTTCAAGGTGGGGAGTGTTATTGTTTCAAATGCCCCTTTTAGAGACCTCTTTCACAGAGCCCTGGGTTGTGGAACGACACTGGAAACTATTTTGAATCCTTGCAACAGGTGGTTAGAGTCAAACTGCACGACATAAAAGTTGTAGTCTTTCCAAGCTTTCCATTTTAGCTGCATGGATTATTTCTTACTTGGCTAGGTAGGAGTTTCAGCAAGTTGCTCTCATAATTTTTATATGCTTTTTATAATAAGCAGTCAGGGCAAGTGATATTTGTGTTCTTTCATCTCCAAGATGCATGTGAGCAAAGAGACATCTAACCTGATACAGTGGCACAATAGCACCAGGTGTTCATGCTTTAAGGTATTTTTGTTGAAGCCAATAGACAAAAGTTCTTTCCACTTTAAAGATGTTCAGCTTGCACTTACACAGTTCAGGGATTCCTCATGACAGAGCTGGATGAGCCATCCCCTCATACAGCCAGATACAAACTCTTATCCAGCTCTTACAGTAACTTTCTTATTGAATCTGTCAGTTCTGAAACCTACAGAGCCCAAGTAATATATAGTGATAGCATATAGTAATAGTTCACATAGCTGTGTCTGCCTGAGGAATTTCCAGCTCCTACATATTTTCTCTGCAGCAGTCAGCAGACACTATTTTTTCCTGTGGTAGGGGTAGAAGGCATAAGGAAAATGAGCAAATACTGGCAATAAGAAGAACCTGGTAAAATCAATTTTCTGTTCCTACTACCAGTAGTAGATGGAGAAATTAGCTGAGTGTCATGAATGGAACAGAACAGACTTCAGCAGCAGAAGGTAAATGACAGTGTTTTACATAAGCATCAAATGTTTGACAATTTTGCAACTGGCTTGTTATTTCTGACAACTGTTGCATTAGGATAAAGAGCATTTGCTCTTCCTGTTTTGGGCTTTCACACATCCTCAGAGCAGCTCACGCCTGGAGGATGTGCTAAGAAACTGTGGCTTGATAGTAATTCCACTGGGGCATCCGAAAGGTTATTTCTTGTTCAGCTATCACAGTAGAATGCAAAAGTTTATTTAAGCAGCTTACCAGGAAGAAAATGAGGTTGCCCATTAAGGGAGGGTTTGTGTTGGCTTCACTGGGCTTATTTCACTCATCATAATCAGACAAGACTAAGATTTGTTTTTTGTGAGAGAGTAAGCACATTCTGCCCTCCTTAACCTGTAACCCACAGTATAAAAGCAACAGGAGATCCCAAGCTGTGGGTCTTTTATTACTCTGTTAGTGCTTGGGGACCCTCATGGAAATTCAGTCTCCATTGACAGTAGTGCCTGCATCAACACTGTGCACTATAAACACCCAAAAATGTACAGGAAGACAAAGCCAGGAGGGGTTGTATCATCATTGTCATCAGGGAACCAAGGTACAGAAGCTTAATTTACCCAACTCCATAGCTAAGCCAGGCATGGAACCCCTGACATTTTGGTCCATCAAGTCACCTACCCACCAAGGCAGGCAGCAACCCAGACAATTACTGTCCTTTTGCTCTCTCTCATATGTCCTGATGGAAATTTGTGGTGGGTTCACAATGCCTTTGTGCAGACTAACTAATACTAAAAATTTGACATACAACACACTTAAAGAGGGGTTGGCAGGGCACTGTGTGTATTAATAGATGCTGAACTAGTCAAGAGAAAGGTTAGAAGAAGCATCCTTTCTAATGTGACCAACTGAGCCTCTACTAAAGTGTATACCACACCTACACTAGGTTTTTTTGGTCATGCTAGAACAGACTAGCTAACCAGATCTAACAGAGTTTAAGTTAGTGGAGTTATGGCAGCAGCAGGAAGTGATGGAAAAATTATCAGATAGCAAGTAAGGCAAAATACTACTGCTTTAATAACAAAATACTACTGCATTAATAACAAAATACTATGTTGGGTTTTACTCATCCTTTAATCACTTCTTTGGAGATAAAGAAAATGATGATAAACATGAGACAAAATAGGAATCTTTCCAGAAAAGTCCTGAATAAAAAATACTTAAAATGCTTCTTAAGCCATAGTTACACCACCTGCATTATATGCCCCATAAACAAGCTATACCTACACTTTCATGATGAATACAGCCATAACAGTGATAACCAGCTGCTTAAAATTGTAACCTTACTACAGATAGTTTTGTCCCTAAATTCAGTATTCAGCTACAGCTTGCTGTATTTCTGCTTCTACCAGCAATTAATTAGACTGCTTTAAAAGAAGAGCAAAATGGGAATCAGTTTACAGATAGAGAAAGCATTTATTCTTTGTATACCTAAGACTCCCAGAGGGAGATTTGGATGTCCAAGGAATGTGGGGTGGGGTAGACTGCAGCTTCCCTTCAGCCCATGATATTAGATTAGCTCCAAATTACTGTTTCTGCTGCCATTTTTAGTGATTTGGTATCAGCAGCTACAGACTCTTCTGAGATAAGACAAGGGGCATGGAAGCTCTGGAGGGTTCTCATTCTGGTGCAGGACTATATCAGTCTGGCAGCTGTTGCTCTGATGGAAAAGGTATGCTGACACTTCAGGGCAAGCTTCAACAAATGGCACTTGCTTCTGAAAAATGTGCTCCTAACACAACTGCCCCCAAAACACTGTTTATTTAAGGATTTCGATGTTGCTACGCCTGACATTTCTGTTGAAACCTGAGTTTGAACAGTGTGAAAGAAAAGAACATGGAAATGTTTTTTAAAAATGGATTTGGGGATGTATAATAAACACTAAACCATTACCCAGTAAGGATCTGTTGACATATGTAATCTATAGGCCTGGCACATTGTGTCTGGTTTTAACAGAAGATAGTAGCTACTGAGTGTGTTTTATTTACACTGGAGAATATGGCTTGCAGAAGAGTGATAAAATAATAGCTAAAAAGCAGCTGACTCTGGGACCTGAAGCTCGTAACTAGTCCCCATATTCTGGGACACCAGTGCTGGTTCTGGGGAGAAAAACAAAATTAAATCCTGAACAACCACTCCAAACGAGTCTGTGAGCCATCAAATCAAAGTGTAACTCTCAGAGCATCTCAGCACTATACATGTAACAGTGACTTTAAAACTCAGAAGAAACCATTATTTCCAATAAATCTTCCCATGGGCTGTATTCTCTGTTACTTTTTTCCCTGGTGTGGTCATTTTATTTGATGTGCAAAGCATGTAGAACACTCTTGTTCTCACTGATAGCATTTCACACTCCCTAAATATGACTGGAGAGGGTAGGAGGGCAGGAGACCCAGTGCAGCTGGAATTTTGTGTAGAGGAAAGATGCTCACTGATTTCCTATTTTCTGCCCCTGGATGCTCTGCTCATCTCACACTCTTGTCTCCTCCCTGAAATCCCAGGATTCACATCCATGCTGTTCTGTAACACAGGAGGAGTTCTGCTGCCTGACTACCACCTGCCCAATCCCTGCAAGAGGAGAGAGTTTTGTGGTCCAAATCTGCCCTTCACATCTTTGTTCCCCAGTTTCCTGAGCTAAGGAATGGTGGACAAAGTCCCTGAGACTTGCATGTGTTTGGGATTACTGGTGCATACATCCACACTTGCAGTTTTTACCTATAACATTTACCATGTTGAAACTCTGATCTTGGTGAGATCTCTCAGATGTTTTAATAAATACAGTGAACTTTTTTCCACTTGAAGCACATAAGTGGTTGTTGAGCCATCACTGCGTTGCTGTTGAGTGTTAATGTGAACTGCTAAGCACAAAATGTTGTCCACAGCTTGAAGACCTGCAGAATATTCTTAGGAAACTATAATTTTCAGAGATAAAGTGGACTAAAAAAAGGCTATATTGCTGATTTTTGTTTTTAAATAATCAATTTCCAGTGCAAACATTCAAAGACATAATGAAAAGCTGCTGTAACAACAGTTCTCCCTGTGTAACTGCTGTGACAGGTTTGAATATGCCATTTGTAAGGTTTAAATTGCTTTTGCAGTCAAGTGTTGTAATCCATTAGTGATAAGAAAAGGTATTTGTCTATCGGTGGTGGTTAACTACATTCCTTGTATTAGAAACAATTTAGTCTCTTACATGAACCCAGTGCAGGAAATTGTTTAGAGTCTGGCTGCAGAGCTGGAAAAATAGAGTAGTTAGTGCTCCCTTCCCCCAGCAGCAATGTGATGTATAACTGCACACTGACAGCTAACAACTTAACCTTTAGGAGTGTTGCACAGAACAGCCCTACATACTTTTACTCAAAGGATTTCAACTGCTTCACTCAATAACTCCTTCTAAGTCTAGTTATGTTAAAAAAAAAGCCATGCCTTTCAAACTCTTCCTGGGATTTTGCTCTTTAAACAGGGATGTTACTTCTTTTGTGTGTTAAATCCTGTTAATTGATTATTTTCTTTTTAGATGATAGCATTACTCTTGCAACAAGTAAATCCTAAATCTCTGGATGAAGGGAAGAAAACAAAGATTTGGTTCTTGTAATAGGAATTGCAGTTTCTTTGTAAAGGAAGCTATCAGATCAGATTTGGTACCAACCTCACTGCTTTCCTTGGGGTTTTGGAACAGGGCTTGCTAAATGTTACCAGCTTTGCACGTTTGCTCAACATTAGCAGTGAGTCAGTACCTTTCCTGGGATTTCTTTTTCCTCCTTAAGGATGCTGACAAATCTTGCAGTAGATCTCTAACATGTGATCTAACCCAGTAAGATGCATATCACATATCACAGACTCATGGAAATCAGAGAGAGGGAAGATGGATTGGATGGCAGCAGCAGCCTCCACGCTGGCACTGAACTGCCACACAAAGCATCTTGGCCACTGCCTGCTCTCTGCCTCAGCAGCACCCCAGAGCTGACTTACAGATTATTTTAGGCTCCATAATATACTGCATTTGTACAAAGCAAAATGTTTTTTCTAAATGTTTTAAATCATTCAAAAGCCCTGCAAACCCCAAGTCTTTCTGATGGTAATGCAGTCATCTCCTTAGATGTTTATTATTACAAATAAGTTTCAGATTGTAAAGGAGTTGGTCTCACAGGAAAGCAGGGTCAGCAGGCTGTCAGAGGCTGCTCTCAGCCTCTCCTGAAACCCCAAAGCTGCCTTCCGGTGGGATTTAGGAGCTGTGCCTGTTCCAGCAAATTCAAGATGTGTCTCGGAAGCTTAGCACCTAGACAAAGCTGCAGTCATTGCATTGGACACCACCTGATATTATACATGGGATCCCCGTGTCCTGCTGTTAAAAATAACCCTTGCTGAGTATGAGGTTTTGAAGGTTTCTGGAGGCTTGCTGTTTGCAGTCTTTAGTTTGCCTGTAAAACACCCGAATTCCATTTTTGGCAGAGGAATTGGAAGATGAATATTGCAGAGGAGTCAGCTTTCCCACCTAATGCATTTGGCAGGAGGAGCTCTGAGCTAGGGCAGGTTGGCTAAACCCCCTGAGAAGGACAGTTTTAGGAAAGGAAGGAGTGAAAGGGGAGACTCAAACTGCACTGCATGAGGTTTCCTTCTTCATCAGGAGTGCTGCAGAGCTTCAGCTACCGAGTTCTGGAAAAGATTCCAGAGTCAGTGCCAGGACCATGTCTTCCTTAGAAGGGCTAGGCATCTAGCCATGCAGTGATAGGATATTCTTCACAGCAAATAATCAAGCTAATGCCATATTCTTTCTTGTGGAAAGTGTGTGGAAATCTTGCATCACTGTTAACATCAATATTTCCTGCTGTCCTCTTGCCAGGATGCTTCCAGCAAAGCTTGGGAGAAGGAACCAGGCATGTAGTGATGGTGGGGCTTGCAGTGGAGTGGGAGGGCACTAGTGCCACAGCATCTGAGTGGGTCAGATTTCTCTTCTGGTTTTAATCTGTGTTCATCTGACAGTGATTCTGATTTGTTTTCATTGAGCATAACCATATGTTGGGTTTTCAGCAACACATGAAAAAGGAAGGGCACTGTTCACAAGCTGAAATGCCTTAACAGAGAGGGAAAGGGTAATGCTGCATCTGCACCACCCTTCCTTATTTATCTTCAAAGACAGTTTAGATTTACTGCATCTGTCAATCATCTCCTAGCACTTCATTTTTTTCCTCCTCTTTGTAAATCACATCCATCAAATCTACTCCTGTCAAGCAGATAGTAAAGGTGTCTTCCCCCTAAAGGGCCTCTCTGGCCAAAAGCAAAACAAGCACCTGATAATCCACTGGAAACCCTGCAGGATATAAATATACCTGCACTCTATCAGGTCAAAATAACCAGAGGGAACCTAAAGATTCAAACACCAGCCAAGTCTGGTTCACATGAGCATCCCTTCGTGTATGTCTCAAGTTCTCCTCAAATGGGAACACTTGATCCAGTCTCCTAAAACTTAATTCCCCTAATTCCCCCCTTTCCTCCCCCACCCTTCTGTTTACTTTGCTTTCTTGCTTCAGGTAATGCAGTAAAATACTTATCCATGTTCTGCTCTGTGTGCAGCTGGGATTCCTGCTCTGGTTTCAGGCAGTTTCTGAACCTCCACAGCTATAAAAGAAGGCAGCATTGGAATAAACACAGCTTTGTCCTTGCAGGGGAGGTACAAACTCTGTAGGACCATCCTCCCTGCCTGCTAAGCCTGATGCAAGCTCACAAGTATCTGACAATTTACATTCTACTTTGGATGACATTTTTTCTTGCATCCTGTTTCTCACAGAAAGAGAGACTGGAATTTGATACTTGGAGCTCACCTGGCAGATAAATATCCTCCAAGCTGCAAATAGGAAGCCAATTCAGGTTTTTGGCCATAAATAATTGTATGAATCAGTAACTATAGGAGGGCAGACTTCAGGCTCCATGTTGTAAACACTGTCAGATGGCAGAAAATAGTTTCTGGATTTTATACAAGGTATTAGACTATCAAGATGTGATTACAAGGCACACGTTTTTCTGGAAGCCTATTTATATGCAGCTGAACACTGCTTTTGATTCATGAAGTCCCTTTTTTATATAAAATGCAGTTTGGCAAGTTTTAGCACTTAGTTAACTAATTTCCACCAGAAATACTGAAAGCATGGTTTCCATTTATAGCCAAATGGATTAAGCTGCTTTAGGAATACAGTATGTTGACAGTACTATTTAGAAGCATATGGACAATTTGCTCCTTTCTTCTTCAGGACAAAAATGAGTGGTAACCATCCAATGCTGTGCATCAGAATGCTAGCCTCTTTTTTTGTAAAGATCAGCATAATCTTTTCCAGTTGTAAAATTGAATCCAAAGCAGACTGATTTATTGTTCTTTGCTATCCTCAGAAGGCACTGAGGCATCTGCTAAGCCCTTTCTGGGCAAAGTTCGTGTAAATCCCTGCGTGAAGTGTTACAGAACATGATGTTGATTGGCACAAATGTTCACAACACCAGATATTGTTTAGCTGGAAGGATTTGGTGATGACTTTCTATTAATTGGGAAAGTTTGCTGCTAGTGGAGCTCTGAGCTTCAAGAGATCTAGGACAATATAAAACTAATGCAAAATGAGAAGGATTATGTTGTGTTTGTAATTAGCATATGTCTTGTTGGAGCCTCTATAATTAAATATGGGATTTGTGCTTTATGGAAGAAGTGTCTTGGAGAATTCTGTAGTAGAATAGAAACAATTCCAGAGTAAGAGATGCATGTCTTTATGCTTGAATGTATAGATACACAAACAGTAGGGCTTTATAGAATTAAAGTAGTCATGATTTATATAGAAAAAAGTTGTTTTTTTTTTTAAATCCGTGTATAATGAATGAATCTAAAAAAGACAGCACAGTACTTGATGACAAGCTAGGCCACAGTTTCTGCTGCTCTTACTGGTGTCAAGCAGTTTCTGACTCTGATTATCCCCACAGACTTTTATTAGGTTTAAAATAGATATCTTGACATGATTCAATGACAGAGGATTTGTTAGGAGCAATAGCCTAGCCTGTGAGAAGTCCCAGTCACCCAGCAAGTGTACAAAGGTTCTAACTAAACAGAAGAATTGATCTTTTCCTTGAAATACTTGGAAGAATAACTGATTTGCATCAAGGGAAGAAGTGAGGAGATCCATGAGCAAATCCATGTATCAAGTCCTGCCCACAAGTGTAGGGAATTCTTTCAAGTCCTGTATGAACAGCAATATTTCTCATTTACAGTACATGCACTGGACTGGAAAATGCAAACCCTCTGACTTTCAACAAGCAGGAACTGAAATCATTTTCAGCTGAAGTCAAACTTTGTGTTCCTGCACTATCTGATACTCCCCTCAACCTGCAGTCACTCTCTCCATCCATGTGCTCACAGCAGTGTTGTAGTGAATGAATAACACCATGAGATTTTCTTACAAATATGCCAGACTGATGCCATGAATAGTTTTGCTAATGACCCAGAACATTCACAGTCTGTTTTAATTATTCCTTCTCCTTTTTACATCTCAATTGTTATTAAAGTAAGCTGCCATTACCAAAAAGGGTTAGGAACAAAGCTGAGGCATGAAAAAGCAATATGATATTACAGAAGATTGTAAACCACAGCAGCAGTCTTCTCTGAGCAACTGCTTGCTCTCAGCAACAACATCCAATAAAAAAATTGGTTCACAACAGCACACTGATCCATGGAAATCACACTGGCACCTGAAACTTCTGTTTCTCTAAGGTCCTTACACCCTGAGAGGCACCAGGCAGGTGGCACCAAGCTGTCAGATTTAACACACAGAAAGATTTTAGAGCATTTCAGGAAACTGATGTTGTCAATGGAACAGTTCAGTGTGGGTGTTGTTGATCCTCAGGTGTAGAACTTTAGACTGCACTGACCAAAAAAACCCAATTTTTTTTAAATAGCTTCACCTCTGACAGGGAGACCTAACAAGTAACTGGGGGCAGAGGGATACACCACAACAATATTCCCAGGTATCTCTGTTACTATCATCACATGCTGTAAATTAGGGTAATACTTAATTAAAACATGGAAATACTGAATTATTAAGCCACTAAAGACTATATATCAGTAAAGAAAATTAATCCTGACAGTTGTATGGCAAAATTATTCAAACTCTCCCTTGCTAACAAGCATCAAATGAAGATAATTTACATTGCCCTTAAGCAAATCCATCAGATGTTTCACTCTTGAGAAGTGGAGATTTGGAGATATCTCTCCAATACAAAAATACTGTGCACCCAGAATGCTCCCTGGAAACACCACCTGCACAGCAATAAGCTTTCCACTCCCAGCTTCTCATGGAAGACCCCAACATGAGGCAACTTTAGGTGTGTGTTAAAGATCAACCTGGTTACTAGCAAGCTGCAGAGTCACTCCAACACTGGAATGACTGTCCTTAGATAAGACAGCTGTTGAGGATTAATTACCTTTTAAATATGTATACGTGTAGAAAAAATACATGTGTGCATATACATCTTGAACACAATTTTCAGAACAATATTTTTCTTATGATTTAATGCTTTCCCCAAATAGATGCACACATCTGCAGACTTGAAATACCTTACCCTGAGGAGTTTTTAGAATACATATCATCGTGCCACATTTTTGAGAAAAAGTCCTTCCTATTCTGGGATCTTCTTGCACTCAACTTTGTTATGGATACAACAGTATCTCCAGGGCTAAGCACTCCAAAATAATTGTAATCCAATTGTGCTGAAATATTTAAGGGAGTTTGTTGCTGTGAGAACATTCCATTTGCCTCAATCAAGACACAGCCAGAAAGCTTTCAGAAATACAAGTTATGGCTTTTAGCCAACTGCTCTGGAAGTGGCCAGGCTGTCATCTGTTGGGCTGGGGTTGAACTCTGCTTTGCACGACCTGATTCATCCAACACTTGTTTGGTAGTGTTAAATAAAAGGAGTTACCAATTGTAATAGCAGTTTACACCAGGTATATGGCTGGATGTTAGTAAGTAGGGTTCCTCTGCCAGGTGGATGCCTGAGAACAGCAAGGAATGCTGTATTTCAGTCTTGCCTTTCATGAGCTGCTATTACCACCCTTGTGGTGTTACATCCTCCTGCTGGCTAAACATAGAGCCCTATATGCCTTATAATCTGTTATTAATTTATTTGAAACATGCAAACTTTATCCAAGTTATTTTGGGTTTTCAAAACTCAGAGATTTGGGGAAATTCTGATCACTTCAAGTTTTTAATCTATGAAATCTTGGTCATGTATCCACAAATCAGGACTTTCTCTCATTTTAAGTTACCCATGTCTATGGCCAATTGATGGCCCAAATCTAAGATGACAGCTATGAAGTTTTTCAGCATTATTGATGATAATCACTGCAGCTGCTTCTATTGGGACTTGGAGCACAGAGACCTTGCTGAGATGCTTTTTCTAAGTCCGCTTAGTTACTTGTGCCAGCAGAGAATTATTGTACATACATAACATACTCTGTACATACAGAGAATTATTGTACATTATCTTGCAGTACATACACCCCAAGACTTTGATGCAGCATGCTTGGTCTGTTTGAGAACCATGTCCTGAAACTTTCAGATAATGTCCTGCTGTCAGTATTCACCTCTGCAAGTGGAAATCAAGGATAAATTGTGGCCACATGGTCAGTCTTACTCCTGAAGTCAAAGTGAGGAAACATACTGAACAAAAATCAGCTCAGCAATATTCAGTGCAATATTTCCAGATTTCCTAACCTAAGGTTGATGATCCTGTTCCAAGAAAAGATAATGCAAATTTTATAAATGCAAACCAGCTGCTTCCTTTAAATTAGCATGATGTTTTCTTTCAGAAATGGGCCAGAAAGCTGAGCATACTGAAGAGTGAATTTGCATTGTTAGTTTTGAAACCACTGTCATTTATCTGCAGTGAAGTTGGTATTTAAAAAGTCAGTGCAGCTTAAGCCTTAAATCAAAGTCTTCTGAAACTACACTTTTAGAGCTCCATTAAGTGTGTGCTTTTCTGTATAGTTCTGTATGTTCTAACAAAGAACACTGACACTTCCTTCACATGTCAATTATTTTTTTTCAGTCTCTGAACTACACAAGCCAGACCTGTTAGAAAATTCAGCTGTGGTTATTAAGCACAACGTGCTCAGTCACATTCCTCTTGTCATTTTCTGAAGATTGTCTTCAGATTGCATAAGTGCAAAATGTGAAAATGCACATTTTCCATTGCCTGTGTGTCCCCTGTCTCCTACATCAATTTGCCTTCCAAATTTTTCACACATGTTGGTGCCTCACAGCCCTCAAGAAGCCTTCCAGGCCGTCCTCAGACTGCCCAGGAGCAGGGAAGCTTTGAACCACCCTGCTCCATGAGAACTCCATCCAGCTCCCCAGGCAGCTCCTGGGTTTTCCAGGAGACACGTTCTGATGCAAAATACTGTTTGTAATCAAAGTCTGTATGTATCTGATGTTGCATAAAGGTAGATAGGAAGTGTGGAACTTGTGTGCACTGTCTTAGGGAGATCTGTGGGTCTGCTCAAGTTCCTTGCAGTTCCTTTAAGCTACACACCATGCATGTCCTCTAGCCAAACCTCTTTCTGTTTGTTTTGGTCCATGATGGGAGGAAGGGAGTTGTTCTAACCTTCTTTCAAAATATTTAAAACCAAGGTATGTAGACTTGTTCAGGGTGAAACAAGCAGTCTGTGGCAGACTTGGAAAGGAAACCCACATCTCTCCAATCCCACATCTCTCCAATCCCACCCCTGCATGGCAAGGTTAGAAAAGTAGAGTATTTGCAATGTAGCTTGTTCTGAAAAGAGTTTTCATTTTCAGATATATTTTGTGCATCCCTGTCATTTGTGAGAGCTGTTGGCTCCCATGGCTGTTGTCACAAACAGTTGGCTGTGTGAAAGTCCATTGACTACCCCCATGCAGAGGGCCCAAAAGGAATCAGCCCCCCAAATTTCATTCTGGGTTTGAGTGAACGAAGTGAAGGTTCACTTGAAACCATCTGACAACAGGACAGGGTAAATTTATTACTGCCTTTCTGCTCACCTCCAAGAGCTGTTGTAGTGAATTATTTATAAGTTACTGTTTTATGCTTCCTGGCCTCTATGGCTGCATAATGTTAGTGTTACTACCCTGTAATTTGTTGCATGGTCACCAACTATGTTTTAGTGGTATGAAAAGTGCCACTGGAATGTAGTAAAGCACAGCTGGCACTGGTTGAGTGCAAGGAATTAAAAGAGAGGCAGTACTGGTATTATTTTCAGTGATAAATCAGTTTTCAGGCAGTCAGTAGGTGTAGCAACATTTGGTTTCCTCCTTGTGCAAGTGTCTGTCAGTTCTTACTTCTGTGTAGTTTAATAACTCACTGAGGATTCTGAAATTACAGGTGATGCATTTTCCAACTGTTCATCAGTTGAATTTCAGAATCACCTAATGGAACAGTATGGAGGCTAAAATCTACCACAGTGATTCAAAGGTAAACCTAGTGTGAGACAGTGGAAAAGAGCAAAGTGTTAGCTAAGAGATGGGATGAAAACACCAATATGGGCAGGGACATCACTACAAAATTAAAAATATTGAGATTGACCACAATATTATGTTTATACATGCAGATTTTTTTGTCATCCTATTAAATTCAAGCAAACCTTTCATAGGTAATAACCTGAAATACTGGGAAGGAGAGATTTACTACAAGTGTACCCATTGCTACAGAGCAGAAGATATCCCTAAAGCATTCATACCACCAGGGAAAATTAAAAGCTGATTTCAGCAAGTCTTTTGCTTCCATGGAGCAGCACACAGCACTGGAGAGCATATAGCTCATTAACAAATCAGTCTGTTCTAATTTAGGCACATGTAAACAGCACTGGATTGTTCCAGATTTACATCAGTGTAATTGAGAGCAGAATTTGGATAGTATATATATACACACACCCCTATATACACACAATAAGCTTTCCTCACACTACTGTATACAAGATTTTTGGGATAATGAAAGCTCCTTTCATAAAAAAAAAAAAGCAAAAAAAAAAAAGCAACTTGTATTTTGCATTACAGATTTTTTTCAGAACAACCTTTAGCTTATTTGATCCTGAAATATATATTTACTTCTGTAATTCCAAACAATTGATTCACCCTTGATAATTAGAGTTTGAATTTAATTTTCTGGACTGTTTTTTTTGAAGTGTTTTGTACCTTCTCTTGGCAAGTACTATGTGAGAAGGCCAGCAGTGAGCAATTACAGTTTACTGTATTTCTGGCTGGATCAGGGAATAGGCTGGATATTTGACTGGTGTCTTTTACTCTCTATGTAACTGTACTAATGTCTTTCATATGTTAAGAACCCTTTTCAACAGAACATCACAGCCATTTATAAAAGAGGCTGAGTGCTGCTGGCCATGCTATTACAGATGGAGATCTATAGGTGCAGAGGGGTGACAAAAGGGGCAGAAGGCCAATTTATTCAATCTTATTTCTACACTCCAACCACTGCTTTCTACTGTCTGCATGTAGGTTTAAAGGATTACTTGTAAATGAAGTCCATTTGCAGAATGCATTCAAGTTGCCCTGGCTGTTTTCAGAAATAAGTAGCAACATCAAACAGCATCATGGCAGGGAAACCACAATAAAGATCCTTGTGTATTCAGACAGGGTTGTTGTGGTTGGATACTCCTGGGAGTATCTGGCAATGCTGTCAGTAATTTTATCATCCACAAAGTGGTTCATCTGTAATCCAGTGGCAAGGGACACATAATGGTTCCCCTTGTTCAAGAGGAAGAGGATGACTTTAGCAGTTTCCAAGGGACAGACAGTAGACTGGAACCTCCTGGAAATGCCTTGAGCAAATTATCACTCCTCCTTCCACAGTGATCTCTGGGAAGCTGAAGAGCCCCATAGGGACTGCAGGCACAGGTTAGAGCAAACCTGAATGGCTCCAGGTTTTTGTCAGGAGCTCAAACACTCTTCTCAACCAGAGTGTGGAAGGGCCAGTTCAGCTGTTCAGCCTTCACCTTCAGGAGAAATCTTTATCTTAGCAGACCTGAGCAGCAATGTCTGTCAGTAAGACTTTGATAAGGACTCAGTGTAAGCCTTGAACTGAATCAAAGAAATATTTCATCCACAATGAAATACAACCTTTCCCAGTTCAGTTTTCCCCCTGATGCTTCTCTTCCTTAGCCCAGAGCCTCACTGGGATGTAACCAGCACAACAGGCTGAGTGCCAAAGCCCTGAAGAGTCAGTCAGTAACAGCTGCTGATTCTCCTAATACAACTAAAATGGTATTTTGATAGTAAGTAAAACATCCCATTAACATTAAAAATAAACCTGATAAAGCAAGGCAGCAATAGCAACATGTCCCACTGACGTACAGTGGTCACCAGGTCCACAGTCAAGGCAAAAAGTTCAAGGAACTCAGGAACAGGACTGGAAAAGCAGAGCACTTCCAACACAACAGCCTCCAGAATCTCGGGAAGAGGTTGAACCCCCCAGGACTGAGTTTCTTTCTGTGGGTGGGGTGGGCAGGGACCCCAGGGGAGCCTGGTCAGGGCCAGGATCCTGCTTCTCCCAGGGTGGTGAATGAAGGACTGGAGTGAATTTGTTATGGTTGTAAGAAACATAAAATGCCAACATCTCTTTCAAGAAACAGCACAGCTTTACTTTTCTTCTTTTACACACTCCTTGAAGGTATCAGTCTTCCTGCAAGTGGCTTGTGCCATGGTTGGCATTCACAACCTGCCCAGAGCCTGTGTCCCCAGGAGACTGGCAGTTCCCCCTGTCAAAAGGGAGGGTTGGGAGCAGCAGGGTTGCTGCAGGTCACTGCACCACCAGGAAAGTTCAGGCACCACCTGCTGTAGCCCTGACAGGTTCTCCACAACAAAATTGGGGTACTTCTAAAACACCCAGGGAGAGAGACAGTCTGGCATTGACCCGTGGCAGTGAGAGGCTCCATCCTTGTGATGATTTGTATGTACTTCATGTATTTTTCCCATTCCCTCTTTGCCTGCCTGGAAGGACTACCAGCCCTGCTTTCTTCTTAAAAGGGTGAGAAATAGGATAAATCTTCAGAGGGATCAATAGGATTGTCCCAATTCCCTCTACAAAACTTCAGGACAAGTAAGTAGCTTGTAAGCAAGTCAGTAGATAGACAAGTACCCTAGTAGAGTATTTTGATACCATGTAACCAGAAAAAAAACACCTTGTTTTCTCAAATAAGACTAACAGTATACCCAGAAGAGGCAAATACACATAAATGCTGGGGAAGGAGTGGTTTTAGTTTTCCTTCTCTTATTTTAAGGTCATTGGTAAAGCTCTAAAAACCCAGTGCTGGCCACACTGGTGGTGTAGCAGTTTATAGTTCTGTACCCACATTCACTTTTTCCTATTTTTGCTTATTAGTCCAGTGATAATAAGCTCTCTGCCTTCCCCCGTTTCTTAAAGCTCTCCTTCAGGGCCAGATTTCTGCTTGTCCCATTTCCATCATCCCCACCAGGGCAGCTGCAGAATGGGGTCCCTGGCACTGACCCCCCCAGGGAGGCAGCTGCTGGGGCAGAGGGGCAGCTGGGTCCCCGTTTCTCCCTTCTCCCCCTTCCCCCTGCCCCAGGCAGCCCCTCTCCAGAGGTTCTGGGCTGCTGTAACAGGATCTCCCCGCTGCTCACTGCTCTGGACTTTGTTTTTCTTGGCACACCCCTCACTGAGATACTTTAAAACAGAAAGCAAGTCAAAGCACTTTTGGCTTACTTCCTCGCCTCTTCTCCCTCCCCTTTCCTTTCTTGAAACAGTTTATGAATAAAATAGCAATATTCTCTCTCAACAGTGTGCAGCTACAATGTTAAAATTTGGACTGCCAGGACCTCTTTCCAGTGTTGAGAAGTGGCAGATGTTTGCAACAGGCACAGCAGGAAAAACCCATCCCAGATTCCTGCAGCGGGAAGTTAAGGTGCAGGCTGGATTTTTTGCAGAAATATGAATCCCTGTAGATCACTTGCTGCATATTTTAATGACATCTAAACATAGCCAGATACAATTAATACTTGAGAAGCCAGGAGCTATTCTAAGCAGCAGGATCTGAAAGTGCTGTGTTCAACTGAGGACTTATTCACCATTCACTTAGAAATGGGCTGAAAAGAGTCTGTAGGAAATTAACTAAAATAATATTTTGCCTAAATGGAATATTTTAATTCATGCTAATACGAAATGCTAAGAAAATATATGTATCTGTAAAGGATTCTTGTGACCATAAAACAAATGATACCTCCCATGCTTCTTTTTCTCAGCATGGCTGGCATTTCTAGAAAATGTGCAGGAATTTTAATTTCTTATGACAGGGCAGTACAGTCTTTGAGTCTATATGGGGGATGGAAAGTGGCCCTGGAAGCAAAGGTAGATCACAGTCAGCCCAAGCACTTTGCAGACTCCACAGCCTCCTCCGGCCAGCCAGCTACACATTGCAACTTACTCCAGACCTTTTCAAGACCAGAATATTTGTTGCCTGTTTTTCACAGAGCAGCCCTGCACCCTTTGCTCTCACACAGCAACTTCCAGGGAGTGAAGCTGTTGGGCTGGGTGAGCTGGCACAGCCTGGTTTAGCCCAGTCTGCTGGGATTTGACACAAGCTGAGGATCTGGTCCGTGAAATCCAGGCAAGTGAGAGCAGCTGGGACTCAGCAGCAAATCTGTCACCTCTGTAGGACCAGCGTGTGCTCTGAATATGCTCAAGTTTGCAATTCTTCAGCAGAGATCTGCTGGCACTGGAGTTTGTGGGACTGACACCAGCTGGGAATTTGCCCCAGCATTTTCCTGTGTTCACACTATAGCCACGTGAAGTCAGCAACCCAAGTCTTTTTGCCATTCCTTCTACTGCAAAAAGAAATCCTCAGAGCAAGTCAGCATGCTGGTGTCTTTGCACAGGCATCAGGCAGGGTGTTCAAGGCTGTTTCATCCCAGGAACCTCATCCCAAGAGCTCTGCTCATACCAACCTGGAGCCGTCTGTCTGCAGGCATGAGAATGCCATGGCCTTTGAGAGGACCAGGGGACTCTTGCCACAGAACTGTCCTTTCTAGTACATAAATATCTTGCAGAAAATATGGCAGAGTAGGTCTGAGACTCAGTATCATGTAAGAGATGAGGGAGAAAGTAAACAGACATTTTATAAGGTTTCCTAGCAAAATGCTAAATTAAAAATCTGTATCTCTGTTATTGAGATGCCAGAGGTTTGTTGGTCAGGCTTTGCTTTTAATCTTACCTATGTGACTGCAGAAAATTAAAGACATCTGAGAAATCAGGAGTTCCAGATGCACTGGATAAAATGTTGGTATAATACTGGAGTTTTACAAGTACCTGCAGATAAATCTTAGATTTCAATGACTTCAGTAAGCATGTAGTAGGAGAAAGATACATGGTATGATAGAAACACTGACCTGATACTATGTCACCCAAAGGAAACAAAGAGAAAACAAGAATAAAAATGCCACAGGAGGTACTAAAAGGCTTAATATTTTTGTATACCATTTCTCATATGGCAGCAGCACTGCTACGTGTGTGACATGTTTTGAATTAACACAGTGCTGTTCCCCAGCATGAAGGTATTGGGGATGTTCCAGCAAAAATCCATGGTATATTTTATAAGATTCTTACTAGAGTGTGAAAATCTAGTTGTCAGTGATGCTGGGAGATCTGCTGGCTCACATTGCCCCATTTTTGTCTGATTGTTCAGATATCTTACAGGGAGGTAGAAAAGGGGGAGGAAAAAGAGAAGAATTAGGACTGTTGGTAGGATTATTGATCAGAGATCAGCTACAATATACTCTTAAATACCAAAATACACCAGTCAGAATCTATGGGAATGCTTGGAAACATGGTTTTTGACAACAATGAATTCTAAATATTAAATACTGCATTTCCCATAACACATTATGGTAGTTTACCATAGCATATTAAGTATTTAGGTAGTAAGAATACATTCCTGGCTAGTTCTTTTGAAGAGATTCTTCTCCTATAAAAGTAGCTGATGATACTGATTTCCACGTAAAGCAGTGGAAATTGAAAAGCCAAGAGCCTGGATAGATTTTTCATCATCATTTAGATTTTCTTTTAGGTCACCTGCAGAGATTTACACAGCCCTGAGAGCAATCAGTATAGCTGTGTTAGTCTACTACACTGAACTTGTCTACTGAAACACAGTTAAAAATCCTTGAAACCCAGCAAGCAGGAGCTGGCCTCTCCACTGTAGGTCTCAAAAGAGGAACAAAAGATTGTCCACAGAAAGTGAATCAGTTTAAAAAGTAGTGGGTGAGAGAAGCAGTTCCAAGTGGTTGGGATTGGCTGGTGCTGGCTCACTTCTGTTGAGACCTGATTTTATCCACTGGGGTAATAAATGGGATGCTCAGGAGACAGAGGCAGGAGGAGTCCAGGGGACAGAGCAGTGTGAGCACAGAGTGGTGCTGAGCAGTGCAGATGATGCCAGCCCTGCTCCAGAGCAGAGCAGGAGACTGGGGAGGGATGGAGGTGACATGCCACCACCATTCCAGCCTGAAGCAGCAGTGATGCTGGAGCAAGGGAAGCAAAATGGGGTTCTGCTGCATCTCATTGGGACAGTGCAGTTAGGAACAAGCACAATCTTGGGAAAGTACTATATTTGGTAAGAAAATGATGGTTTTTAAACCCTCATTATAAATACTCATAAGAACTGGTGTGGGAGGTATTACAAAATAGCCTCTATCATTTCTATAGTTTGAACTCAATATAGTGTCAGTCAATGTAAACATTTGCCTTTTATTAGTAAGAAAATAATTTGAATGGCTTGTGCCTCTGCTTAACTTAATGAACTGGTTTACATCTCTGGTATGTGTGTTTAGTGGATGGTGCTTATTAAAGAAGGAAGTTTATGCCAAAGGATGGCAGTTATTAAAAAATCAGTGTATGCCAAAAGCTGTCAGACAAGCTTATTGTTGGGTAACGGGTGGCATAGACATTTGTGTTTAACAAACAGAAGAGAATTAAGGCAAAAAAATATAAATAATAGGCTAACATACAGTGTACATTTCTTCTATAAAAATTGGTCTTCAAGAACATTGTGCTGACTGTTGTTTAAGCACACCTTTTTTTCTCCAGAATCTTCTGTGTGTGTCCAAGCTGAGACTGCCTCAGAGCAGTTCTCACAGATTCTAGTGTGCAGTTTGTGGCAGGATGGTGCATGGGGTGGCCCCATGTGTGTCCTGGTGTGCACTGTGCTGCCAGGAAGCACTTTTACTTCATAAATTGGGAGAAAGCATCACTCAGTGAAATCTTAGCAGAATCTTCCCAGCGGCTGCAAACTACGCAGAAAAGGTAATAGCTTAAAATTAATCCCTGGCAAAGAAAAAGCTTTTACTCCAGAATTTCTGCTGTGACTGTGTTGTCTTACATGTGTGGACATTCTTTTGCACCTCAGAATTCTCACAGCATCTCTCATGACTATGGCCAGTGTGATGCAGTGATCCACTCTCCTCTGGGGCTACAAGGAGGGAGCCCACTCACTCCCAGATGTGAAGATCCAGTACCTCTGGCTCAGAATGCTCTCAAATACCATGATGACAGTTCATTTTATGGATCCAATTGCTGTAGGAAGACACAGATGTTGAACAGGAATCTGACTGCTTTGTATAATCTTGGCTACTTAATGGAGATGTGGGAGAGCTCAGGAGAACAGGGAACAGGAGAATACAATTGTGCACAAAAAAACTTGAGGAGGGTCACACCCTGTGCAGTCTTTTTGCCAATTTAGAAGACAATTACAGAAAGAGGCTTTGCTCAAGCCACACACATTGAAAAAAGTGGAATTAGAGGGAAGTGATTAAGAGAAGGGTTAAGAGGGGGAAGATGTAAATCCAGTCTCCTGGGTTTTATTTAGAAATGTCTGGCAAGCAAGACTTCCAGAACAAGTCAAAAAGCACATTTGCATGTTGAAGTCCTGACAAAATAGGTATTATGCTCCCTAATGTTACACTTCTTCAGTTACAGTTGTTTTTAATTAAGTTTGTACATTACATGTATAGGTGCAGATGCCAAAAGGGATGGCCAAAGTTAACTGTTTGTCTCCTGGATTCCAGGAAGGCCACAAAGAACTGACGTTACCACACCGGGTATTTTACCACCAGAACTTTATTAACCACATTTTGGCCTCTCCACGTTGTCTCCAGACAATCTTGTATCATCTACTAAGCTGCAGATGAGCCAAGGAATGTCATTTAAGAACAGAAACTGTCCTTCATCTTAGGGTGATCAAAGAGGCAACCAAAATTGCACATCCTGTGGCATTTATTCAGACCACTGCATAGAATGAGATCAATGAAAGTTAATGAAGTATTTTTGATAGCCAGAAGTATAAGGATGGAGAAGTAACCATTGCTTAACTTGCACTGAAGTAAGTGTGTACCTTGTGTATCCTAAACAGCTATTTTTTTCAGGGACAGGCAGTGTAAATTCATAAAGACTGGAAGATGAAAAAAATTATGAGAGGCTCCACTGGTAGTTTTATATATTCAGTTATCTTTCAGATATTTCCACATTTGGCTTGCCTGTCTCCTTTCCCCATGAAGGCTGAGTGCAGACTGATTGTCCTGTCCTACCTCCCTCCTCCTTGGACTTTCACACCAATAAAGCAGCCACAGGGACAGAAATAAAGCACATTGCACCAGGGCTTGGTCACTGCCAGAGTGATCTATTCAGAAGGAGCAGGATACATTATTGTCAGGCTCAGCCATGTGAACTCCAGGACTTTAGTTACATGAAGGGAAAACTGGAGTTACTTAAAGAAGTGCCAAAAAGTGCCTCACATTCTAAAGTAGGAAATTAAGCTAAAGATTTCAAAATGGAAAACTTAAAATACAGGAAAAGTAGTGAAAAAATGTCCTCGGGTTAAAGTGAGCTCCTTTGGCTTAGGTCTCTGAGCATTAATTCCTGCCAGCAACACTTAGAAAAAATATAAACTTAATTAGGACAGAAGGACTGGTGTGGGTATTGGCTTTACTTTTATAAATCCTTCAATGTTGCTCCATTTAACCCTGCCAAGGAATCTTTTTCTTTGATCTTAAACTAAAAGGATTAAAACCAAGTTGTTAAAATTGAGTCCTGAGGTCACAGTGAAGATAAGTTAAGACAAAAGTTTGTTGAAGCTGCTATGTTTTCTTTTAGAAGAGAGCTTAGTATTGCAAAGAGCTTTTATTCAGAGTTCCTTAGTGATGATGGTGGATAATAACTATAGTTTTACTGTTACATATTTTTTATTTATAACAAAAAGCTATTTGGCATCTGTGATCCATTCAGTCTGGGGCTAGAAGGGGTTGTGGTCTGTGAACCTTGGTGTTCAGGACTGGGAGCCCCTCTGGCATCTTTTCTGGAGCTCCTATACTGCCCATCATGGAAATAAGTGGAACTTGGAAAGTAAACTTCCTTGCATTTAATGCATACTCAGAAGTTAAACTTAAATTGATTAATTAAGTCAATCCAGAAAAAAATGGCAATACAACATCTTTTTCTGTACACTGAAATCCCACAGAAGAGACACCTGAGATGATCTAGCAGGTGGGCTCAGCTTCTCTCCTTTGCTCTGCTCAGTGCAGTCCATAAAATTACTGGGAATCTCGTATAATTTTTTGGAATCTTACCCTGATTTTGTAATAAGGAGTGAATTACAAAGCACTGTATCACTTGATTCCAACATCCATACAGAAATTTTGTTTGAAGTGTTGGCAGCAATTTTGAGGTTACTCACATTAATAACAAACTCTATAACAACATTTACAGCTACACAGAATTTAATAGGCAAATTAAACATAGTCAAGGTTTCATTATTTAGTAGTGGCCTTACGTAACAATTTTATTTTTATTAGCAGGGGTGTTACATTGTAAAAATTGCCTGGATTATGAACTACAAAACTACACTATAAACCTTAGCAAAGGGGCCAGTCAGCCATGTGTAACTGCTGCATTCCAGAGTCAACATACTCAGTCTCATGTCTAACATCATTCAGTGGACAGCTAATGAGAGTAAGTCCTGAGAGGCATAAAGAGAATGTATTTATGTAGAAAATGTGAACCTTATTCCTTCACAAGTAGTCATGGAATATATGTGCATGGAAGTAATGGTGACTGAGTAAAGCCCAGCCTCAGATTAACTCATACAGATGGAATACTCTTAACAGTTGAGCACTGTGTTAGTAAAATGCTGAAGAATGTCATTTATGGGAGAGCCTTGAGGAGCTGTCATCATCTCATCAGTTTGCTGGAAAAAATTATGGTCTGTTTAAAAAAATGATGGGTTAGGTTTTAGTTAATACAAATCACTGCTTTCTCTGTTCAACAGGAAAAGAACACTAACACCAAAAGATGTCCTATTTCTGTTGGGTTTGTTTCATCTTTTCCTTTTTGTTATAACTAAATTAAAAGGCATTTCTCATTTCTCACATTACTTAGTTGACTTGTTTGAAAGCTGCTTGACTATTTACTTTTTTACTCCAATTAAAGATCTGTGGAGTCATGGGTATTGTTTATTTGCCCAGTCAATTGGCTAGATTTTTGATCCACTTTAATATTATGTACTAAATTCCTCTGAAGTCATATAATATTTACTTGTAGCCTTCCTGGGTGCAAAAGAAAATATAAATTCACATCTTTTACTTATTGAAGCCTAATCATATCCCATAAACAATTCTGAACAGATCTGGATCAGATTGCCTTTCCATGATTTTCTTAGAACTAGTTACAGATTTCACTACAAAAGTAGCATTATTTCACCCTTTAATTGCATTAATGTGTTCTGCATACCTTTGTATTTCTTCACTACTAGTTATTCATACCATTAGCAAATACGTTAGTGGAGTAAAAAGTGATAAAAGCAGTTGAGTGGTAGTGAGAAAACTTCCTTAGAACTAAAAAAATCTGCTATTTGTAATCAGTGCCAGTTATAAATACTTCAATTAAACTTTGAAGAAGAAAAAAGCTGCTAGTGTAGAAAATGAGGACTGCATTTCATCAGCCAATATTTACATTGTGAAAGACATTTTCTATTAGATGGAAAAAAAATGCTGTCATCTTTTCACACTTTCAGAAGAACGGCCAATGTGCTGGTAAGATGTTGACTTCTTTACAAATAAGTTTGAATAAGAAGTTGTAAACTTTCCAATCTCACATCAAAACAGCAGCAGCAGTGGAGGGTGCAGATTCCAGGGGAGTTTCCAGTGCCCCATGTCATGGAGCCAGCCATTCATTGGGAGGCAGAAAAGCACAGCAGCACTCAGAGGTTGCACTCTCACATCGTAGAAAGGGTGTTGGGATTAAAACATCAGCATACAGAAGTGTTCTATTAAAACCCTGAGAAAGCCTCTGCCCAAAAACCCAAAAAGTACACTAACCCTGAGGAGAAACCCTGAGCAGAAAGTGTTTGGATTATCTCAAGAACTGAAATATAAGAACAAGGTTTGTTGGTTCTTGGTCATAATAGGAAGGGATACACAAAGGACATGTTTATCTGCAAGAAAAAAAAAAAAAAAAAGGATTATCCAAAATTACAGATATTTAAAGCAGAAACTCCCCAGTTCCTGTAGAATTCAGCCACAGAGCAGGAAGCACAGCACAGAAAACCTTGTGATGCTTTTGAGACAAGAAGGAAAATCATTGTGACCACAGCCACATTTCTCTTTAAGATCCAAAACCAGACTTAAGTGATGCAAAAGTGAGCTCTGTATTCCCTACTGAAGAACCTTGCTGCCTTTACAAAATCCAATCCCCAAATTAGGCACCCAACTGCCTTTTTGATGCTGTAAGAGGAGAGAAGCAGCTAAACTTCCAGAAGAGCTGAGCACTGATTGACAAGCTGCCTTCCAGCTCCTCATGATTTCACCTTTTATTTATACATGAACCTGACTTTCAGTGCTGAGGTCAGAATTATAAATGTCACAGTTAACATTCAGGTTTTTAAAGTTTAAAGGGCAAAGTATTGTTTCATGTTGAATATTAGCTTCTTCCTGAAAAAGCAATAATAAAAGTGTCAGATATTCCCCCATAATCTGTTTAGACATGCCAGCTTTCCTTAGGGAACCTAAAACATTGACTGAAGGAGAAGAAAAGCTTTGAATATCAGACAAGCCTTTTCCCTCCAGTTCCATAACACTGCCCCAGCTATAATAGAGATGTATCTACATTGTCCTAGTGCTTTGTGTAATTTGTATTAAATAATCACTCAAAGCTTATCTGGAAACCATGAAACTCTTAACATCCATATCCTTCCTGTATCTGTTTCTTTTACAAATGCATTTTCAGGTGCTCCTGCAGGCTTTTAAATTTACACTGGCAGCTTCTTGTGAACTTCAGGGGGGGAAAAAAAAAATCAGGCAGTTTTAATCTTCCCAGTGTACTTCATGAAAGCAGTCACTGGGCCATCTGAGGGATTAACCAACAGGAGCTTTAAACTACCCACTCATGTAAGCAAGTGTCCCAGCCAGCTTCCAGCCAAGCATGAAGGAGCAGAGCCTTTCATGGCAGCTGGAATGAAAGAGCACTCCTGCATCACATGCTGCTTCAGGCTTTGGTGGAAGGCCCTTGACATCAGAAAGAGCTGAACTCTGACCTTGGCCCTTGCCACCTTGATGATCAGTGAGAGCAGTTTGTGTAGGGCTATGGTGTGTGCAGGCCTGCATCAGCTGGGCAGTTGAGGATTTCTAAAATAAACAGCAAGAAGCTACATAATGTGCTCAGTGCAAAGGGCTTCTGCATTTAAATTCACAAATCTCACATTACACACACAAACTGCATCAAAGGGTTCTTAAATCCTGCATTGAAAGGCTCAACAGCCAGGAGAGTGCTGTGGTTTTATTCCTGAGCTCCCATACTGTCCCCCAAACCTCCTTTCAATGCCCACAAGTGCTGGGCCCAGCAGCTTTTCAGGACTTTTGTGTTCCCCTTGTTGTGCAGTGGGTGTTCCACAGGGCTGACTTCCTGACACGGGCTGAACTGCACTAAGAACTGAACTGCTAAGTCTGCCACGTGTGTCCTGTTTGGTGTCTGGGTCACAAACATCAGTTAATCATCCCAGCTGCACAGGGAGATGATACTAAGAGGTTGGAACCTGAAGTACAGTGAAAAAAAAGTCATCCCATGGTGGGTGACAGGTCAGATTGGACAAATCATAAGACTCAGACCTGATCTCAAGAGTATTTAGATTTGCATCATCACTTTGCTTAGAGTTCAAAGATCTATAGTTCAGCTCTCCTGCCCCAGTACTGACTGTGCAAACCAGCATGTTTTCCCCTAAATTCATTCTCAGAAACAGATGAGCAGTTTGTTGGGTTTTTTTCCTAAATGTTTTCCCAAAAATAAATCTGAAGCAGATATCCAGCATGGATAATTACAACCTCCTGGATAAATCTGGTGAAGTGTAACTGAAAAATGGTCTGAAAAGGTTTCAAGGATGACTAATTACAGGTATTTTACCAATCTCAACTGAAACATGTAATGAACTGAAAGGTGCTGTGAAATATTATTTATTTGGAAACCTCCCTAGTTATTCCATATTATATGTACCAAGGATGGGAGTTCTACTTAGCAGTGCATATTCTGCAGCCAGACACCAACCACAGCATAGAGAAATTCATTAAATGTTTTGAAGGGCTGTGTTTCCATGGTCCAGAAAGTGGGAAGGATGAAGAAAGACAGAGAGCAAACAGCAGACAGTTTGGGGACCTGCTCCCTGGGTGCCTCCTTCAGACTTCAGCCCTGCTGGGGCAAAGATCTGACCCAGAGAGCTTTGAGGTCCCCAGAGGTAATTTCAGTAGCTGATAAATGTACATAGATCTGCAATAATTTTTGTTGCTAATTTTTACAATAATTATTTCCTACTGACAGTTTTCATTTATGAACTGATGCACTGAGGATTTTTGTTTGACAGGACAGATTCCTTTAAATAATCTACTTACTGCAGAAATGCATACTTTGGCATGAAAAAATAGTTGTGCTCCCCAGTGATTCTGGAACACCACAGACTTGAAAGCAAAAGTTTTTGTTGTGCAAGCAAAAAAAATGTGCATGTCAAAGCTGAATTTTCTTTATTGTTTTCCTTGAAAATATCAGCTAAACTTTCCAAGGGAATACATTTTTAAAATCCACATTGGTTGATTAGAAACAAATCAAACCAGATGTACTAACAGCCTTCATATGAAGCTTCCCAAGCTAGACCAGATCATACTTTGGAAATGAAATTCTGTAGCAGTTTGAAACCCCAAGAATCAGAAAATATGTTCTGTGTTATCTCTAAGTGTTACCCTGGAATAAACTCTCAAGTTTTCATAGGGTACATTCTGTGGGCTACAAATATCACAGAATCACAGATGGATTTGGGTTGGAAAAGACCTTAAAAATTCTCTCATTCCAACCCAGGGATGAAGAGGGACACCTCCCATCCAACCTGGCCTTGAAAATGAACTCTGGATGTGTTTTCAGCTTTTAAGATTGGTAATTCTGTCAGATGTCACCCTTCTCTAGTAAAGATATTTACTGACAAACCACTCTCTAATTCTTGAAGAAAGGTATTCTGGATTTCCAGAATTTATGTATTTGTGTATGTATATATATATTTCAAGTTACTCATGCAAAAGTACCTACATTTTTTCAAAGTAGCAAATATGAGCTGCATGATAACACCAAGAACACTTTCATGACAATGTTGTTGAATATGATTGTGTAGCTTCAGAAGAGGAATGCCAATTCAACAGGGAATCTCTAATGAACAGGATATATACTGAACAGAAATCACAGCAACATCTGTAAATTTAGTACGATAGCATTTTCTGTACTGTCCTACTCTCACTCTGTGCTAAAGCTGATTTTTTCATAAATAGAATCCTTGAAGTGGTTTGTTAGATACTTTATTTATTAATGCTGAACTGTCAGGCACTGCATTAACCCCATTTCTGAGATTCCCACCTAATTTATATCTGTTTTTAGAGCAAGTAAATGTGGTAGGCAGGTCCTCAACTATACTTATTTACACCAACAAATAAATAATTTCTCTTTCTGGCAAACAGCAAAGCTATGGACTGAATAGAAGCAAGAGGACTTAGCAGTTTCACATTTGAGAAAGCATCTTGAAGAAACCAGAGAGTTAAAAGGAAGAATCTTAGTTATTCAGGGTGCCTTTGCCCAACTCAGCACCACTGGCACCAGGAAAAGGCTCCTGTGAATATCACTTAGAGCCCTACAGCCATTGGCAAAAACTTCCAAAAGGGATCTCCACCAATATGGCAAATGAATTATTCAGCATTCAACAACAACATGTTTTCTGATGTGTAGACCTTTAAAATAACTGTTCCCTTTCTAGAAATTTCATTTGATTACAGACTCTTGGATTTTAAATTTCCTATTACAAATATAACTAACATAGGTCTTCTGCTCAGAAATCTGAGTTAATTAAATTGAAGTATGCCTGTGAAAGCAATCTCTTTTTAAATACAGACTCTTTGGGTCCTGAAAATCCCTCTTACTAGGCATAACTGCTATTACTTCAAAGCAAGCAGTGAAAATCGAGAGCTCTTTCATTTTTTAATAAAGAGATTTTCTGGTCCAAGGGGGCACACCTGATATTGTTTGCATCCAAAGCAAGTGGTCTGTAATAAGTGGCCCAATGAAAGTTTAAGCCTGCTTTCAAGGGTCATCGGCTTTTCTGACTGTTACTTGATCTGTTTAGAACTGGCTAATTTGTTAATCAGAGCAAAACTTCAGGCTTGCTGTGATCACCTCCTTCATGCTGTTTTCACACACTAATAATTAAAGCAAAAGTTCTGTACAGAGTTGTCATACGCTTTTCTACAAACCCTAAATGCATCAACATCTGGTGTGGCGTTCAGTCGTGCTTCAGATGTCAGAAGTTTGTTCTCTTCATACAGGGATTTAAAACTCATTTTCTCTTATATTTTGCATCAAGGATTTTCCTCTTCCATATTACCTATCAGTTCGAGTTGATTTCCTTCTCTCACAGGTTTAGCTCTACATGTTTTAGTGGGATTAGTCCCTATTGGGATGGTGAATAATGCAAACCAGATTTACCATCCTCTCTGTATCCTAAAGCTGATCAGTTTGCTTGCATAGGATCTCAAAATGGTAAGAGAATTTAAAGGTTTCTCTGCATGGAAAAGTCTCCATGATATAATTTAAATCTGGTTGTTTGTTTTTCTCTTAAAAAAACCCCAAACAAACAACATAGGTGGTGCCAAATTCCAACTTTCAAATTAAACTTTCTCATTTAGTCGAGTTGAATCCTTTCCAAATAGCCTTACATTAAATAAAAATACTCCAATTGCCAAGGAAAAGAGTGTCCACACAGGTTTTTACTCAAGTTTTGCTAAAAGAATTCAAGTTGTGCCAGGTCAATTTTCTCATATAAACTGCTTTCCTTACAACAATATGGACTCTGTGTGTCGGGAAAATGGAGTGAAAATAGTGGAATGCAAAATGTATGTCAGCTGGAAAATAAGGGACCTGCTTGTGAGAATATTTATGTGTTTTCTTCTGACAGCTTGGGGAAGAACAGCTTGACAAAACATCAGCTGTGAGCAGGATGTTTTTGCCATTGGAAATCCACATGGTCGTACTTGGGAGGCTTCTGGAAAAGTGAAATGCTGTAGTTTAGAATCTGGAGAGTTTATTGGAAAAGCATTTACCCAAACATCCACCGGGCAGGGGTGTGTTTTGCCTGTTTGAACTGGTGACTTAAGAGTCATCATAATGTCTGCTTTTAGCCTATGTAGTTAGCTAGAGAAACACACAATGAAATCTTTCATTAAAAATACCTTTGCAGCTACACCTATTTCCTAACCTTTTTAGACCCAGTAGAATATTTTCTCTGCGAGTACAGTGTTTGAGAAGGAAGATGCATTCACATCTGAGCTTGCTAAAGCCCAAAGTCCTCCTCTTCCTGACTCGGTGTGTGGATAAGCTATGGAAAAAAAAAAATGCAGTGAAGTTCAAAATCATTGTTCTTTATAGTCTTTCCAGTCTGGAAGTCAGATACATGACTGTAGGCCAGTCTCATTGCATGAAATAAAATATTTCTCCGGAACACCGCAGTTAGTCTTTAACTGATTTACTGTAGTTAAACAGTAACAGTGAGAGTGTTCATAGTCCCAAGCCTGGTGGCAAAACCACCCATACAAACAACCCATTCATGAGAGCAGCAGCGGCTGGGAACAGGCTGAGCTTTTTCTCAGCCTTGCAGCATGGGGCAAGGATCAAGGAAATGGCAAGCCAGCTGGAATAAATTCTAAAATGAAAGCTTTCTAGATACCAAGGAAGACCATTCGTGGTTTGCGAGTTGCAGGGAAGCAGCTCAGGCTCTCCAAGCCTGGCTGGGGGGAGCTGAAGCCACCCCAGTGCCCTGGCAGCCTCTCTGGACACTTTGGGAAACAAGGGAACACCCAGCAGTGGGGATTGTCAGGGGTTAAGTGGCCTCCTGTTAATGAGAACTTCTCTCTCCTTTGCTAGTTAGAGGAGGGAGCTGACAAAAAGCAATTATGAGGATTATTAAATCTGTTCAAGGTGGATGAACTAATCTTCTTCCATTCCAACCATTTCTTTCCATCACACTGGTCGTGATCAGCAAAAGAAAACAAACAAACAAGCTACTGAATGCTTTGCTTAGCTGCCACTTAACAAAAGCAATCTTCACCTTAGAGGGTCTGTAGTCCATTTATTACATGGAAATTGCATCCATTTACATGGCCTGGGGAAGAGCACTTCATCCCATAAAGAAGCCCAACCACCTTTCTCTACCCATCTTTGAGATGAATAGCTGCTATACTGGTTTTGTTGTCTAACCCACTATTTTACAGGCAGTGCTGCTAAGCAGAATTTTCCAAACTTCCAGAGAATGCTTTGCACATACCCTTCCTAGCTCCTGAACCACTCATTACCAGAAGGATTTATTTGAACACTTTGGGTGCCTCACACAGTGTTTGCGTTCTCTGTCATTTAAATACCAGACTGCCCGATTCCTTATGGCAATACTAATATCTGTTGTGCACAATGGCCTTCCAAAACGTCTGCAATTTTGGAAGATTATTTGTGCCAACAGTAAATTACATGTGGCAGTAGCTGAGAGGGTGCAGGGAGCAGCAGGGGAGAGGAGCTGGGTGGGGAGCAGCCCCATGGCTTGCCCCAGGCAGGGGGGGAGGGATCACAGCATTTTTTAACCACAGCACCTTTAAGGTATGGGTAAAAAAACCCCCACTATTTGGTATGTAAGGAAATGAGAAGATGGTTGAGGGACATTTTGCAGAGCAGATGTTAGTGCACTGAGTACAGTTCCATGTGTTTATCATGTTACTGGTACTGTGAGTGTCCCACACTGCCATGGGGTGACTGACTGGTATTTAGGAGTCTGAGCAGTGCCCAGGTCTGCCCAAAGTGCTGTGTGTTCACAATGTCCTTGATCCTCTCGAGAAGCCAATACAAATGAAGGAAACCATGTTGGTTACCTGGACCATCCAAGAAGCCTGAGGTGTCCAGGGAAAGGGCCAGCTCCAGGATGAGGTGATTCCAACCCTCTCTGCCCGCCCAGTGTTGGGTTTTGCACTGGGCTGGTCATTCAGAGCAGGTCCAGCTCTGCTTCTTCTGCTGTCCCCATCAGGCAGCAGTAATGACTGAGGCAGAAATTCCTGTTCTGCCTTCATCAGGCATCATATTCCTCTTGACAGCAGTGATGATGGCACGAGGAACCTCCCCAGCAATAGATATTTAACAAGTAATGCAGGGCTATGCAGATAGAAAAAAAAACCTCAGCTTTTAGGTTCTCTCAGACACTTGCTTTGAGGTTCTCATAAATATTCTCCAACACTTTCCCTTTGGAGAGGCATTTCCCACAGCTGAAGTCTGCTCAAAACAGGTGGTCGGGGTTGTTTTGGTGTTTGTTTGGGGGAGCCTTACAGCAGAGTTACAGCTGCCATGTTCAAGTTTTCAACACATTCAGAAAATAGAAACAAGTAGTCTTCTTTGTAGCGCTACAGACAGATGCAATAAGCCAAGTTTTAAGGCTGCTTCAGTGTTTGTGGAGTTCTCACCAAGGGAAATTTTTTTTGGTATGAGCAGCACGATTTCTGTGATTGCTTTTTGTGCTCAGATCGCAGCTTTGAAAGCTGCTGACACACATGCACAGCAGACTTTGCCTTTTATTTTTTTTTTTTTCTGCTCAATTGAAAGCAGCTTTTCTTTCCTTAGATTTATGGTATCTTGTTTTCCTGCGTATTAAAATGCTTTGAGAAAAGACAGAAAAATTTATTAATTTTCCATGGGCAATATATTTTAGTAGAAAACTGGTGAATGCTTAAGTTAAACCTAAACAATGCAAGCTATTAGAACATGGAAATCCAGCATCCTTTTTAAAAAGACAGTTTGGCAAGAGAAACAGGGAACACCCCCAGCCCCTAAACCTGAGCAATTATCTATAAAACATTAGCCTTATGTCTAAGCACATGCAGCAGGATGCATGGAAGTTTTGTTTATCATGAACCTTAACAGATCTGTGTTATGATTTGAACCAAGTCCAAGCTGGATCTTCTTCCAGCTGCATCTCCTGCAGCCCCATCAGTGGCACTTTCAGGAGGGAGCACACTGGAGCAGAAAATTCTTGTCTTCGTTTAGTTGAGGGCTGATGTGCAACAGATTACTATTTCTAAAGTTAAGAAATCCATCTCGATTTAAAGAATTACTCGGAAGTCCTTTATCCCAAAATCTAAGTTATAACGATGCAGCAAAAATAGTTGCAGATATCTTGTGGGGTTTTTGAGGAAAGGCCTAAGGATTTGTATACAATTTGCATTTTGCCCTTTGGCTTTCACATAATTAGGGACATCTCTAGATTTGTTTTTCAAATTGAGACCATTAGGGGAGCGACAAGCTACAGGGTTATGTTTGCCAAAGTGCAAGACTTTTCCCAGGAAGGGAAACAAAGACTTCATTTTAGTTAGCTTTATAATGAACCATTTAGAAAAGATGGGAGAATGTGTTAACAAAGAGTAAGTATAACAGAAACAGAGATCTTTAAATTGTATATCCAATAGAATTATCTTCTGGGGTTTTAAACTTTCAGATGTTCTTGGAGGGGAAGTCAAGGATTTATTTTAGGGAGAAAAAAGTCCAGATGACAAACATTGCACATATTTAATTTAGCTCCACCAATGTTTACAGCACTGGACACACAGTGTTTTACTGCAACGAGATGAATATTTATTAACAATTCAAAATGATCTGTTCCAAAACGTACAGTGCACTCACAGTGATGTTTTACCACAGAAGTCCAGGTGTTTCCTGTTCAAGTTTGGAAAGGCTGCTAGCTTGTGATAGGTTTACTGAGCCAGGCTTTTGTAAGTGGAATATGCAGCAAAAGAAACTCTATCTCATCCCTCAAAATGCAAACAGTTAACATTTTTAAATGCTGGTGTTGCCTAATCTCATGTGGAGGTTGGACCTGAGAAAATCTATTTAATGCACACAAGGAATGGCCATTGTTCTTTATTCCAAAATCTCTGCTGTAGCTCTCAAGTGTTTCACTAACGTGGAATGGGAAAGTGAAGAACTCGATAGAAATTGATGTTTTCTACATTCCACATGATGTTAATGTTGGTGGTAATTCCACAGGTGCTTGCTGGCAATGGTTTCAGTTTGGTGCTTGGCTCTTTTTTGAACAGTCCAGCTGGGTGCATGGGGCTGGTCAGTAGGTTGCAGCTCAGGGAAGGGTTCCAGGACTATTGAGGCAGAGAGCCTTTCCACATAGCCAGAGAGAATTTTAGTTATTATGATTGCACATGGAGGAGGTTGCAGTGACACACTTCCTACCCAGAGAACTGTGCAATAGGAAAAAGGTCAATTCCTGAGAGCAGAGATGGACAGGAGAGGTGATGCTGGTACACAGCTGTCCTGGTACCAGCCCATCCTTGGGTCCTTCTGCCCACACATTCAGCTTCCTTCTAGGAGAAACAGGGGAGCAGCAGAGCTCAGGTGACACCCCTGCTGTCCTGAGGTTCATCCTGCAGGAGCAGAACCCCTCCCAGAGCTGTCATACAGCCATCACTAAATGGTCCAGGAACATCAGTGTTCCCCAGGACTGTAATCTTCATAACATTTTACTTACATCTCCAGCCCATCCCTACAGAGGAGGATGTTGCACCAACATTGCCACATTGCTGGTGCTTGTGGCCAAGCCACAGAACATGTCCAGTGGGTAGGCAGGCTGACCTCCTTTTCCATGATGTGTTCCCCAGATGGAAAGCTTTACCTTGGGCTTTTAAGTGTGTGTCAAGTTTAGAAATCAAGCTCCTCTGTTTCCACAGAGAGGAAATTAGGTTGCTGCTTATTTCTCTTTAATGAAGATGGGCTACTAAATCTCTCAAATCTGCAGGTTTTCTGAGAGACTACGAGTTCTTCTGCTGTCAGCTGTTGCACTTTTGGGTGAGCATCACAGCACAACAGGGAGAAGATTTCAAGAGCATTCAGTTGCTTTCAAAGTCCATTTTTTTTTTTAAATCTAAGCTTGCTGGTAGCTTGCTGCCTTCTGACATGGTGAGGTTGTCACTTTCTGAGAAGGACCAGAGATAAGTGCTTCTCTGTTCAGATGAAAATCACTTCCAAAGAGACATGAGCAGCCAAGGGAAACCAATTAATGCCAATTAAGCTGTCTCCCAGCTAACTCCTGCAAATCTTCATGAATGCTTTGGTGGAAGTCAGGAAATGCTTCCTTCTTCCACAGCTCTGTCCTGTGAGCAGCTCTGGCAGTTCCAGCCCCAGTTTCTGCTGTCTGCTTCAAGAAATAACAAACTACACAGTGAGGGTAGAGCTGAGGTGTAAAAAAAACACTGTATGAGGAGGAGGGAACAGAAACGTTGGACAAAGTTCTCAGCCAGGAAGTGAGGATATTATTAGAAAGCTGAAGTTCTAAAGCAGCCCAAGCCTGTTGCTCGGGAGCCATCTAGTGCTGGGCTGGCTGCTGAGAGCAGCTTCAGCTCAGTGCTGGCTAAAAACTAAATAACTAACCCCAAAACTGACTAAAGGGAGCTGTAAAATGTCAAGTCAGCCGTCACAAGATTTAGTGTCCAGTTCTGGAAGCCTTTATGTCAATGTTTTGGGGTTTTCTGACCATTTCCATGTCAGTGCTCACAGCATGAGACCTTTATTTTGCATGGGAATGATCACATTGGTCATCAGGATTAATTAAAGACAGGAGGGTGAAGAAATAGAATCTGCTTTCTGCATTGGGCTGTGCAATGTTTAAATAGGTGGGACCAGAGGTGAGGGTAGGACAGACTCCTTCCCCACTCATTGCTGTTCCTTATGTGCAAGGGATGTACAAATTAAATGATATGCTCTGAGGATTGGAAAAAACCAGTCTGAAGTTTGAACATGTGGGAGTTTTCCTAATTTTCAGCAGCCCTCACCTCTCACTATTTCTTTTCTGTCTCCCCTTGTAAGTATTAATCTGTTATTCTTCCTTTGTTTGGGAACAGTGGATATCAGGAGCAGAATCAGGTAAAGCAAACTTCACCTTTTATCAAGGATTTTATATACAGTTTTTGTCCTGAAGAAGGCTCAGTAGGGAGTGACTTGTATTTATGTACTGCTACTGAAACGAGAAAAAGTATTTTTAAATATCTTCCAGCTGAAAGTGTAGGGAAAAGGAACAGAGCTTACACACTTCAGAGTTTCAAAAATTATGTGAATTAAAAGACATTTGACACAAACTGCCTATGATCACTCACAACACAACAATCTGCCTTTCAATTACAGACTCTAAGGTGATTATTACACTTGATTTTCCTAACTGACCACAAAATACTGTTAAGCATCTTCATACTCTTCTAGCCCAGCCTCTCCTGAACTGCTGCATGAATTCTCTTTTGTGCTAAGCCACCCTTAGAGCCAGCTCATAGGATGTAGAAAAGGTCCAATGTGTCATTTTACACAAAGAACTGCAGCTGACCCAGACCTGTGCACACTACAGGTGCTCTTCAGAGCTCCAGACTAAGGCTGGAATAGCAGCACCTCTGTCTCTCTCTCTCTTACCACTCTGTTGAAAACAGCTCAGGCTGAAACAAGAGAAAGAAATAACTGTTTTCAAAATGTGGTCCCTGATTATGGATGTCAAGAAAGTGACTGTGAGCACACAAGGTAGAACTCAGTGTGTTCCACCACACAGCCTAGGCTGATGACTACAGAAATAAAAGTCCTGTGGCCAGGAAAGCCATATAACCATTTTTCTATAAATTACCCTGTTACCTAAAGCACTTTGCTAAATCCTTTGTTTCCCTCTCCCACATGAACCTCAGCCTTCCCTTATGGCTCTGGGACACATCCACCAGCAATACCCAAATGCACTGTGACTTGCCCAGAGTAGAACATGTGCTGTTTGGCCACCTGGCTCCTGCCCTTCCTTGCCCCCTGCCAGCTTCTGTGGCAGCTGGGCCATCTTCCAGGCTTCCCACCATCTGTCAAGGTTGGCAGAAATCAGCCAAGAAGTTCAGAAGTTCTTGGGAGGAGAGCACATTCAGACAAGCTGCATTTGCCTGCTAAGTCAGGCTAAAAGGGAGCTGGAAATGTTTGTTGGCCTCTGAGGAGGCTCCTCCTCCTCCTTGAGGAAAGCAGAGCATTTCCAGAAGTATTTTATTTACTAGCATTTACAAGGCAAAACGTCACACCTGATGGCAAGTATCTTCTCCACCCCGTAGCATGTCCCACCCCTTTTGTGTCCATCTTGGGGAGCAGCAAGGAGATGCCAGGTGAGTCCTCCAAGCAGCAGCTGCAGCTTCCAGCCCTTGCAAGCTCCCCACTTACATGGAGCTGGCCCAAATCACAAGAAACCAGCCCAGAAGGCAGGAAGACAGTGGCACAGCAGCCAGGGGCTTGCCAAGTCAACCCAGAGCTGACCATCTTGGGCTTGGGTCAGGGTCCTGCTATGGAGGTACCACGTGGCCAAGCTGAGCTTTGGCTCCATCCCTGCCTGAGATGTAATTCCATCAGGTCTCGAGCGAGTGGTCAGAGCTGGAGTGAATAAACCCCCTCATTATTTCAGAGATTTACTAATTGTTTTTTTGCTTCGGAACACTGGAAATGAGAACACCTATTTTTTTTTTCTGGTTTTGCTGACTCCAGCTCTTTTTGGCACAGGCACCCCGGGGAAGCAGTGATTTAGTCATCCAACCACGTAACAACGTGGGGCTTAATGAGTAACACATTTGTACTTTCCATTCTCAGTCTGAGAAAGGGCCTATAAATAAAGCATATTTGCCCTCAGATCAAGAAAACCTTTTTTTTTTTTTTTAAATAATGTCATTAAATTTTAAATTAGATGTACAGGCAATTACTGGTGAAAATGTCAAATACTGGATAACCCACGAATATGACCTAATTTAATATAATTTTATAAATGCTTGAATTCAATTAAATAAAAACTTTTGCATAACATTTAAACTGTTTGCTTAGTTCTCCCCAGAGCTCACAGTAGGTTACAGTGAGCCAAACTGCATTACAGCATTTGTTTAAGATGCCAAAAGGCTTAAGGTAGATCTCGTACACTTCTAGCTGAATCCCCAGTCACTGGACAGCAATTTTGGGGCAGAAGCTGCTGTATTAAATAATTGCTAGCTAATAAATATATTTTAGACACATTATAAACCTGGATGTTAAACCCGTTAGAGTAAATGAAATGTATATTGCAGAAAAAGCTACAATTTGCTGTTTTGACCTAGGTGCATTGTCATGGAAACCAAAAATCTTTCTTGTGCAATAAAAAATCTGCTTGTCATCTGATTTGAGGCAGTTATTTGCACAGGTGGCTTTCTTAGCAGACAAGTACTTAGTAAAAACAAATCTCTTCTTTCTCAATAGTTCCATTATGTGCTCCCACAACAATGTGTTTCATTTCACTGGCTTTGTAATTAATGATCCATTATCAGCTAATTAAATCACATTTTGATTTTTTATGAGTTCATCTGTTACACAATGCTTGCTCCCCAATCATCCTTCCTGGGTGTGTTAACCTTGTATGAGTTTTAATTAATGGTGAGAATGAAGTCCTGTAGGTTGCCCACTACTTCAGCTGGGCTAAAGTGGTAACAAATGTGGACACGTAAATATAACCAACAATTTAATACCAATTTCCTTAAATGAAATAAAGCAGCAGTAAGAGTAACTGAAATCAGATTTCCAATCTGTACGTAAAACTGTTGTAAAATATTAAGTTCATATGGTTGCAGACAATGGAAACTGAAATGTGAACTGTGCTAACTGTTCCAAAATGTCATCCAAAAGAAAATTCAACTTAATAGACAACATCTTTGCTGCTAGACCTGCTCCAGACCTCACTGAGATCAGTGAAAAGACATTCATCAACTGATCCAGTCCTTGATTTGCAATCCTTTGGGCAGAGGCCATCCCCATCTGTGCCCATCACACAGCACAGCTCTGTAAGGCCAGGCTGGCTTTTTTACAGTATCATAAAAAGCAGTAACAGCAGAGGTGAGTTGGAAACAGATTAAGATAAAAGAAAGCACTTCTGTTCTCGTGGTATTTTCTACAGGAGTTTTAAGATAGACTCAGATGACACAGTGATACTGTTTTTAAAACACTGCCTGTCTGATTTCACCAACATCTGATAAACTATTTGTACATGAGACTAATGATACCCTTTGGCAAACGGGACCAGGTGGACAATGCTTTTTTTTCCTTTTTCTCTTCAGCTGATTAGTTGGTAGCAATGTCACTTACATGAACATTTATCCAAGCTGGAAAATGCTTCACAAGACCCAGGCACCATCCCCACCCTTTGGGGACACTCCACAGCTGCCCCTGTGATGCCTCATCCTGCTCCAGAGCCTGTGCCCAGTCTGACCATAGTGCCCATGGGCATGGTGTGCCAGGGAAAGGTTGGATTAGCAGGGGGCTGGATGTGGAGCAGCCACGTCTGCAGTGGATGTGATTCCATCCCTGGCCCAGGAACACGTCCTGGAGTCCCCTGGGGGCTGGGCTGGACACAGTCCTGGGCAGCCCCGAGTCAGTGGCCCAGGTTGTGCAAAGCCCTGACTCCAAATTCTGCTCACCTGAAGGAGGTGAAGCCCTAAAAAGAAAGAAATGCTGTGTCCTGCCTGGAGAGACTGGGAAGGGTTAAATGGGAAATTTCCCATTTGAAGCCATTGGCTCTTGAGCTGCTTTTCTGGGCAGTTTTGAGCATCTGCTACAAATAAGAAGCTGTGCAGGATTTAAGATTTCAAGAAAATACTCTAGGCAAGTAACAGGCCCTTACACATTCCTTTGCAAATGTGGCAAATAGTGTAAACAGCTTTTTGAGACCGATTATACAAGTTATATGTTTAGTCTACAAACTGGGTACCCTTAACTAAAGCCTCTTTGTTTCTGCTTGGAATGACTTTATCAAAGATTTAAAGATCAAGTTTTGTACTTGCAATGGAATGTTAAATCATGTGCAACCCAAATATCTTGGAAACAGGATGCTTCAGGGCACTTACAAAAAACTACATTAGTTAAAAAATGTTTGTTATCACTAGATGGAATTTTGCACAGTCATTGAGAGAAGCATTATTTATACTATAGTGTATTGAAAAGTAAATTAGTTTTATTGATGCAAAATTGGACTTTATTTGCATACTGGAGTATCTACTGTAGGTATTTCACTAGATGGCACTACAGTACCATAAACATTGGAAGAACATGCAGTTCAGTTCCTGTCTGAGAGTATCATCCAATTTACTTTTGTAATATATAATGTGATCTTATAATATATAATAAGGCATATTATATATATAAAATATATAAAATAAAGTGTGATCTTGATTGGTATTACCATGAAGCAAACAATATTAAGATCTCAACTCATATTTATGGGTTTGCTCTGTCCCAGGCAGGGACACAAACACCTACTCATTGCACTGGGAAGTTCAAAAGCTGGCACACAACAGAGAGACTCAAGGGGAACTGTAACCACAGCAAGTATTTCCATTCATGGAAGAAGAGAGAAGGAAGAAACTTCTCTGAGGAGTGAAAGGAGCAGAAAAAGAACAGGTTTTAAAAAAAATTTTGAGAGGAACCAGGAAAGGAGGGAGCTGTGGCCAAAACTGGAACAACAGCTTTAACATATTAAAGATGCAAAAAAAAAAACTTGGCTATGTTTCTAGAACAGAAATTCTACAAAAAGCCTGGAAAAGAGGAAAGACTTTCCAGATTGAATCTGAGGGTAGATAAGAGGTACTTTAGGGATATTACATTTCCTTATCTTGGAGAAAGAAAGTATTATGTCCGTAATCTTACGATTTCCCTGAAGATTACTGAATAGCATACTAGGGCCAGCTCTTCATCTGCTGTTGACTTTCGTGGCTCCTCTGACTTAAGTGAAGTCCCTCTGACTTAAAACAGATGAAGATCAGACCTCTGTAAGTTTGAAGCATTTATCAAGCAAGCAGATAACATCTTTCTTTTTTTTCTTCTGCCCCAAAGACTATTATTAAATTATGTGCAAAGTTTAGCCATCCTGTATTTGCTCTAAACTGTGCTAACAATGTGCTTTTTATTGAAGCACTCAGATGCTCTCGTTGTTTCTTGCATTTTTCTTTAACTGAGCTCATCCAAACTAATCCATTGTATTTTAAGCAGTGATTTGGTAATCCTCAGGTTCCATACACATGAAGCTGAATGTAGAAAGTGTGTGCTGTGACAGATGGGATTTGGCAGAGTTAGCTCCAGTGGCTTAAGACACGAGCACCTCCAGCTGTTCACCAAATACCTGTCTGCCTTCCAGCATCAGTGTCCTCTAGAAAGGGTGACAGAATGGGACATGTGTCAGCACCTCAGTGGCCCCAGTTCACAGCCTGGCATCTCAGCCTAAAGCAGTTCTGAGGGGAGTGTGAAATACAGGAGTGAGCTAGAGTGATGTACAGACACAAACTCCCTGCTACAGCAGCATCAGCACAAAGCAGCTGAGGGCAGGGACAACTGCCACAGCTACATCTGCCCCAGTGTGATAACAAGAGATAAAGGCATCAGCAGACCTGCAATCTCATTGACCTCACAGGTACTAACACCTAAACCAAAGCCTATAAAACTCAACTAATTTTAATCGATTCTGCATGAGGAGTTAAAATACAGGGAGTCCATTTCACTGTTAAAAGTATTTGCAATTTTGTGGCTTCTGACATGATTGTAGTACATAGCATTCCTGCTTTACCATTCATACTTTATATGAGCTAAGTGTGAAGACTTTCTTGTGCAGGCTGTCCCTCAGCAGCAACAGCAAAGGGTCAGTAGGCTGAGCTGCCAGTGACTCTGAAGAATAACTTTGGGTTTTTGGGAAAAAATCAATCTATCTATCTAATCTAGTATTTCCAAGCCTGGTGATCATGTTTTTCCTCTTTTAGAGGCAAATGAAATGAAAGGTTTTCCCAAATTCCACAGATCTGATCCTGAGGCTGTCAGTTTATCTGTCTGTAGTCACAGCTCCAAGCAGCCTGTGAAACGTGTGATGTATTGGAGCCATCAAACACCATCACCTCAGGAGAAAATGCAGCATGAATTCTGTAGTGTTAAACTGTTCTTTTTAATCTGGCCCTCCTTTGACTTCAGGTGCAAAGGGATTGAAAGCCACTGCTTGGCTGGCAGAGAGCTCGTGTGATATTAGTTCATCTCCAATGAAGTTTCCAATTAGTTCATGTCCAATTCAGAGTGCTGAGACATGCATCCAGCCTTCCCCAGACAACTTGTCTTTTTACAACCAGAAGCATTGACAAGTGGATGAGGAATGGTTTAGCCATTTGGCCAGGATTTAAAGACTTTGTTTTGCACACAGAATGCCTGGCTTGCAGAAGCACCAGATGAATGGGTCCTGTCCACACACATTGACTGGGCTCACAGCTCCAGCACTGCAGGTTCAGCAGAGTGAGGGCTGATGAAATTTTTAGCTTAGTTTGAAGGCTGAGGTGGGTATTGAACCACTCTGGATGGAAGGCCAATATAACCTTTGCTCAGGAGGTGGAAGTGATCTTTGCAAAGGTGACTGAAGCAGCTCAGGGTTTTGGGGGGCTTTGGGAGCTGTCTGAGTGAGCAAGGGAGACACAGAAGTGCCTCAGTGCTTGGTGCTCTGGTTTATTCCAGGTACAGCTTCCACAGCACTTTCCATTCAGCCTAATTGGGTTCCTCTGGAAGTCAAAAGGAGCTTGATTGTTGCTGTCTCCAGGGTTAAAGAGAATGGACTTTTTGTACTGGTATCACCTTCATACATGTAGCTGTGATGTACAGGTTTACTTTAAATTGTCAAAGAGCTCAGATAATAGAGGTACTGAATAATAAGCCTCATTTACTTGGAAATGTTACCAGGGCTGTAACCCTGTGCAGTGTGGCCCATGCTTCCTGGTGTGTGAGGCTTGAGGGCTTCTTTAACCTTCTTACTGACACACAGTCTTATTTTAAAAATACTTGTGGAAATCTAAAAAAAAAAAATACGTGGGACGGTTGTGTTTCTTTGCAGAATTTGTTACTAAACTTCATTCCTATTTCCCCATAAATATTTACATATTTTTATGGTTTTATTCACTGTCCACAATTTGAAAGCAGCCTAATGCTTGGAAGTGTCAGTGAAGAGTAACAGTTATGTGGTTTCTATGTTTTAATAACTGTGTTTATTTAAATGTTCTCTCAGTAGTGAGCTGTGTATGCCTAAATGATCATTCTGGAGGTTGTCTCTCCAGACAGAGATATGAAAATGTATTTGACCCACTTGTAATATATTGGATTTTTCTTTATAATCCCATTTAAAAGTGTGCAGTGAACACAAAACCATAATTTACCTGGTGTTGTAGTTTCATTAAACATCAAAGGGGTGCTTGATGGAGTAGAATAATCCTATTCTGCATCCTTCATTGAACATCTTTCAGAATACGTTTATTCATTTAATTAGAAGGTTTCTCTAAGTGAAGATTGTACTGGTTTTACTAGTCTGACTAAATTTGCATTTGTTATCCAAAGCACCCTCAATTTCACTGTATTATGATAAGTGTGTTAGAACACACGCTGCAGAGTGTCTCCACAAATTGGTGCTTATTTCCAAAATTGTGTTAATACTAATTCAAAACTGAAGGAACAGAGAAGCTCCATTACACTTTAAAGTGGAATTTTCCCTTCAAATCTGTGGATTAGTCATGGCAAACAATGAAATGTTTAACTCAACATTAAATGGGATTATTAAATATCTTTTCAAAGTGGAAAATCACATGCATTATTCTATTCCCAGTACAAAAGGACAGCGAATTAGTTTCTCTCTTCATTCAGAACAAAACAATGAGTATTACCATGGGCATACTTCAGCCTCAGAGGAATCACATACACTGAAAACTATCTGGATCATTTTAATATGAAGGTGACATTCTCTGTGATTAAAACATGGTATTGTTGTCATGATGGTGAGGCCTGTAGAGTGCTGCAGACTGGGTAAACTGGGATATTGTAGCTAAGGCAAATTTTAACTCCCCATCTCTGTCTTATATGCAGACAAACAATTTGGGGAAGATTCTTAGAAGCTCAGCATCCATACCACACAGTGGGAAGAGCAAAGCTGTTTCATTTCTGTTCTTCTCTTTTATGTGTCTGGCTTTTGGGAGTGTGACCTTTCTCACATCCAGATCGATACAGCTGTAACCATTAATTCTGGGAAAACCAGAACCTGTTTGTATCACTGGGGATGAGGATATAACACATGCTCAGGTCTCTTTCTGCTGAAGAATGGATAGGTGGCTAACTTGGCAGTTCTCTTTTAAATCAATGACATTTGCTTTCCTGGGAAAGGGATGTGCTCAGGCTGTAGAGGTGCAGAGATGGATAGCTCTTCAGCTTCCAAAAAAGCAAAAAGGGAATGGAGTTGGAATATCAAGCCCAAAAAGTAATGCATCACCTCGAAGCAAAATTTTTTTTCCATAATATCTGACTCCCTCTCATGCCTGTATGGGATTAAGTGTAAGCTTATTTCATACAGAGTATCAGATAAATTGCAGGTATTTTCTAGAGTTAGGTATCTTTTCTCGTGTGAGGAATAGTAATAATAAACATCAATAGATGGTAAAAACATTGCTGAGCCCCAGATTTATGATACTCAGGATCCTTACCCCCAGGTAAGCATGGAAAGCTTTCAGAAAACTGTGCAAAATCCTTTTAAGGAAAAAAATATCAGATGGAAATTATGCCAGCCTAACAGAAATCATTTTTCTGTGGGTACCTGAAAGGATCTTTGGGAGCAGGGGTTTAGTTAATGAGGTCATTTGAATAGTCTTTGTAAGTGGCTGGCAATCCCAGGAGGACAGGAGAAGGACCATTCTTTCACCTTTTGTCCCATCTCACATTTGGTAATGACAAGGTTGCCTGAAATGTGTTCTTTGGAAACTGCTTTAGAGAAAACAATGTGAAAGGCACTTTCTACATTTCTCATTTGCTCAGGGATACCTTTCAGTAAAACCTGTGGCTGGAACCTTTGCAGTTCACACAGGACTATACTTTCTTTGACTGCAAAAAGTCTGTATTTGGCTTCAAAACTCGGGGGTTTTTCTACCAAACTATTCTCAGGTAGGCAAATGTGAAGAAGTCTTTGCTGTGGTTTGCCAAGCCTGTTGTGAGCAGGTGAAAAGATTTATTAGGAGTTGAACCATCAGAGTGCTTAGAGCTTATCAGGGACTTTGCTGGTGTTTTATTATGAGCTGTAGAGGTGAACAGTAAGAGATAACAAATACCCACTTGTGTTCAGGTGCTTGCTTCTTTTGTTACTGCAATTACTACTCAGAGACAAGTCAGCATTTTAAATAATCTGATGCTTTTGTTAAACAAATGCATATTAACCCAACAGAATGACTAACTTCAGGGGATAACATGCATTAGTGAGACACAGGACAGTGGCTGAGTCACACCGGTTTTTGAGGAGCTCATAATAGTCACTAAAATAAAAATGTATTTATCCCTAGCCAGGATTTTCTGTCTACCACGACATACAGGGAAGTGACCCAACTGCTTCCTTGGAAAGGAACTAGATGGAGAATAACTCAGGCCTTATATCAAATATTTTGAACACAGAAGATGCATTTCAAAAATGCATCTTTTGATGGGAGGAAATAAAGTTTAATCATTTGATTTTGTTCTGCACACTCCAGGGCAAGAAATAATTCTTTTTTTCCTTTACCAGTTGCTTCCAGTCATCTCTTCTCCTGCCACTCCTCAGTGTCCTGGCTATTCTAGAATCTCTCTTTCATGTTAGAAAGCTTCTCTCACTTAGCTTTTCTGCCATCCCTGCGTAATGCTCTGGCATATAAAACAAGGAAAGGTACAAAGTCATGCCAAAAGCTCAGTCCTTGAGCTCAGAACAAGTTTTGGATTGAGTCAGCATATGTCATGGTTCAGCAAGCTGGTGTTTTTCTGGGGTGGCTGCCATCATGTGCTTCAGCAGCCTGGCATTCACTTTTAAGATAGTATGAGAGTAAACACGTCTCCATTAAGTCAGTGGAAAAATTCCTATCAACTTTGAGAAGACAGGGCTGTCCTCCCAAGTCTCTGGCTTCAGAGGAATATAAATTGAAGGGCAGGTGCTTGAAGCTGCATTTAAAAGATACCAAGGTGGAATAAGCTTTTGGAGAAATTAGAAATAGCACAGTTCCTTGCAGTGGCACATGAACTCTGGAGCACGGGGATAGTGCAAAGGGCATTAACACTCTCAGTATCACTTACTCTTTCACTGCTTTGCAGGTAAAAATGGGGCAAGCTGCAAACATTTCTGTGAGTGGTCAGGAATGCAGGCTGAATGGCTAGTGTACCTGCTGAAGTACTCGTAAAAAAAACTTCTATTTGAAGTTCTTTCCATATGTCATTTCTTAAATTTTTATCATCTATATTTCTTAACCAAATCTGCTTTGTTCTTAAGACTTGGTTTTGTTTGTCCCTGCATGCCCATAATGTGAATGACACAGGAAAAGTGAATGTATGAGCTGATTTAATTAGGGATTACTTATATTCTTCTTCTGCATTCAGTGCTGTATCTTGCCCTGTTCATCATCCACTTGGTAAAAAACACATAAATATTTGTCATATGTAACACGGGCATCAAATCACAGTTGAGTGGACACTGAGCTGTGATATTCAGCTTTATAGCCTTGTCTTGTCCTGGGGGATTTCCAGCTCCTTGGAGTGGGGACTGGATGAAGTTGGGCTGTAGGAGGGCCTAAGCCTGGAGCAGCTGTGTTGCTGAACTTGTCCCAGAGCTATGTGCACGTGGCTACTGAGAGAAACAAATGTAAGTTTGTTTTAAATGGATCAGTCAAACTTCCCTAACTGCTTGTGTCGACATTCTCATTTGAAATTAAAGTGGCCTTAATTCAGTTTCATTCACTTAGAAAATTGATTAACTGTATGGACAGAGCATTTTGCAAGCAATAATATTGCCATGGCTTAATGAGTTGCCATTCATCAGTGACCATCAATAACTTCTTGTCTATAAGCTCCTGTTCCACCAGAGCTGCTGCAGGGTTTGCCTTGGAACTCTGAGGGGTTGCCAGGCTAACCATGGTGAGGGCAAGCAGCTAGGGTGACAGGCAGTAACCCTGTCACCTCGAGTGCCCTGGAATTGTACCCAATATTTCTGAATTTTAGACAAGCCCTAGCTTTTGGTGAGTGCCATAGCGTGGACTTCTGTGCAAACAGCCTTTAGTCATGTTCAGCACTGCCACCAGGAAAAGCTGCCCTGCAGGCAGACAGCATCCCTTATGAGAACAGGAAAAACCTCCATTTCTCTGGGATTTTACAGGTGAAGCCTAAAAAAAAAAAATGTGTCACATATATAGGTACACCCATATAGGTGGTAATCTAGCTTTGCCCTCAGGGGTCTAAATTCAATGCTAAATTCAATGCAAGCCACCAAGGTAGATACAATTACAATATCAGGTTTTCAATAATAATTTCCAATAAAACATTGCCATAATTTAAAAACTCTACAAAGGTGGCTGTGCTGTCAAAAAACTGTTCTTCAATTATACAGTTTAAATTAATTATGAGCCCCAGTGAAGGAAGATGAACAAGTGAAAAGCAAGCACTCTGCAGGGCTTTTCAAATTATTGTAAAGTTTGGAAAATTGGGCCCACTGTGTCTATTACCCACTTCATAACATTCATAACCGTATTGTTTTGTTTGTTACACTGCTGGATACTCTCATGGATCTTAAAGCTTTGCCAATTGTTTTATTTATTGGTAATTTTGTTGAATTGCCATGGTAAAATGAAAAAATTGGGCTTTGTTTTTAGTGCCAAAATACAGTTTCCTGAACGACTGTTTTCAGCAACCAGTGCAGTTAAGTAAACCCTTGGTCCTTATACCACAGAGAGATTTAAGACTGATATTGGTTATTTGCTTCCTGTGTTGTCTTCAGATTTAAATCAACTAAAGCACAACTGGTTTTCAGAGTCTGAAGCAGCTTCTCACTACTTTCTATTGTATTCAGGTTGAGATAGGCTCTTTGTGTGGTGCTTTCTCCTGCTCATGGTCAAGCAAACTTTCTCAAATAGCAACCTACTCTTGGCACAGGCTCTGTAACACAAGCACAAATGAGGTCTTTGGGGAAGGCAGTGTGGGGTTTGGAAATGCACATTTGAACTACTCTAGGCTGCCCAATTAAAAGATGCTCAGTCAGTCTCTGTAGGTATTGATGTCTCTTTTCACTTCATGTGCTAATGGGCAGCTTCAGATACCTTGAAGGGGTCTGGTTTTTGGAGATTTTGGTTTTTGGTTTTTGGAGGGGTCTGGTTTTTGGAGACATGAACACGTCTCTCTGAAGGCACTGAACTGAAGTGGTGTGTGTGAGCACAAGCACTGCTTTTGTCACTCTTTGCCAGACTTTTTGGAAACGTCAGGAATAAACCAATTCAGCAAATGTCTATTCTGAAGAAAAATTGGGTATTCTTTGATCAGCAAGAAGCAGGCAACTAAATGTGTTTTCACACAAGCAAAACACACTCACTGCAGAGGAAGACCTAAACTCCAAGAATGATGTGGTTCAGGGTAGCTGGTGTGGCAGAGATGTGAAAGGCACATGAGGCAAGTGGAGGGGATATAAGCAGAGAAGCAACACCATGGGGTGGCAGAAGGAAGGACACTGGTGTTTGAGTTAGGTAAAAATGACAGAATTAGTTGCTGCTTATGGAAGCCACCACAGGCTCTTAAAAATTCATTCATCTCTCCTTTTATCAAGTCAAAACCTGTTTCTAGATAGGCTGTATGAAATCTATCATTTCAAACTGAAACATTTGAGTAAATCTCCTCTTTCCCATGCTTCTCTTTTCCTAAGAACAAACCAAGCAACCAATAATAATAATAATAATAAAAAAATAACCAGGGGGGAGGAATGAATCTAAAAGAAAAAGTCTGCTAATCTGTTCATTTATGTGTTGCTTTAAAATAGCCATTGTGAGGTCTTTGCCATTATCTGTGGCAGGCATATAATTGTGGAAAATTTTAAAGGTCCCATCTGGCTCCCCAATACATTTATTCTAATTGTGAAAAAGAAGGGGTATTCTTGCCTCTCATTAGTGTAAGCTGACTTGCTTAGTTTATTTCTCATAACAACATAGGTCAAAGAGGAGACACCTTAATGAGAGTCTTAGTAACATAAACAGGAAAGATGGTTAATTTTCTTATCTTCATTTGCAACTCAAAACTTCATGCCCAAAATGAAAACACTAATTTTCTTTAAATTTTTTTCCCTGCTTTGTCTTCCTCTTGGGCCAATGTCTATCGTGCAGGGCAATTATAGGATGTATTTTCATCATAAGTATTAATATTCCCATTTATGAATTAATTTACCAGCACAGGAGCAAAGAACTCAAGGACAATATAATTTTAATTCCTTGGTTTTATCTCTGGAAACTGTTATTTTTGGTTCTTCAACCCACAGATGAAATGGAGAGGAAGAATTACACAGAGTTGAAGCTATTTAAAGTTGAGATGATCAGAAGGCAAAGAGCAGCTTTCTGCCAACATGGCTTTTACATGCATCACCTTCATGTAGTCATGTGGAAGCCAAAGATAACAATTAGCTGTATTTTCCCTGTCTGCTGGGAAAGCAGAAAAGGTGATGCTATTCCAAGCCTGTCATTTTATTCCTTACACATGGAAAAGCACACACATAGGGAGGTGCTCATGCACGGTGCTGTAAAATTGCTAAGCTCTGAATACAGGAGAAACACAAACGAAATCAAATAATCCCTCTTCTATTTTACTTATGATGCAATGCAGCATGCATTTCTTGGCTAGCAAAAACTGGCACTGGAAGTTTGGAGGAAGAGCTGCCCTGTCTCCAGTTCAGACACACACACACCAATTCCCAGTGCAGCACTGGATTTTATTGCATGTTCTCATAAGCAGCAGGTTGGGTCAGTGAAGCTCAGGAACTGCTCACACAATCCACCAGCTCAGGTATTAGTTCTATAGGAAGGCTGCTCTCCTTCAGACAGAGCCAACACAAGAGTTCTTTAACAAAAACTCTCCTGTAAGGACATGCCAGAGTATGTATGTTGCTTATGGTGAAAAAAAAAAAAAAAAAAAAGTAATGCAACTGTATTCTTAAGCTTCTTTATGTTCTTGTTGATCCTGGTATGTGAAACAGATAAATTAATATAGATAAAATAGTTCCATATGTATTACCCATTGTAGAATATCTGTTGGGTTTGGGTTTTTTTTCTGTTTTGAGAAAAAATGCTGAAGGTGGGAGAATTTAATCCACTAACATCTGGGGGATCTGAAGTTTCACAAACAGGATTGCACACATGTTCCCCCATTGTGTTGCTTTTCTGGTTAATTGATTGAGAATACTTTAAACACAGCATGTTAGTTCCAGAAAGCCTATCTGGGGAAGATCAGGAGTGCTATTTAAGCAACTTTCTGAAGCAAGCAACTCAAGTGAAAGGTTAGCAAATGGTCAGGACCAGCACTGCAGCTGTGAACATGCTGGCTTCAGAAAATCAAATCAGGATGCAAAAGTTAAAATTAAAACCATTCTCTTCACAACAGATCCATTTGCAGATACATCTGGGTTAGTTTGTAGAATGCAAAATACCAAACTATGTAAAACTGTCTCTTCCACATCCCAGATGTTGGCTTGGGAAAAGCTGAGGAGGTCAATGCACTGTTGTTCTTTCAGTTTGTCAGGATCTCTAACTCATCTTTTTAAGGATATATTTTTTGGATACATTATGTGTGCTGTGAAAAGTCAAACTTAAAGGTGTTTTATGCCTAGAGAGAGGAGAATGTAAAATTCTGTATTAAAAATACTTGGTTTTCTTCCTTTCTGATGCAAAAGGAATTTTTCTGATTTTCTGTGAATGCTCTCCTTTGGATGTTCAAAAATAAAAGTCTTCCCAATTAAACTGAAACTTAATTGAGTTGAAATTAAATGCTAAATACAACAGGAATAGATTTTTAATATGCTCCTTCAAATCACTGCCCTTTAGCATAAAAGTAAGTTGCTGTCACTTTTGGGAATGGGATCATTCCATGAAATCAAGTGGCAAAACCTTACCAAAGTCACTTCTCTGGCATTTAATTGAAGAGCTGAGTACACAAGCACTCCGTGCATTTTCATGAAGCTACTCGAGGGATGATATGTGATAATAATTTATGTCTTCTTCATGCAAGGTCATTAGCACTCATACAGAATACCAGTAATGACACTAAACCATCTCATATTTGCATAATATAATATTTTTTGATTAAAAAAAAAAAAGAATTCAATGCCAAAGGCTGTGTCTTTTGAAATAGAGTGCTTAAAGGTTGCTGATGTTTTGGTGGCAGTGTATTTTGCAGGTTGTTTGGTTTGTGTGTGAATTGCAGCTAAGTAAAATTTCTGTACAGTTTGAAGCAAATTTTAGTTTAAAAAAAAACAGCTGTAGCCATTAAGAGAAACAGCTGTGTACTGAAAGAGTTAGTTTTGCTCCATGAGGACTACTTTTGTGTGTCTCTGTTCTTTGCTTTTGGGCTGCTACATTCTTTATGGATGATTAGAGCACCCCCCAGAAACACACTCTGTATCACACATACCTGCACAAACACAGAGTGAGAACCAGGCTTTGCCCAAAAAGATCATAGTCTGGAGAGATAAACAGAATGAAATCTTAAAATAAAGGCAGAATAATTTCATCCTACAACGTGATACAGTTGTAGAACTGGTACAGAACTTGTTTCTATAAGGCATTAATTTTATAAAATAAAATTGTTATTTAGTTCAAATTTTAAATATCCAGAAGCTTTAAATTCTCTTTTTGCACATGGCTACCACTGCCCCAGGCAGTTCAACAGTTGGTTTCTACCTAAGCCAAGCAGCAAAACCAACATGTTCCTCACTTGAGCTGGCTGAGCTGAGCAGTGCAGTCTGTTAGGCAGGCTCATTCCATCCCTGTCCATCTGATAGCACAGTGGGTCTTTTTAAAACAAAGTAGCTGATTTGGTTTATTGTTTAAATAATGCAGCTAATACTTTGATAATCATCTGCTCTTTAGAGCTGTCAGTAAGAAAGCAACGTGCAGTACTCAAAATCCACACTCTCCACAAGCTAGATTACTGCCTTATCCTTTTGCACAGGAAAAAAAAAAAAGGAAGATATTTTTCTATCTGTCATGCTAAACTTGTGACTCTCACTGGGTCGCATTCTTCTGAATTTGGGTCCTCATGGATACGTGTCATGGTTACACTCATCATTAAATTGTATTTTTAACAGAAAGGGTAGTGTAATGGCAGGTGTCACACTGAAGCTCTCAGGGGAGCAGGCACTGCCTGTGTTTGGAGCATCTTCTTCTCCCAAAGCCCCCTGAGACCACTGTGCTCACTCAGCCCCGTGCTCAGGGTGGGACATCCAGCCCCACATCCCCCTCTGGCAGCACGTCAGACATACCAGTTACAGAGAGATGGTGATGGGCAGGTCCTGCCCATCTTGTGCTGGCCATGAAAACCCATGATCTGCTGCTGAGATCCCTACCATGCAGACCATGGTTACAGTGCTAATATGGAGGGCTCTGTCTCTCCTTATCCATTATCTCAGCCTTTTTCTTTCAAGCCTGCACATCCTTCACCACCTGGCAGCTGCATCCGCTCATCCCCAAGATAATCCGTATTCACTGATGAAGATAAAATTTTGTGGACAAAAGTGGCAAAGCAGTATCTCACGTGCTGTTTATTGTTAAGGGGATATTTAATAGCTTTTAAATTCATTTAAGAAAATGGGAGCAGTGAGTCACATGTAATTATTCCTAGATAGATCATTAATTATTTGTCAAAGTTTCCACATAAGGCTGCCTTTTGCTTTTTTGCAATAATGATGGGTTATTTCTCATTTATCTCAGTTTGCTTGTCAGTTACTCCAGTTCCCATTCATCCCCTATCTGTGATATGTATGTAAATATTCCAGATTGAGATTGATACAGGTTTTTTTTTAAAAAGGCTCTTACTTTATTGGATTACAGAACAGTTCATGAGAAACTCATTTGATTATTGTTAGAATGGTATCATTTGCACCAATACAACTATGGCTGGTTTGGTACCTAAAGAGTAACTGCATTCTTCATAGGTTTGTAATTCAGCTTTAGAAATTTAGAGTCTGAGAATGCCAAACAAAGATACCAATAAAAAATTACTTTTGAAGCTAAAATTGCTTTTTAAAACGAAGTTCACCTGATTATACTCTCCTTTCCTTCATTTAGTCACAACTTTAGAGGAGTTCTCAGAACTTGAAGTATTCATTAAGAGTGCAGTTTCAGGTGCATTTGAACTATGTGTTCTTTAAGAGCAATCAGCACATAGGCTCTAGCAAGTGAATGAGATGGATTTGCCCACTTAAAAGGACATCCAGATTGACATCTGTTTCTCCTTTGCCTCTTTTGAGCCCCAACCTTAAGGGTTCAGAAAGAAGGAGAAACACGAGAAGCTTAAGCTCAAGGAAAACTCATTAGTTCTCTCCCATTTTTATCAGTTTGTTGATTTTATTGTTGAACTGGTTGGGATATCCCATCAAAATGTGTCCTTTTTGTGCTGCTTAATCTACCACCTGCATCTTCAAGCATTCCTCCCAGTATCAGTTAGAGAGTAGCAACAGGACAGAGAAGAAAAACCACAGCACTGCTTTCCCAGAGGTTATGTTGGATTTCTGGAATCCCCCCAGCAGTATTTGCTTTAGTATTCAGACAGAATTATCTGTGCTGATGTCTTCCAAACACCAGACTGACACAAGTAGGTGTGCACATTTTACACCAAACACTAAGAGCACCAGGTAGTCAGAGGGCTGACACTGGGAGGGTTCTTTGCCACCAGAACATAATCTCTTTTGCCTGTGTCCTGGTGTGCCCAGATGATTTAAGAGGATGACTAGGCACAGCTACCCAGCAACACTTATAGAAATGTGAAACAGAATAATGAGAACTTGCTCAGTAGCAGCTGGTGAACTCTGGGAATAAATTTATCCTCCTCCATAAACACTTGGACATTTATGAGCACAGCCTGCATTCCTTCTCTGATACGCCCAATCCTGTTGTGAGGTTATTACTAAGTTATTATTATCCTGCCAACTAAAACACATCCAGTTAAAATGTTTCAGATTAGCTTTACTGTTCCACATTACACTCTTTATTCCTCCAGAAAGAAGCAAAAAACTAAAAGCACTACCCTGAGTCCTAACTGTTCCCAGTATCCCAGAGATTCTGTACTTCACCCTGTTGCAGATGATCATCACAGCCATACCAGGAGGGATGTGTTCCTGCTGTACTAATCAGTTCAAAGTGTCTTCCAAGAAGACAGGAAAGCTCATCTGCTGCCAGGACCATCCTGTTGGTGCAGCATTGCCCCACATCTGCTGTCCATTGCTCCTCAGTTAGCTTAGTGGGATGTGCATCAGTAGCAAGGCTTAAAACTGTCTGCAGAAGCTCAACAAAGCTTAACAAAGTCAAACATTTGAAAAGATGCCCAGGCTTTGTCCCTGGTAACCAAGCACAGCTGTCTGTCCAAGCTTCAGGCTTCTTAGGACTGAACTAGAAGTCTGAGCAGACAGCACTCAAGTGTCACAGCACCCTCCAGTCACAGAGGTTAAATGTGACCACAAGCTTTGGGACTGGGCTCAGCTACTAATTCTTCAGTCTTGATTATAGCATCTTTGCAAACTTCATTGAAAAGCAGCAGTCTGCTTCTTTTCAGTGCCTGGATTACTGAGTAGATGCCATTATATGGTGGGATTTAAACAACTTCCAAATATTTTGGTCAGGATGAGTATTCAGAAATTCAGATACAAAACCCATTCTTCCCACAGCACAGGTGTATGGCATGAATGGTTTCTTTAGATAGTTCATATAAATAGAAGAAAGGATCAGCCTTAGAAAAAAGACTTAGAAATACTTGTTAGCAGCAATGATGTTCAAAACCTGAGCACCATAGACAGTAAAGTGGGAATTAGTTCTGACCACCAACTTGATCATGAATTTATATTCTAGCCTGGGCAGTTAATCCAAATCTGCCTCATTGGGCTATCAAAGATAGAGGCATATTTAACATTTTCTGGTCTAGATAATATTATTTAGAAAAATAATAAAACCAGAATCTGTCTCACCAGAGTTTCATGAAATAAAATGCCAGCTCTGGGAAGTGGTCTGCTGAGGCTGTGGCAGTGATGATGTTAGTCCAGCCCTGCACAACGTGACATTTATATCAGCCACGGAGATAATCTCTGATGTAGTGCAGAGCACTCATAAAATAAACTAAGTGAAAGCGTGTGAATTTCCAGACTGATGTTTTCTGGAAGTTCTCATGGGACACGTGGGCTCCCCCCAGCCCAAGGTGAAGGCATTTGAAGTCTACAGAAATCCTTCTGTTGACTTTAGAGCTGGGTTCTAAGGCAGTGGGTGCAGAGATGAGCTTTTTTCTCTGGAGCACTGTCATCAGCTTGCCTTGCCTTTCAAGGACAAGCTTTGTTCTTAGAGAAACACCATGAGATGTGAAGCAGCCAGAAGCTGAACAAACTTCCTCCCCTGTTAGTTCAGTACAACTTGCAAACCTGATGCTTTTTGTCCAGTGTTCCCTGGGAAGCTTCAGGTTAATATTTCTGCCTTCCTCAGCTTTCCATTCTACCCCTTCTTCATACTATTTATCTGCCTACTAAAGAGGTTTTTTATGGGATGGATTAAGGAGGACAGAAAAGCAGTAGTGGTAAAGTTTTAAAGCTTTCCCTTTAAAAAGGAATGATTTGTTCCCTTTGTGGCAAAGGATTCTCAGCTGACACAAAGCAGCCTCCTTCCCATGGCAGGGGCACTAATTGCAAAGATTCAGCTGAGGATGCATGTGTGCAAGGTTTGATGGAAGTAAATAAGCAAGAGCTATAATCAAGTGGTGTACAAGTATAAATCAATTAATCAGTTCATAACTTTGGTGTTAACCTTGTGGCCTTTGGTTTAATAATGCTAAACTTGGAATTCAAGCCTTACATGTACATCCTCATTTACTCTCCTGCATGTGTGCTCTAACTTCAGAGGATTAGGAAGCATCCTGGTTATCTTACAGCCCATTTCACAGCTTTATGCCTTCCAAATATTCATCTGTGGGGATTTTTTGACCATTCCATTTAAGAAAAATTCCTTTAAATTAAAAAAAAAAAGTGTCTTCAATGGTTATACCCCATGCTGATTGCTGTTGCTTAATGGTCTGTTTTCTGAGCCTTAAAAAACCACAGCTTTGAACATAATAACAATATTTGATATGGGGTTGGGACTGGAAGCAAATTATATAGGCCTGTGCCATTTGCATGTAGCCATCTTTTGATTCATTTCTGAAAAAGAAACAAGGAACTGTATTTATCACTGTCAATAACATTTGATTTATTATTTATTGTATGTCATGTGGTGATTTAAACTTACATTCCAGTTTTAACAGGAGGAGAATTGTGATATAAATTATTTTTCATTTTAGTAATAATGGTAGATGTGCTAGAAACCCTCCCTGCCTTTCTAAATAGCTGACTAGTATTTGATAAATATTTGTTAAATCTTTTTATTTCTGTTTTAGTTTTGGTTTTATTGTATTAGCCATTCAGGATCAGGTTCATTGCTTGTTTCTCTGTCCCCACCTAGATGAGATGCTAGTGGGAAATGAAAAAGGCTACTTTATTTTTGGAACTTACATGTAAAGTTAGCTAGAAGTTATTTACACTTCACTGCTGGAGATGAAATTTGTGGGTTTGGAACTTTCTGGCCCACATTCTCCAATACCAGGCAAGCAGAGCTGGGTGGAAGTCCAAAGTGGGAAGAGCAAATCCAGGTTACAGCAACCTGGAAAGTTACCTGGGATCTCAGGGTGACTTTGGTGACAGTGTAAAACAGGGGAGTACCACTGAGCTGCTTTCACACTGCCTGAATGCAGCTTTGGTCTAGATGACCTCAAAAGAATTTTCCATGCTAGCACTACGGATCAAATGTATCCATGTATTAGCTGGCCAGGGAACATTGCAAAGGAATGCAGGGATTTCCTTTAGCAATAACAGTAATGATGCTTTCAAAACAGGTGTCATACACAGGATGGTTTGCCCAGTCTGAATAATTGTAGGAAGGTCAGGCTTTGAACAGGGAAGGTAGGAAAATACTTGGAAATATTTTGCAGAGTTTTCAAAATTATGCTTACAATTAACTGTTGTGAAACGTCCTGAAAGAGGAAAAGGAGAGGCCCTCCTGGGTGGCTGAAGGAGTAGGTAAGACAAGGAACACACTGAACTTCAGGCAAAGGGTAAGAGTGGAAGCCTGGGAGGAGCAGCTGGGACACAGGCTGGCAGTGAAGGAAACATTTCTTCTGTCTGAGAGGAGGATGCAGAGGGTGATCTCCAGCCCTCAGGCTGCTGGCTCTACCACTAAATTAGACCTTTTAAAATAAATGAGTTCAATGTTAGATACTAGCCAGGGGGAGGGTCTTGTTGGGCTTTTTAAATTTTTCAGGCTTGAAACTCCTCCAAAGCTCAGTGTTTACAACCTACTAATAATGCCACAATATATGTATTTTTATTGGACTTCCTATTGAACACTAGTCTAATACCTTTGCTTTCTTTCTTTATGATTAGATTGTTTCCAGCTCCTGTTAATTTATTTTACACAGCCCATGATGTAATCGTTAAGCAGTTGTAATGAAGATTGAAGGTTTAATAATGCCAAGTGTTACAAATTTCTATTTAATCATTCCTAAATCGATTAGTTACTTTCACCCAAATGCTGTGCCCCTGAAACAGAGAGGGCTAAAGATACAACCCACTGTGGCCAGTGTTTGATAAATGTTATTTTGGTGCAGTGGTAATTGAGTTATTGAATTTACTCATCTTCCAAATGATGTTTGCATTGTCTCAGCCATATGTGTTTAGGGCCAGGGGAAGGTCATTAGGAGCTTCAGACCGGGGGCATGTTTGGGTTAAAGTGATTTTGAACAGCCAGTGCTGAGGTTAGTCAATTAAAAGAAATAGCAGGGAGAGATGTTACAGAAGGGCATGTTCTAGGCTGGTCAGTAGGGAGGTCCCAAAGGCCCATTTAAAATAGTTTAAAGATTCTGTAAGTAAATGTCTACTCCTAGCCCCAGGCTCTTTAGGCACTGACAGATTGCTGTGTAGGATGCCTTTCACTTCAGACAGGGTTCAGATATAAACACATTTCACACTAGTGTGGATACACATAAAGGCCATAGATAGACAAAATACCTATTGTGTAGATAAACACACCCTTAAATTAACCTCCTTGAGGGAAGATCAGGGCTGTAGGTGAGACACAGAAAACTTCCCAGTGATGCTGAGGGCACCACAAATTCTGCAGGCCTGTGTTTGGTGGCAGGGGACATCCAGGGCTGGTTCAGCAGCACATCATGAGTGTGTGTGACTGCTCACTGCTGAGCCCTGGGTAAAGATCAGCTCCTTATTCAAGGCATTATTAGTTTGATATAATTAAGCTGTTTCAGAGACACAGTTTGATAGATAACATATTTATATCCCAAGGAGTGTGTCACTTCTATTTAGGACTGGGTGCTGATGACCACAGCTCTGTGGTGTTCAGCTTCCCCTGAAATGGGCAAGAAGATTCCCCTTGGCATCAGCCAGCACCTCTCCTGAGGGACCAAGCACCACAGAGTTCAAACACCCAAGCCATGATTCCTGGCTGCATTTCAAATAAAAAACACTGGAATGTCATCATTTCTCAGGTGTTTATGAATAATTGGGCTGCTAAATCAGGTAAGAGTGAAAAACAGGAGAAGCAGCCCTCCTGATTTCTGTCTTCTCACAATAACTGCGAAGAATTTTGGAGTCACAGGGAAGAGCAAAGTCTCTCCTGAAGTGAAAAATAAGCCTGCTTTATTTTTAATACCTAGCTAGTTGCTGTATATAGACCTCTTTTTTTTATTTTTCATTACAAAAGACCGGAGTTAACCAATATTACTGCTGTACAATACTTTAAAAACCTTTTGTTTTCTGAATGCTCTCTTTTGAATGTTATTTCTATCCTCTAAACACTATTCAAATCAGAAGTAATAATTTCTAATCCTCTAAAACGCCCAAAGCTTAAATCAATAAACATTTGATAAATACATAACCTGAGGACATTCTGTTTGGCTGATAAATGATAATTGTGGGAGTGCCTGGCAGCTTTTGTGGTTAAACCTTTGCTTTGATACAATTAAATGGGTGAATCCTTCAAACACTGGACCTTCTCTTAATGCTGATTGCACAAGGAGCCAGAGAGCTTCCAGGAGACAAGTGAAACAAAGACCTTTCTCTTGTAAATGATCAGCTGGGAAGCCAGGGTGGTGCCTGCTGGTTCCCTGGGTACCTCAGGACATTGTGCCCAGGTCCTGGGTCTCAGGTCACCACTCATGTCATGTCTGAAGTGTTCCCTTTGCTTGTCTGCCCCACAACCATCCTCTGTCCCACCACATCTGTAACCTCTGTCCTGGACCATAAGGTGTCCAGCTGAGCCAGGGGCAGGGGGATGTTCTTGGGGTGAAGCATCACTCCTGTTCCAGGGAGACATAAACCAGGCCAGGACACACCTGTGCCCAGTGGCACCCTGGTGACAGTGGAATCCTCTGCAGTCAGTCGTGGTCAGTTGACTTCATTTTGTGAGATCTGAGCTCAGTAAAGGGACTAAATGTTCACTGCACTAACATTCAGACCATAGGATAACCCTTAGAAGCATTATCCATTACCTGTGAATGGATCTGTCAAGTCTTAATACCAAAAACCCCATTCCTCCACTGTCCATCCCTTCCAGCTCTCTCTCTAATATTCCTCATGCCCAGCAAAGCCACTCCAAAGAACATGCACACGTGCAGTTTCTTCCTCCCCAGTCTGCCCTTTCTAGAAAAGGCACCTCCAAAAAATCAAACCTGTTTGGGCATTGCAATTGCAAAAGGAGAGATTACAGGAGAATGGCATCTGTCCTGGAGCTGGTAGCTGCTGAATCATTTTCAGCAGTTTCTCTACCATATGCCAAATTTGTACAATCTTGTTCACATTTTTTTTTTCCTCCCTTCACCAGTGAACTGCTCTTTAGGAGAGAAACCTGGAGCTGACAATTACACTGCTTCCTGCTGTGAATAAACTGTAGGACACCCCTGGCCATCAGGCTTTACAGGGAGACTTTTAAGAGGTATCTTTAGCCTTTCTTCCCTGTGTTGATGAAGTTACAAAGTGCACGAGCAGTTTGACTATAAGATTAAGAATCAGGCATGAAAAAAATGATCCTGTTCTAGTCTACTGTGGTTCCTTTATGTTGACTCCTGCATCATTCAGGCAGAAATGATGGGGGGAAAAAAAAAATGGGAGAAAATGAAACGCTAATTATTTTTGTCTTTAATGACCACCAGCAGAATAAACAGAGCATTTAGAGATTGTGGCATATATGAGATGGTTTGTGTCTATTTTCTGTATTATTTTAGCCACAGTGTCACCCAGGACCACATCTCACGTGACAAGGAGCAATTAAAGGAAAGTGTGTCCAGGCTATGCCCCTGCCAAACTGAATCATGACCCTTCTTTTGGCAGCCTGATGCACGAATCTTTCCTCTTGGGGAACACCAGGCAGCAGCTGATTTGCCAGCTGACACGATACATACATTTTTCTGTGCATGTGTGTCATGTTGGTGACATGAGGCACTCGAAAACAGAGCTTACATCTCAGCCAAGTGCAGTGTTTTAATGTTGCTTAGGTACTGAGAGATGAAGACTAAAGTCCAAGGAGAGAGGCAGTGTCTCTTCCTAGGGTGTTTGCTTTGTTCCAAGTCTAAATTCACAGCCATTAGATTTGAAAATACTCTGTACAGTATATACTGATACAAGCATATTAAATTACCCAGTTTGAATACAAACAGCTGCAGATATAGTAGCTGAGAGCACCTAGGGAGTTGTATACTACAGACGTAGGATTTTCTGTACAATTTATTCAATTAAAGTGTGAAATGTGTCTGAAAGAGTTATTTGAAGGGCTTTTGTTCTCCTGCACAGTTTCTGCCTCCCACTCCCTTCATTCCTTTGTGCTGAAGTCCCAGAACACAGCTCAAAAAGGGAATAATGAAGAAAGAAGTATCCAGGAAGGACACAGCTACAGAGCTAAGCAAGCTTAGCAACACCACTGCCAGCACTTCTGCTTCATAGAGGAGATTTGAATAACTGTCCTGTATATTTACCAGAAAGCAATTCATTAGAATTCAACTTGTTTATATTTCCTCCAGAGCAAATATTTTCTTTATTTCAAATAAAGACATCTCACTAGCTAAAGGAACATTGCAATGACTTATGGACCAAAGCACAGTAAACATAGTGAGAAACCTTGTAAAAAATCACATCTAATCTATTTAAATGTGTGTGGAATTCATCTAGATGTAGCTGCAGCACAGCTTGTTCCAGCTGCCTGGTCAGCTTGGCAACAGCATTCATATAATGCCTGAGCTGGGATTTTTTTGCCTCAACATCCAAGTTTGTTGGAATTTTAGGCACTGTAGAGTGTCTGGACTGGCCTCCAGATGCTGGTTCTGAGGGCTGAGGGTCCTCCTAAGTCCTGCATCCTATTTGCCAGATGTGTGGATGTCATAGTGCATCTCAGGTGACACTGGGTATCTGTATCTACCTTTCCACAAATGAAACCTCTGCCCTTCAAGATTGTTGTTGATTCAAGTTGCTGACTCCACTTCTGGTCTGGAGAGAACACAGAAATCTAGAAACCTCAGCAAGGTGCTGTTTCCCTACAGAAAGTTCACCCAAAGCTGCCCTGAATCCCAGTACAGCAGGAAAGGTCTTGCACTTGCACTCGCTGGCTTTTCCTCACACATTTCCACCCAGTCCAAACACCATGCTAGGAGAAACTTCATATTTCTTGGAATCAGTTACAGAGTCACTCTCTAACTGCTTGGTGCTTTATCCTCCTTATCCAGCTGGAAAGATAAAGAATTGTTTTGTACTCCCTAGCAGGCTGCTAGTAGCTTCAGGAGGCACAAACACTGTGAAAGATTTCCCATGCCATTTTTTTTTTTGTGCTTTGATGCCATGTATTTTCCATGTCTCCAAGATTTCTATAACTTCTGGTAGCCTTTCTGCAGCATAGGTACCACAAGAGCAAGGTGATTCCTGATCCTTTCACAAGGTTACAAACAGCAGTGTAAGCACTGGGATTGTCAGCAGACCCAGGGAGGGCTACTGAGTTATTTCAGAGTTCTGACACTTCATGTAAGGGGTAGGAATGTTTCTCCTTTCCATCAGCATTTCATTTCTGCAGTTGCTGATGTTGGAGATCAGGCCTTTCCAGGATAAACTCACTTAAAGTTTTTCAGAGCCAGCATGTAATTCGAAGACACTTAATAGAAGCAGTTGTTCAATTTATTGTATCTTGGGGTGCCTTCATTTTTAATAAAATTAAACAAATAGGCACCTCATGGCAAGCAGGGTGAAATTACTTTTTTTGTAATTAGACTTCAGACAATGTTATATTATGTAGTTAAGGGAAAGGAACTTTGCCTCAAATTTCAAAGTGGTGAATCTCAGTTTAATTCTGCTAATGGCAGCTAACACAGATGGCTAAAAAGAGTAATTATCTCCTTTAGTTTTCTGCCACCTGCCACAAATGAACTGTTTTCTTTAATTGCTCAGAATTACTCTTAATCACACAAAACAGAGACTTAAATCCTAGTCACATATTGCAACTCAATAGCAAGTTTTTAACCCTAAGCATGTGACTTAAGAAATTCTCCCCCTGACCAAGAGTACAATGCTGGCTGTGACAGCTGAAAAGATTAATCCTGGCTCCTCCAGGTAGGAGCAAAGTTTGGAGGCAAATCATACAAGTCCTGTGGTCTGATCCAAGTGATGACCAGAGCAACCAAAAGGCTGTAGCTGCAGTAGCAGGGAAAAAATCCACTCCCATTTCTTCCTGCTGATAACGCGTTCTCTAACAAATGGTGATTTTTTTGGAAGCCACACAACAATATAGACATCTTAAAGAATTTATTACTGAAGAACGTAAAGATGTAGCATTAACTATACCAGGCCAAAGCTTTTTTAGATTTTGGGAGAGATTTTAACACAGATAATATAATCCCATTTCCCTTGGGGCATCATTTTGCCATGCACTTTTGGAAGTTTCTGGCTACATTTGATTTTATAATAGCAGTTCTTGCCCCTCACTGTTCAGAGGTGCTGTGTTTGCTGGAAGAACAGTAAGTCTTCCCTTTCTTCTTTACTGCTACTCTTGATGTCTCAACTAAAAAAGAACAAGTTCAGATTCTGAAGAAATGAGAAATCAGAGTTAGAGTTCTCTCAAATTTTGCCTACTGACAGTGAAAATCATCTTAAGCTGATTCACCACATTGAACTGAAAAAGCCCTGAAAATGCAAATCCTGAGCTTCAGATAGATCTTTGTGCTTAAGGAAAAAGCACCAGACTTACTGACCCATGAATTATGAAGTCATTGCCATCACTCTTTTGTCCCAAATCTGTTAAAGTGCTCAATAAAACTTACACACAAGGTGTATAAATTACTCAAGGAAAATCAGGATGGAAACCACCCAGTAAGAATTCTCATTTTGAAATCTGATAAACTCCTGACTAGTGCTGTCCAGCATCTTTTTGTTGTTACAGCTTTTTATCCTTAATTGAGGGAGTGGCAGAGCAAAAGGAAAATCATTTAGAAGCACAGACCTGGAAAACAGCCTTAAGCAGCTTGTATCACCCATCTAAAGATAAGCAAAAACCTAAAATACGAAATTAGCACTGACTGAACAACTCCTCAGAAAAGTATCTTTGAACATCATCTCTATGGAAATTCATTACCTGCTTTATGGAAAAACATTACCTAATGTTGTAATGTTTGTCCTGAGAATTTCTTTTTTAAAAATTGCTATAGGCAGTCTGAATGCCACTTCTAAGAGAGCCTCAGCTGTACACAGTGTCTGTAAGGGTGAGAAAGAAAAGGTCTGGCTGCATCATTGCCCCTGTGTATTTATAACCTCAGCAGGGAAAGTTAGTCTAATAATAGTATTTACCTTTGTTACTTGGTAAATAACAAACTGTTATTGGACAATTACAGTAAAGGTCAAGATCTATATATATTCCTTTTTTTTTCCCCCTTCAAGAAACATACTTACACTGTGCTCAGGCTCAGCTAAAAAGTGCTTTATATGAAGAAGTGTGGCAAGCATTTGAATGCTTATGGTACTGACTTAATGTAATGGTAAGAGAGAAGAATTTTTAATGGTGCTTGCTCAGGTGTCATTGTCACCCAGCTCCAGCTTTCATATGGTTTGTTACAATAATAACGATAGTTCATAAAATGTAGTTATTTTCATATAAATATTGTCCGAGTGACAATAGATTATTTTTTATATATATAATGGGCTACAGTGGTGGCCAGTGAACACTCTGCTGGGGAGTGCTCACTGCTGCAGGAAATGAAAACAGCTTCAGAAGGAAGGAAGATGAAATCCAATCGATCCATCACTCCCTGATAAGTAAGAGGCTTTCAGAGTTTTAATGGACTAAATAGTGTAACGTGTTTGGTTTGGTAACCACAGAGTTTAATCAAGTATTTTTTAAAGTTTTAAACAGGAAATGGCCTTTTCTCCAAAGGATATACACATTTGCAGTGCATAAATTAGGTCCCAAGTCCCAAGATCCTGATCTCATGGTCTTCACCATGCAATTAAGTTTTCCTGAAGGAACTCCTGCTTTGCTAGTTTAACATGATTTGCTGAGTTGTCACTGTTGTTTTTTCATCATTTTGTTCCATTCAAGCTCAGTGCTGTCCCTCTAACCCATTTTCAGGCTGTGGATTAACCACACACACCCCCTTTCCCAGGGTGAGCCCCAGGTAAGGAGGTGCTGCCTGAGCAGCCCAGCCATGGCACGGCCACCCAGCAACCCCGTGGGTTCCCTGGAGGACAGAACCTTTTCACAGCAGAGAGCACTGCTCAGCCTCACCGTGTCTGACCTGGCATTTCTGACCCTTCCCCAAAATATCAGTCTGTTTGGTTTGAGCCCAGGCTGCAGCATCCTGCACCCCAGTGCCCTGCAGGGGTATCCCCAGCCCGGGCTGCGGGCGGGCTCGGGTCCGGAGCAGTGAGCACAGTATGGGGTTTATTTAACACTGTACAAATGTCAGATTTTTAGACAGGATAACATGTAGCTATGACAGCTGTCTTTTAAATTATGCAGGAGAACAAGCTGAGGACAAATACAACTGAGCAGTGGCTTGTTAAAGGGATCTACTGGATACAGCAACGTTTATTCCTTCAGAAAGCCCCCGGTATCGTTTTGCTGTAAAATCAGGGAAATTTTATATGCACGTGTGTTTTCTGACATGCTTGCTAGGGATCAGGATATAAATATATATTACCAATCTAAAATATGCACACGCACTCACACGTGTGTATATCTCTCTTCTGAGGCTGCTGATAACTTATCTGTTGCCAAAATGAGACAGAAAATTTCCAAAAGGTGTATAGTTAATATAGCCACTCACAGACTGCTTTTGAAAAACCTAATTCATAAATTATACATTAAGTTAGCAACTACACATGCATGCATCGACAGGATATTAGTATGACAGGGGTGGCTATCTCTTCAAAATGTAGGGGACACATTAAAAGAGTATTGAATGACAAGCAGAATTGGGAGTCTTTCAGCAGAGCTTAATGAGAGACTTTTCTGGAAGCTAAAAAGAAGAGTGCTGGGAATCCCATTCTTGCCAAAGATTCAGATGCCTCTGAAGGTAATCGGTGTACAAATCCCCTAGCTTACAGGCAGAGCATCTCCACAGACTATTTGCCCTGTTACCTCCTTCAGAAGAAATATTTTCAGTATTAAAGCTTGAATTTAGGATAATCTCATTATCGAAAATTGGATTTTTTTTTCCCCCTTTCTAATTCAGACCAAAATTAAATTAGTGTTACAGTGAGGAAGAAAATACGAGTGCAGAGATAGAAAATGTTTTAAAAGCTTCCAAGTAAACACTGAACCTAAATGGAAAATGTCTGAAAAATAAATGCTCCTATGTAAGTTATGGCAAAGCTTTTCTGAATTATGCACGTTCATTAAGAAGACAACACACAAGATCCAGGAAAGTGCTCACGACTGGACCTGTGATACTGTATGGAAAAACACTGGAAAATACCTCAGGTGAAGATGTCTTCTCTTTTAAAGTAGATTTGAAGTAGAGGGTGTTCTACTTCAAGACTCTCAGATGATGAATGGCTGTAAAACTGCAGAGGAACAAGACACTACTCTACTAAAATGCTTGAGAGAAATGCAAAATAAGCCAACAATCTACTGGAGAGAAATAATCTACCTCTCAGTACAGCACTGCTGGGACTCTAGAGTCTGGTGTCCTAATGATATACCAGGGTACATAGATGGCTTCATGTAGATAAAAATTACAAACTGCTTGAATAGACTGAATATAAATGATAGCAGGGAAACAGGTAGAAATTAGTATTAAAAAAAAATATTTAGAATATTGCGATTTAAAACAAAATTGGGAAACCTGAAAAAACAGCATTCAGGAGTGGAAGTGCTTGGGCTAATTGAACTGTATTTTAGATTCTGACCTTTTTTTATAGCTATTTGTCTTTTGTTGGTGTTTGTTTTCTATTCATTTGCTTCCTTACTCTTATCTTCTTTGGTATCATGCCACCATGACCAAAGTGACAGACTTTTGTCTCTGCTGGATTAATCAGTGTGTTCTTTGATCCATAACATATGCTCCTGGTAGACATTTAGTGTCAACACATTCAGGATTTGTGGTCTGGCAGGTCGGTGCCTGGTGTTAACTGAGCTGATGGACAGTTTAGAGTATTTGATTTTTTTTTAATTATTTTTATTTTCTTCATTGAGCCTGCCTTTCATCCATAACAGATCTTAAACAACGGAACAGAATACGTGGTGGTAAATATTTGGGATCTTGGAGATTAAATTTTTTTAGGGGGAGGGAGAAAGCATGGAAAGGGACTGCTCAGACTCTTCCCAGGGCACAAGGACCTACTTGGAGCTGAGTAAATAAAACAATGAAGTTTTGTTTATTGTTAGGTGCAATTGTTAAAAAGTTGTATCAAAGGAAAGTGGTAAAGGGCAGGGTAAAGAAGAGAAGGAGTAGGATGGTAAGCCAAGGTATTTTTCCTGCAGTATATCAGTTAAATAGAGGATATCAATTAATGAGATTCCAACTATTTAATTATTTTTTTCACTGAGAGATACAGCACATGATTTATGGCTCAGCTACTCCTTTACTGATCATACTGCTGTAAAGTGCTGCCAAGTATATTGCTTTCTACTCTGTCATGCCTGGGTAGAAACAGCAAGTGTAAAATGGGATTAACTGCCCTCAAAATAGCATGGGCTTGAAATTACTCCTACAAGGCCAGTGTCAGGACTGACTTCAGAGGGTGCTGAATTACCTCCTCATCCCCATCTTCTGCTGCAGAGAGGCACATCCCTGCCCATGGCAGACACGTACTGGGCCTCAAAATAGTGTGGGTAATACAGACAGAGGGTTGTTTGTTTTTTTTAAAGCATTGTCCTGCCTTGAAGAATTGTACAGAAAATGAATGGAGAAGCCAAATGTCAGCTGCTCCCTTAGACTTCAAGGTTCAGGAAACTCTGCTTAGTGGGAGTGGGAAAAGAGTGGCAGGCTGAAATGTAAAAGAATAATTGTATTATAAGAAGATTATGGGAGATTATTTTTCTTGCAGGCCCCAGATTCCTGCAAAACCAATCCAGTATTGCATCCTACAAGGCAAAATTAATTCAGCCATTCCTCTAAACAAGGGGGTTTTATTAACTGTGCATTCATTTGGTGTGTGCAAATTTAAAAATGGGCTTGTATTACAAAAAGTTACATGCATCTTCCTTTTGTTTGACAACATGGAGCTCAATGTGATTAACAATGTGGCAGCTCATAGGAAGATGAAAAAATAATTGTTTTTTCAATATACAACCCCCATAATAATTCAGAAATCAATATGCATCCTCAGAGAGTTTCCCCCAGCAGAGGTTTGGAGGAAGCAGGGTGGCCCTGCCTTCATTTCCTTATGAATGTGAAGCTGTTGCAGCCCTGGACAGCCTGGTTTATTTTTTTTTAATGTTTAACTATAACCACTGGGACTGGAATCATAGCTTCTAGTGTCCTAGAATGAATATTAATAAGACACTAGGCCATGGAGTTCCTTGCTGATTTTGACAGTTTAAAGGATCAGTTAGTTAATTAGAAGATGACATGGCACATAGCATCCCTTGGCTCTGTCCTGCCTTCTGTCTTCTCTTTTCATTTTCTTTTTTGACATGTTAGATTACATCATTACTTGTAGTTTCACTTGTTAGCCACACCATGAAATGAGAATATTTTAAGCTGTAATTATTGGGATTTCTCTCCTCTGCTAAGAACACGGAATTCAAAGAAAAGATACAGAAAATTAAATTTCAAAGACTGCAGAATACATGGCTTGGTCGTTTATGACCTTTTGACTAAAACCAATAAACAGAAAAAGATTTTAAGTATTTCAGAAAATCGTGTTGATCATCATTCTGGTAACCAATCCAGTATTTTATGTAGCACCCCTGTTGTCTGTGTTTTATTTGTGAGTTATTTCATGCTTCCATAGGTATATTTATCAGCAATCTCTTCCCCCCAGCCATGAACTGATTGTGCCTCTAGACATGTCCATGCAATCCAGCACATTTTCATTGGATTGTGCTATCCTTAAAAAATTATGAGTTTTTCTATCATTACTGTAGTCAGAACAGACAAAAAAATGTGAACAGAAAGCACAGTACTATGCAGCAGCCCTCTCACTTGGGGGAACAGCAAAGGATAACAAAGATGGATAGGGAATAAGAAATGTCAATGAAACACTGGCTTCCTTCTCAGCTATACCTTGTACCCCAAACCAGACAAGCCACAACTCAAAACATAAAAATAAAAAATTAACCTGCAAATCTACAGCCATACCAGGGATCACAAAAACTTCTGAGCATTGCCAGCCAGTGCCATACTGCAATTTGGCATCAGGACAAAAACACTGGACGTGTCAAAGTAGTTGTTTGGAAGAACCAAACCACTCATTTTGTGTAAATCTCATTAATTAATGTTTGTCTTCTAATTTACATTCTCTCTGTAAAATACTCAATGACAAACACACGTGTCTTACCTTCTCAGTAGGCTTCCCTGCAGGAAAATCAGGACACGTTTGTGGAAGGATTATTTGGTAAATGTGTGTTCCAATAGGAGCAATCATTTCCTGGGTTATTATTGGTATTCAGCAGTCTGTCTTACTGCCTGTGTGCTTTCACATTTCTTTTATCAAATGGTTATATTTGTGTATTCATTTTAATACTACTTCATCCATACTGGTTATCAGACTGTGTATTTTGAGGGAAGAAACTGCAGAGGAATTGTATCTACTGTAAATCTGTGCAGTTAGCCAATACAGTCCCTTTTGTAATTTATTTCTTTTCATTAAGGTCAACATGTACCCCCCATTGATTCACAGAAATCAGTGCTAATAGCAGATGGAAATACTTCCATTGCCACTGAAGTTAAAGCTGGGTAATGTTACCTGTAGAAGGAACAAAGCTGGGAGTTGTGTGCCCTCCAACAGCAAAATTTACTCACTCAACTAGAATTCTTTTTTCAAAGTGACCCAAGTAGGCATAAAAAGTGTCCTTCTCATAGAAGAGAAGGGATTAACAACATAGTGTCTTTTTTTTCAGATCAATCTTATTGCAATAGTATTGATTTCACAATGAAACAAGCCATGAACCCCCATCACTGCAGTTTTTGTAGGCTGGTGAGATGATATTGTAAAGATGATAAATGGAAACCAAATAGAGTGCTGTATTGGTGGTGTATTTTGTATGCTAAACAAAAGGAAACCGTGCAAGGGAGCTCTGAGTAGGGCCTCAGCCATCTTCTGTATTCTGCCATAGTTTGTGTTGGGTGGCACAGGTGTAGCTCAGCACAGGCACAGCCTGGCTCTGGGACTGCAAACCTCTGGAGTCCCCACGTTTCTGTTGCTCTTCTTTTCCCCCACACATCTCACCCATTTTGACTGCATTTTCAGAATTTCAGATGTGCAGTACACCCAAGCAGAGGCTTCAGGTCACTGCTGGCCCCTCTGTGCTAGGGACACTGACCAGTTCTGGAGCTAATGCCAATATCCTGCAGTGGAAATGCAACTTTCCCAACTTCAAAGACAGAAATAAACACTTACTTTTAATCCTTTGCTCCCAAAAGCCTTAAGTACTGCTTCATCCAAGGTCTGGTTATCTTCTGGGTCTTTTCTGCACTGGAGTCCTAGCTCTAATCAGTCAGATTTCTCATTGGCCACCTGAACCTAGAAATGAACACAAAGGCAAACATATAAGCAATTTTTATCATTTTGACTGCCATTTACCATTAATACTTAATCTTCCCACATATCCTTTTCATCAGATGCTTAATATAAAACCTAATGAACCATAGATGGCATTCCTGTTTTGCTCTGTTTCAAATTAAGTGTGGAGCAGTAAAAACTGAGAAATGAAGGTTAATATCTTTTCAAATAGAAATGGCTTAAAATTCATAATATGAATAGAGTAGCTAAAATACAAAAGGTCTTGGCAGTTTCTGGCCATTTATTATTAAGCATTTTTCAGCTGACCCTAAGGGGAGTTCATCTGGAGACATTAAGGTCAAAGAGTAGAAGCATTTGGACACAGTCAAATGGATTTTACACCTTTGTATCCTTCTGACATTACTGTTTTGCTTCAGCAAACTGCCTAATATCAGATATATCCAACTGGGTACCTTTCTAAATCACTTCAATTTTCTTTGTCCCTGGGCTACAGTTATATGATCAGGATCCAAAGCTATCACAGGCTATGATATACTATTTTACTTGCTCGTTTGTATTAGAGAGAACTTTATTAGCTTTTGGGCACGTGTCTATCAGTTTTAAAGATTAAGTATTATGTCAATAGTTTTCATGCAGCGTTCAAACACCCGGAATCGTTTTGCTTGCTCTGAGATTCTTAGGAGTGTATTATCACTTCTACAGAAAACATTTTTATTTTAAAATGAACCATCACTCATGACAGTCTGTCCTTAACAATGCTGCCCCTCTCAAGTGATATTTCACAGCAAAATCAAAATGGGGATAGATGCTCTGTAAGTAATTTTAGGTCTGAGAGCAGATGAACCTTATAAACAGAAGTGTCTAGCCACCATTTGAATCCACACTCCTGTGCTTTCATTACCCACATTCTGCCTTTGAATATTCTTCATTTTCTGTTTTATATTCTTGTAACTGCTGACAATAACCACAGCACTTTTACCATGTAAAAACTGGCAATTTGAACAGGCTTAAATAGAAACTCTCTGGTTAAATAACCTGTTTAAAAAAATCACTGAGGTGAGCTTGGCTGTTCCAGTATCGAAACAAGGAAATCAAAGATGCTTTTTGTGAGGAAGCTGAGGTCTTAAGCCAACAGGAAAGAAGCTTTTAGAGTACAAATCCAGTCTACAGTCAGATTTTTCTCATTTCCTTGCCTTACGTACTTTTGGTGCCGTGGTTCATGGTGGCTGACTAACATCATGTCACAAATGGGAAAATGGACAAGGGAAGTGCATCAGGGATTGGAGCTAAAGAACAACTCCTTCCAGGGTGATCTGCCTCCAGGTCCCTCACTTGGGCATTGCTGGGCTTGAAGCATTGCAGCTATCAGATGGTGATTGCAGAGCTGGTTTATGATGAGGTGAAAGAGCACTCCTTTTTTGATTAGTTCCCTCTCTGTCCTCAGTAGCTAAAACCCTTTTTCACCCACTTCCATCACAGTGTCATCACTGTAAACTCTGTGTGTACATCTTCTGGTTCAGGGATCACCTTTTGTCTTAATCTTTGACCAAGACCTCTTGGCATTGCTGTAACAGGCACCCAGATCAGCAGCCTGCAGTGGGAGGAGTTCCACAGTCTATAGGTCAGCTCTTAGCATCCTAATTCTCCTCATCAGAAGGTGTCAGTGGCATATTAAACAGTTATTTACCCTGTTCTGACCTCATCATTTCTGCTTCATGAAAGACTGAATTAACACAATAGCATTCTGCTATCCACAGGCCTTGCAGTGCTTACAGTGATGTTGCTCCAATGGTTCTGTGATATTACTGTCTTCCTCAAGTGGCATAAATTAAAGAGATTTCAGACTCCTTAAAGAGCTTAGAGGACAGAGCAGTTCCTTCAGTGGTTTAACAATAAATATCATTTCATTTAAGTGACTTCTGAGAATTGGAACTCTTTCACAGATGCTAAGTGGAGCAAATAAGGATCTCAAGACTTGAAAATTAACTGATGGGAATAAAGCCAACGTTTTACATTTGCTCTCACATCCTCTCTTGTGGTATGTTTTAGTTTAAATATTTTGGCTCCAGTCTTGAAGCTTCCAATGCACAGGCAGATTGCTGTGCCCACATGTAAAAAAAATAGAGAACTGAGATCTTTTCACTGTTATATTTAGAGTATGTATTTAACTGTGCCTGCATAACGCCACAGAAAATCCCGGTTTGCTTTCACATATTCAACAAAGGATTTTTTAGAAAGTTATTTTTAAAATAGACCCGTGCTAATTAAATGTATTATTAAGAATCCAACACTTCACAGCTATCAGTGGATTGTAATGCTGATGATTTGCAGATAAACATAGGGAGACAGAACTCAACCTGAACACGTTCTCAACAACAAGGCACTCAAGCTGTAATCGAGGTAACCCGATGGCTGTAATTAAAAAGCACCCTAACACACTTTGAAAAATTCCAGATAGTTACTTTAAAGTACAGTTATGTAGCAGTTATCTTTCACACTGTTCTATATGTAACCATAACCTATACAGTTTCCTGACTTCTGTTTATATAGCACACAAATGAGAGAATTATTTATAAAGTCACAGCTGTTCTCTTTCCTACCCTTCCTTTCTCCCAAGTCTTAAATATTTGTAAAAATGAGAAAAGTAATTAAAGTATTGATACACGAAGCAAACATTTCCCTAATCACACTGCTGAAATAGGAATCATTTGTTTAAACAGAACTTGCTAAGGATATGTACAACAATACGATGCTAAGCAGTTCCCAGGAAATGCTGGGGAAGCCAACTTGCATCTAAAGAAACAGATGAAACAATGCCAAAGTGTTACTAATATTGCAGTCAGCCACTCAGACATCAGGAACTCCCAGAACTGAGTGCAGCCCTTTGGTGTTTGCCCAGCTCTGGGAGGTAGCTATGTGCCATCTGCTCCTCACACAAAGGACATGAGTTTATTCTTGCTGGTGGGAACTGCTAAGAGCCAGCACTTGGCAGCATGAGTCCTCACCCTTGAAAAGCTGGCACAGAGTGCTTTTTAGCCTTTGAGTTCCCTAATAATGGTCCCCTCCAGGGTGCAGGTCCCTCATGAGTGCTTTATTTCCCTCTTTATTCTGATTCACCATCCCGTGCAGACAGGCAGGACACCTCAAGTGCATTGCTCTCCTGTGGATTCCCCTTACCTGCCAACACCTGACAGGCTTAATCTTCAAATAAACATTTAAGTAGGTAAATTTATACTAGGCTTGTAGTTTGCTGAGAGAATGCAGTTTGCAACTAAGACAACACAAAAAACAAAACCAGCTTGTAGACCTTGCCACCACCCCTGGGCTGTCCAGGACATCCAGCTGCCCAGAGCAGCCCCCAGCCCTACCTGGTGGCCCATGGAGTCTGGCTGATTTCCACCTTCTGTTCCTTGGGAATGAACTTTTGGACACAAAAGCAAACGTCTGATAGTCAGAGGCAGGGATCTTGGTAAAAGGGATTTTGCAGGTTTGGTCACATGTAATCAGTCAGGGAGTAAGTAATCTAGATAAATGCTAATGAAAGCTCTTGCTGGCACCTGCTGTATTCAAAGGCTGTTTACTCTTGTTCCCTGTCATCTGGCTCACTGACTTCCCATTCAGCTTGGATTGCTCAGGTTCAACTGGGACCACTGCAATATTCCCATTACACGTGGCAGAAGCCATCCAGTATGTGGACATTTTGTTAAGCTCATTGTCTGTGGCACACTGGCAGGACCACACGAGGTGTCAGGAAGGCAGATGAGAGATTCCCTGAGGAGCTGCCATCTCTGGACAAACCAAAGGAAAAGAGTTCACCTCCACCATGTTCAGCACACCTTGACCAGGGCTGTGTAGGGATGTTAGGAAGCAAGTGTAATCACAGTTAAACCCAGCCCAGGGAGCACTAAGATGATCTCTTTGTTCTTGAGATCAAGGCCTCCAACCTCACAAAGAGCACTTAGGGAACAGAACTGCAGCACTTCTGGCATGGTCCACCAACCTTATTGGTGGAAGAAGAACTGTAAGAGTTAAACTGAAACTTGTAGCAATTTTGTACTCAGAACATGCAAATTACAAAGCTGAAGAGCTGACCAGATTTAGTAGTTTTCACCAGGACAATGCAAACCATCCCTATGCCAAACTTCAAATTCTTGTTTCAAGTTATCTTGGTACTAAAACCTCAAAGGAAACATTTCCAGAATTTTTTTACATGGGCAACCAGCATACTTTTTTTTCTGTAACCTTACTCTTAGAAATTACTAAAACACTTAGGCTGAAATGTACCATTAGAAACAAAAACCAGCCTTGGACAACGCCCAGAACACAAGTTTGCAGCCCAAGTGTTGAAAGTTTGGCAAAGTACTGTAAAAACTAGTCTGGATTAACCTGAGGCAGAGCCACCTTTGCTGCCTATGAGATGAATAGAGAAATAGAAATTAGATTGCAATAATAGAAGCCATCTCTGCTGAGCTAAGCACCAGCCTGACTGTCAGGACAGCTTATTTACCAGAGCAACAGTGCAACAAAGCCAACTGCAGCATTAAGCAATGCTGTGTGCTGCTCAGGCTTTGTTAGCTGAAGAATCTGAAACATCATGTTTATGGGATTGCTCTACTCTTCCATCAAAACAAGTCTTCTCCTGGACTTACCCTGCTGGCCTGATTTAGGGATTATCTTTCTGAATCAGATGAAATATTATCTCATGTAGTCTTATCAGGTAACTAAAGGAAAGCAATAAGTAGGTGCATTTCCGTTGAAACTGGAAATGAAATATCCTGCATGTTTCTGTTTTATTTCTCATCAGATCCAGCTGCATACTGTTTATAAAAAAAATTCCTGACTGAAGCCAGCCACCTGAACTGAACTACAACATTTAAATAGCATCTAGACTTTAAGAATCTTAAATGTGTAGAGGAAAAAAAGAATTATAGGCAACATTTTTGAATATTTTACCTTAAGTTGCTTAATCAAATTACATAACCAGAAATTATCTAATCAAACCCACAGACTTTTTAACTATTTCATTGGGATCCTTTTTTCTTTTTTTTTTTTTTTTAACTTAATTCACTTATCATCATCATCTTTTCTGCTTTTAGGGAACGCTAGTCCTCTCATGCAAGTACTTTCCAGTTGTTGGAGGTTGACAGCCTCTGGCTGCCAACCAACTTTGGAAAAGCCAATAGTGTGTGGTTGGATAGAAGCAGATACCATCAGAATAGCCTGAATCACTCTTCAGCCTAGAGAGCCAGCAGTAAGATCCAGACTACCTCTGTCTTGCTCCAACCTTGCAAGTTCTATCACCATCAGCAGCAGTTGTCTTCTCATCAGGGAAACATCACAGACACAACACTGGGCTGGAGTCCCTACCTGCTCTCAGATGGTTGACAGAGATTTGAGAGGTCTCCTCTCTTTCTTTTCTGTAGGCTGGTAGGTTTTGCTACCACAACACACCTCATTCTTGTCACAGTCTCTATTTATTACAATTTTAGTACTTAACCCAGGCATTTCAGAGCCAGTATGGCTGTAGCAATAGCTGAATATGCTACAACACACCTAGACAGAGAGCTTGGCCAGAAAAGCTGCAGATGGTCTTTGCACATTTCTATTGTCACCCACAGTGACAATATATGCTAAGCATATAGAAAGTAGTCAGAAGAAAAAAGGTTTATTAAAATGTACACTGCTGAAAACAACAGGGTCGATTCAAGCTCATAACACAAGGTAGTGTTCCCTGTAGACTGGAAAATATCCATAGAGCTTATGATTTATGAGTGTTTTTCCAGGTCAGCGGGCAGTTCACTGATGTTTTATCATTCACATCTATGGCACAGGTTCAGTGTGGATCTCCCATACTGAATAGTCATAAATGACATTCTTCTTCTATTGTATATCTTTTTTATAATACCATAAAGTTTTATTTTTAAATATAACACTACGTGAAGCAGTCATTTACACTCTTCAAATACAATGAGTCCATAGCATAGATGGCCATTTTTCAGTTACTATAAATATTAATCTAAAGCCATTCTATAAATACTAATCCAAGCCACTCTTTTGTGATTATTTTTCCCCTAGTTCTGCATGCATTCCCAAAGATCTCTTCTGCTTTGTTGCCAAGTCCTAAGGCTGCACACAGGCTTTCAAGGATAGAGATGGCCTTTTGGTGTTGTGCTTGTTAAATCCTCAGCTCAGTCATCTGCTAGAAAGCTGGGGCTCTCAGATACCACCACAGTATGAGAAAAAGAAACCAAATGCTGCTCAGCATATTCAGCTTTTGTGCCACTACAGTCATTTCATTGTGACTTACGTTTTAACAGTACTTGTAGTCTGCTTAAATATGTTAAGAATTATCCTGAGGGACCGTAGTAAGATGCAGTCGTGTTTATTTGTAATTGCTACAAAACGGTTTACAAAATTGTTACTGTCTTTTATTATGCCTGCTACCGAAACACTTGCCTGTTAATTAGAGAAATTTCAGCTGTCATAGCTGGCAATTACAGCTTCTGTATCACTCTCTGTTATGAATAGTCAATGAGTGCTGATTAATATGCATGAGTAGCAGTATATAGCGTGTGCACCGGCACCCGGTGCGGCAGAGGGAGCGCTGAGTGCTGCCAGGGAAGGAGCAGAGCAGGGAGGGACCCAGCACGGCAGCTCCAAAGCACCCTCAGCACCCTCACACCCTCCCCACCCCGAGCTGCTGCTCACCCAGGGCTTCCGAGGATCCCCACGATGCCTGCTTGCTGCCACTGACTGCTGGGGCTGCTCTGCTGAGGGAGGAAGATTATTTCTGCCGCTTGTTGAAAGATGGGATGCAGTTTGTGCACCCTGCAGAAGCAAGAGGAACAGTACAAGTTACTCTATGAAGTTTGTCAGGTAATTCATTTTTAAAAGCAAATGTGCTCTTTAAGGCTTGTGGCCGCTGCAGGGGTCTGTCTTATTTTATTTTTTTATGATAACTGTGTTTTCATGATGCTCCTTCCCAGCCAGACCTGCAGAACAAATGCCTCAATGCATACTATTAAGTGTTGAATTTTTACAAAACTTTGCATCACAAAATAGGATTCTATTGTTAATTTATCCAGTTTGTATTCATAATTTTCTCGACGAGGATCAGTGGCATGGTCCCACAGTCCCAGAAGAAGTTAGGAAAGACATGCAGGGAAGGCTGTGTGTCTGTTTACAAGTACAAACACTTCTTTCTGTGGTGTGTGCAGTCAGTGCTCAGCCTGCTCTTGAAGTGCTTGTTCTGTCAGTGGAAGTTATAGCAAGTTGTTGTAGTTTTTCCACCACTGTGTGTAGAAATATCAGCTAACAAATAGATTTGGCAGCAGATGAAAACTATTATTCTGTAGTTCTCTATATCTCAATTTTTTCTTATTAAGCTTACAATAAGTTTTCTGAAAATGTGATGAAACACTGATTTGTATTACCAAAAAATGCTGTTTTCTACATTTCTGCTCTTCCTTCTGTCTGTATCATCTCACTCTCTGAAATTTCTCACTCTGTCACATCTGAATTGGGACCAAAACCATGATGGAACCATGCGAAGTGACAGCCAGGTGCTCAGGGACATGTTGCTACTGATCTCTTTGGAAATCATCACAGGCAGCTCACTCATGGTTAACCTCCAAAAACAGGGGCTGGGTTGTCTGTGCAGACACTCCAGAGAAACAGAACCTACCCAGACCCTTCAGGCTGTACCTGGTCTCCTTGCCATTCCTGAGGCAGTTTAGAGTGTGAGGGTTCCCCCATGCCAGGAGCGTGGGGCTGGTTGGTTCCCCAGCCAGGTCAGAGGGGATTGCTCAGCAGGGCAGGGAAGGGAAGGAAATCTCTGTCCCTGCTGCCACACCACCTGCATCTGATCCCAGAGACTGATGTCACAGATAACCAAGTAAATAAAATATGTGGTTTCTATGTTATGCTGGTAGGGAAGTGATTAAATTTTAAGCACATAGTTTTGATCTAATTTGCGCTCGCTCACCCAAAGGACAGTGATACTTTGTGGAAGAAAAAAAAAAACAACTTGCAAGAGCAAATAGGAAGACATGTGTACTGTCATTTCTATTTATACTGAGTCACTTCCACTCACTAAGCTGCTATGCATGTGATGGAGGGAAGAATGTTGGAGGAAGGTGATCAGATTCCTCAGATGTTACTCTGTACCAAGGAGCAGTTTCAGATGCTGCCTGCAAAGAGCAGCCCTGGTGCCAGGTATTGTCTGTGTGAATCCTCTGCTCTGATGCAGCAGTAGCAGTGGTAATAGCTATTTATCCCCCAAGGTTGCCAGGATTTCATGCAGCCTGGGTTTGAGGACTATCAGGGAGTCACATTCAGAAAGGCAACAACTGGAACAGAGACAGCCACAGATGATGAATATTTTGATTGGTTAGGAAGCCTGCACATCTTTTGTTGTGAAATGAAGGCAGCAGAAAACCTTTGCAAGTTACTGACATCTCCTAGCAGATGCAGGACAGCATTCCTTAAATGCATGTCCTTAAAATCAGTCCCAGGAATGATCCCACTGATATCTGAGAGGATGGAACTATCCCATGCTGGCTGCAGGTGCAGATCTCTGGCAGAAGTTTGGATTTAGAACTCAACCTGCAAAGTGCTGCAACCTTGTCTAGCAGCGATGTGTGGAGCACAGTGCACAGCATCCAGGAATAACTTTAAGCATGAAGTCTTCTGGGAAACCTCACTGAAATATCCCCAGCTTCCACAGAAGTGAGAGGCACATGTAATACTAGAATTGCTAACATAGTAAAACTTGAATTATTTAAGACTATGATATCCCTGATTATTCCAGATATATATATGTTATTCTAGATATATAAAGTACTATGAAAAATTATTTTTAAAGGATACTGCTTTGATTTCTATTTCACTAGATAGGTGGGAGGGAGTTCTATAGGTTAGGCAGTACATCCAAATAATGAAATGTCAGTATAACTAGAAAGATGCACCCTCATGTAACCTGCACATAAGAGCAATCAGTTGAAATTCAAAGGTGAGGGCAACAAAGAATAATTTTCATTTAAAGTAACAGGATATTTATGGCAGAAGTTTCAAAATGTGTTAGCAGTAAACACCACTTACAGGGGTTTTATTTTGTATCATCCCTGTCACACTGATCTCACGTGGTAACATTGCCATCTCTGAGAAAACTAGAAGAACCTTTCTTTAAAGTCTGAGTTAGACAAAATTGGCATAATTTGGTTTTACAAAATACTGAGCCTTGTTAGAAATAAACCCCCATAGCCTTATTTTTTAAAAAAGTTCATGACTCTGTGCTGTAGGAATTCTGAAGACACTTGCAGGAATTAACAATAGTACATAACTGCACTTTCTCTATTATGCCAAGAGCTTTAGCGTGCCTGGGAAATTAATGCTTCAATATATTACAATTCCAGAAGGTCCAGTACATCTGACTTTGTAAGTCCTCATAACACAGAGCACAAAGAGGATCAAATATACCAGGGCTCAGGCTTTATCCCTTCCACATCCATAGATAATTCAAAGAGATCCTCTTCATTAAGGGCTTTGGCACATTGCCTACAATTTCTTTTAGGGCTGCTGTGAGCTTAATGATGCAGAACAATGGTCTTCCCTCTTGTTGAACACATACCTTATTGTACCTTTAATCACATCATAAAAAGCAAATTAAGACACCTTGTCATTAAAGCCTATTGTAGCTGTGCATATCAATGCTTTCTATTGCAAATACAAAGAGGACTGTGGCAGCTTGAGATCCTGATTCAGAACACTGGCCCTGATGATCAGCTTGCTTGTGGCAGAGTGTGATGCAGGCAGTATCTTTGGTGGATCCTGAGGTTTATTTCCCAGTTGTGTGCAGCATTTGAAATGAAGGAATTATACGCAATTAGATTCTGGGTTTGTAGTTAAACAGAGATTTTTTTTCAGATTTTAAAGCTTGAGAAGGGGTAAGAAAGAAACCCAGAAAACTGGGAGTGCTCGAGACCAGTTGCCTTTTCTCTCTGTCATCATCTCCTATATAAATAACAGAAACAAGAATTTTTTACCTTTCTAGGAAAATTCCCGGGGAACCAAAAGTAGTCTCCATTGTAGGAAACTTAAAGAAGAGTCATCTGAGATAGAGCTTTTGAGTTTGTAATAGAAGTAGAAATATTAGGACCTCAGTTTAAGAAACTTTTTCAGTACCTATTTCACTTGAAATGCATCTTTACACATGGTTTGAAAGGTATCCACACAGAGAAATTATTTCCTAACTAGGCTCTTCCTATTGCCAAGGATAAGAACAGAGACTTTTAAATCACAGATGACTCTAATCCGGATGGACAATGCTCAAAGCTGTTCCCTGGGATTCAAGATGATGGAGCCCATCCAGTTCTCCTGGTGGGAAGGTATCATCAAAACAACCCATCAAAACTGGCACTTCCAGCTGAGAAATCACACACTGAGTGAGTAGGGAGAGTGACCCCTTCCTCCAGGCTGTCCCTCCAGGACAAGGATAGAAATGCTGGCAGGGAACAAGCTCACGTTGCCACTGCCCTTGATGATTGAGGTCAGAAGATTCCTGCCTCCATGATTGTTGAGTTGGCACCTTTCACAAATGCTAAAGTTCATCTATATAAATAAACAGTTGATGCAATGACCTTTCAGTGTTTTAGGAACTTGAAAGCCCCGTTCACAAGCTCTCAGGCTGGCACACCTCTGAGAGAAGTGAAAATGGCAGTGTTCATAGAGAGAGGAGCAGGCAACAAGCAATAGTTTGTCTTTTAAATGAAACTAAGAGATGAAGCAGCCAGGGTTATAAAAGCACCAAGGTCAGCATACAAATTGCTGCACTAATGAGGAAACAGTAATGATGAGGAACTAACCCACACTGTATTGCACTGGCAACTTCCAGCAGCATCCCTTGTGAGGGGACTGTTCCTTCAGCAGAACTCGTGCACAAACCAGTTGCATCACTGATAAAGTTCTCTTTGCCATTAGAATTCCACTCACACTCCTAGATTTGCAGATATTACACTGATCAGTCATTAAGATAGACAAATTCAAGGAAACAGTCTAACTAGACAAACCTACTGAGCAATGATGTTATCCTAAATCAGGGACAGAAGGAAGCTTGCCAAAATAAATATTAAGGTAAAAATATTCTCATCAAAAGTGTAAGATTTAGGAAACAAAAATAATTGCCTCTGAATGTATGCTTTTCACGCCCTCAGATTTAATTGGGCAGCCAGAGAATTAGTTGGTCTACATTTCAGTAGTTTTCCATGCTAAGACTGAACTGGTTGTGCCAATTATAGTAAACTGCTCTACTTGAAACACAGTGTATGGCTGCAGCTCCTCTCAGTACAGGGTCTGTGCTGCAGCTGAAATTAAGAATAGTGTTGAAGTTATAGTCTGTCACTTCACTACCATTAAACTTGACCTCAATAACAGTTGTGAACCTATCACACTTACTTCAAAGTAGGCATGTGTTTGCTTAAACAAGATGTTAATTCCAAGGGCTTTGTTCTAGACAGGTTTTTCTAGTGCTGAATTAGTTCAGCTGTAGAGAAACTCTGCTTGACAGACTGGAGACTCATAATCTTCAGAAAACTGCCCTTTAATGATTGTGGCGCCCGTCTGTGGCTCAGAAGTCCCCTTTCTTAATGAGACATCCACCAGAAACTGGCAATTGAAATTTTCCTCTTCACTTGATGATGAATAATGCAATGCTTCTGTTCGGATTTCTCTGAAAGATTCTCTTTATTGCATGTTAAGGGAATATTTTGATCATTAAAGGAACATAAACAATATTTTATAGGAAGTGAACAAAATGCCTTATGGTCACCTGTGATATAAGTAAATAACTTGCCCTACTCTGCACCTGAAATATCTTACTTCTTCATAATCTTCCAAAAATCTGTGGTGCTTTTCTGCTTTCCACTGAGCAGATACAATGCTTAACCATAGTATTGCTTTGTTTGGAATTTCTTTTGAGTGATAAATGATTGAAAAGATGAGTTTTGAAATGCATTACACTTATACATCTGTTTCATGCTATAAAGCAGGTGGCAAAAACTCACAAGGGAGAAGGCAGTGGGGACAATCACTCTGTGCTTTACTGTCACATGTCAGACATGGACTGGGAAAAAGGAAACATATGGAGTAACAAAAAAGCTCAGGTTTTATAAACGTGTTTTGTTTTGTTCATTAATAATGAAACAAAAGGTCAGGCTTCACTTTCAGTAGGACAGGACAACTCTACATTTACACCTACGCTGGGATTGTTCTTTTCAGAAACTTGGTGGATAAATGTGAGCAGCTCCAATTGCCTCTCCTCATCCCCTTGGCCAGATAAGGGTTTGACAGAATAAATAACAAATTTATAATAATATAAAATGCTTCACAGAAAGGGTAATGGTACCATCAGACTAAAACCATATTTGGTTTATGCATTCTCTGGATTGAGTCAGTTGGCTCCTACAGCTTTTAGAGCAAGTGACTGTTTAGGTGTTGCAAGATCAGAGCTGATAAGAAAATCTTTTTAGGATTACATGAGTTGCTTGCACAGTGCAACAGAAGCTCTTGTACCTGACCTGACAGTACCTGCCACCAGAAAGGAAAATCAAGGTGTTTTTATCACTTGGCTGCAGAATTCTAGACTGTGGTCAAGCAGTGAGGTAGTGGGGTTCTGCCTGCATGACACCTCCCAAGGTTTGTGTTCTTCAGCTGAGAACACTTCTCCACCTCTGCAAACAGGTGATCCCAGGTGACAGAGCCTGCTCTGCAGACACCAGGATCAGGCCCTCTTTTTAACAAACCCACTCGGATCTGTCTCTGGGTTCTCTCAGAGCAGCAACTGGGAGTTTTTGCCATCTTTACTTGGCAGTAACTTGCATAACTCTCCTCAGCACAGTTTTCTTCAGCTATATCCACAGTGGCTCTTTCCCTGTCTTACATCACTGAGACGTTGTCAGGAGGAGGGAAGGGAGTGGGAGGACAGACTCAGAAACTGCAAATGATGAGCACTGCTGCAGAGGTGGGACTGTCAGGAATTGGAGGGGTCTTAAACACAGTATCTTGGAGATCAGTGTTCAGGTTTCAGTTGTGCTGTGCTCTCACATGACCTCAGATTCATCATGAACTTCTTTTGTGTCTCATCTTCTCACCTGTAGAATACTCCCTGTGTCTTTTTGCTTGGAGCAGCCTCTCCAGAGGAGGCACTGCCTGTTGGTTCTGTTTGGATATTCATATTACTTCAAGGCCTGATCTATACAGCAACTTGTAACAGTTTGATTTTAATTGAGGTATGGCTTTCAATAGTGCTGGACTGTCAACTATTTGAGGTGTAGGTGCTGGAAGGGCATAGCATGGCAAAGCTGCTTCCAGATCTGTCTTGCTCTTCCACCAGTCCCAAAGTGTGCCCTCTGTATTCCTCTTGAAAAAAAGGTGTTTTGCTTGATTCAGTACAATTCCTTTGTTAATTTAATCCATGTAGCATTACACCCTAACTCAGTTTCTGGGTTTTAGTGGTGGTGTTTGCAGTCATTGTGTGTTACTTGTGATCACATGATACAGAAATGAAAAAGTCTGGCAACTCCTCTGCTGACTGCAGTTACCTTGTGCTAGAATGACAGAAAGAGACAAAACTCAGGACACAAGTGAGTTGGACACCTGCCTGCACAGGGACCCCTGGGTACAGGGTTCTGTATTTGAAATGTAAATCTAGACTCTCACAGCGTTTTAAATAGAAAAATCTCATTCATTTAAAAAAAAAAACATGTTTTTTTTTCATTTGCTGTACTAGAGAAGTACCTAGATACAGGTTTTGCTTCATAGGAAAAGCAGAGTTGAGAAAGGCAAGATGGGCAAATCAGACAAGGAAAGTGGGTAATTGCACTTGCTGAATTCTGATCATTAGTAATTCATGGTTATTTATGGCTCTCATTTGTACCTCACTCATACGTATCATTGATTGGCTCCCTCTGGGTCATGTTACTGAAATGGAAGAAAGAGTCATTAAAAAAGGGAGGGTCTGTAAACTTCTGCCTGTGTGTTACATGGACCAGGGTTATTAAGCCATGAACAAAAGCTCCACAAAAGATCCCTTTTTTAATGCTGACAACATATGAAAGTGTTTTTGCCCTTGATATCAAGTAATTTAATGCAGTGAATGCATATTTAAGAAAAAAGAGTTCCAAGTAAACTTTGCTTGCAGAGAAAGCACAGGTCTCAGAGGCCCCAGCATCAGTCTAAATAAAATCCCCTGTGGTTTTGAGTCATGTTACATAGAAGAAGAGCCTGAGAATCCAACCAAAAGCAGGCACATTTTAGTATGCTGTATGCAGTGCTAGCACTGCCTTGTTAATACGTAAATGAGCTAATTACTAGCAGAATAAAAATTCCTTTATTTCAAGGGTCTTTCTCCCAAGATTTTCCATTTAGAAGTTAAGGGTGTAGAGAACAAATGTATTCTGTACTCTTAAGTCAAGAATTTTTCTTTGCTCTTAACTATTTCGTCATGGATGGCTCAACAAGAAGGCAGAAGGGAAATGCACATGCATGGAAACAGTCTATTACTATACAATATAATTCTGGGTTTTTTGAAAAAAAGAGAGACCATCCATATGAGAGAAATAAAAGAAGGATTAGATGGAGCTGCAAGAAGAATTAACCTGTATTTTCAACCTTCTTTCTCCAATTCCCGAGGAATAGGGGGTTTAGAAAATAGGCTTTTTGCTGCTCTTAGTTTCTATCAAAATCTTTAAGGTTCTGCTGCTTTTTCTTAATATGCAGACTTCTTAAGAACTTGCTAAAGAAGTGAATCAGACCATAAAGAGTGTTTTAAATGGAGCACAGACATCTGTAGTCTAACAGAACTGCATTTTTAAAGTGCACTTCCCAAGGATTTGCATGAATTTCTACAAAGAAAAGCTGCTTACTCATTCTCCAGCAAAAAAAAGTTTTTTCTCTGTGACATTTGTGAAGCACAGAAGAACCAACAAGCCATACAATGCACACAAATGTTTACTATTCATGACATTAAACCCATATAAATCAGCCTAACTTGATGGATGGAAAAATAATTTTCTTTCACTGAAACCTTTCTAGTTTCTGTTGTTTTGGACCAGTATCCATGAAACAGTTACACACTATTTAAGCAAAAATAAAGTACAAAATAAGTGTAACTGCTCTTACAGGGCTTTTCTGGCTTTCTCAGCCTTTCAGTTAACTGCTTCTTCTGCCAGTGTCCAGAGTTACTTCATGGATGCTATTGCAAGTGATGTTGGCTCATGCTTGAATGCAAAACTCCTCACCACCATTCAGTGGGTGTCCTGCCTCATTCTCTTCTCCAAACCTCCTCCTTGCATCACCTCTCCAGGTCTGCAGGGTTCCCAGTGCTGTGCCACCCTTCCCCACCCAACCCCAAAACCTGTAAATGCCTTACCTGGCTAAATAACTAACCAGCAGCTACTGATAAAATGACATTTTATTTATTTAATAGCACAGCTGTCAAATATCAAAATACCTTTTTCTCATACCCAAAACCAGAACATAAGATGTTTTCTAGTAAGAGTGCAATTCTGTCACCTCTCTCATCTCCCATTGACTTGCCAGGGAGGCTCCCAGCCCCTGGACCCTGTGCCTCAGGAAGATTTGGCCTGAAATTAGGATCTAAACAGTGGCAGTTGGTTCAGGAATTGCTGAGGATACCAAACCTCTCAGTAGAATAATTGTTAAAGTAAAATTAACTACGTATGGTATAAACCAACATGAGAAAATCTGCCCTCCCAGAAGGTATTCCACTGTGGCATTTATCCAGAATTAAGAGAGGAAGAAGGAGATTTCTGCAGGAGGGGTGCCAAATGCCTGGCACAGCTCTGACAGAGAAAGAAGCTGTTGTATATCCAATACCCTACACACCTGCAGCACCATAAAATTATCTGGAAAGCCATGTCCTAGCTAGGGAGTGCAAATTCTTCACAAACCTAAAATGACATGGGGTTTTTTTTTGTGTTTTTCTGCCTTTTCTCCTTGTTGATTTATCAAGCTTAAGTGACTATTTTATTTACATTCCAAGTACTACAGGAAAACATCTAGGAGATACTGACCTTGCAGACAGGATTGTGCCATTTTTTATCTATAGATTGCTTGCTGCCTTTACAATGTAGATTTTAGGTAGCATGCTCTCTGCAGCCTACTTTAGTGCAAAAGAATATAGCACAGTATAAATATAAATTACTGTACTGTAAATCAAAATGTAAACATTACTCTGCTTCATAATCACTATATAATTTCAATTTAAAAAATTCAAGCATCCCTTCTTTATTTACTGTATGGGTATAATTCAGAGCATTAAACTCTGGATCTCATAAGCAGTATCCCTAATTCCTCTGTCTGGCTCCACCACAAATTTCATCAAGGTCCATTCAGCTCAGTTTAACTACATCCACTACAGCTTTTTCCATATTCAATGTTTCCAATGCAAAGAGAGTCCAAAATCTAAGCATTTCAGACAAGTTGATTTATCCAGTTTTCATGCCATGAATGATCCCATTCTCTGTCACATGGCATTTAAGGTTCTTAAGAAATTATGCATATTTGTAGGTTTTGGCAGCATTCTGAAGCATTCATATGCATGGATTTTTTTTTTTTCTTCCGTGTTATTTTAGATGGAACTATTTATAGGGAAGAATTTTGCTGAGCACAATTCAGCATCATTAAGAATGAAATCTGTGATTACAGAGCCCCAGAGCCACTTTTTTTTTTTTTTTAACAAAATGAGACTCTACAGATACATTTATTAACCTGTCTAGTAAGCCAGCAGTCCACCACCTTGGCCCAGACTGCTGGTCAAAACAGAAAGTGCAGAGCTAAAAGGATTCCAACCCAGTTTGAGTTTCAGAATCATTCTCCTGTAAGAGAGACCCACAAACTGACCCCAAAACCATACATTGTGTGAACAGCTACTGGCCAGAGAATTGCCTGCCTGCTAGGGGATGGATGCTGCATATTTGATAGAATTATTAACTTTTTGAGAGAACATCCTCAACCAGATTTTAGCAGTACATGTAAAAAGTCACAGCAACAAGGGCACAGGCAGTGACACTTTTGTCTTTAATCATTGCCATCTGATCAAACCCATGATATAAAATTGTGTAGGTACCAAATATAAGTTCCTTTTTAGAGTTGGTTATTTACCATGCTCTGCAGAGCATTCAGAAATGTCTGAGATTGTTGAATGCAAATACTCAATAAAAAGCTCAGTTCTGACTTGGAGCCAGCAATACAAGATGAGAGGCTCTGGCAGAGCAGCTGTGATGCCATTACTTACAGCACTTCTACTCTCCCTGCCCTCAGGTCTCCTCCATCCCCTCTTTTGGGGCTGTCTTTGTGGCCAGTGAAGCAGAACCAGATGAGCATATCCCCCTCAGCAGCCTGATTCCCTGTCTGGTACCTGCAGTTAAACTGCTGATGGATGGGGAGTTGGGAAAACCCACCTGGAGCAGTTCTGCTGCTGCTGCAGAGAGGACTCAGAGGAGCAGCAGTAGGCAGCCCACCTAATGCCAAGTCTCAACCAGAGCTGAATGCCAGAAAGTCACAAACCTTTTCTCCAACACATCCCTTTGCATGAGGAGAGGTGTTGGATTAAAAGGCAGCTCTTTTCCTTCAGGATTCTAAGACCTGGTATCACATCCTTCTCCCTGGCCATGCAGCACTTCTCTTTTCCTGCATTATCAGCTCATAGAAAAGAGTCAAGGTGCTACTTGGAAATAATTCCTGAAGTAACAGTTTATTATACAGTCCCACTGCTGCCTGTTCCCTGCATGGTATCAACCTGACTTTGAAATTATGATCATTTATAGAGCAATTACTTATGAAAGCTCAAGGATGATGCCAGTACATGGATTTTCAGATATAGTGTGCTCAGGAGCTTCAGCTGAAATGCACACTTGTACTACTAAACTCTGTGTAATCCAAGTTCATTACAATGTTGGGGAATAATCTGGAAAGCTATCCTCTGCCTGATTTTAACAGTTTTTAGAATAAAAATGTGGAAAAATAGCTCACATGAAAAGTTTCCTGCTCAAGAATTATCCACAGAACATTTCTGAAAAAAACAACACTTGCTGCACTTTCTATTCTTCTATTTTGCTTGCTTGTTGGATTTAGTTTTACAAAAAAAAAATATATATTAGGATGTACACAATAAAATGTGCAACACTTAATTTGCAGCAAAGAATAAAACTCAAACCATCATCAAATAATAAAACTCAAACCATCATCAGCATTTCTTTTTTCCAGAGAAAACATTACACTGAACTTCATTTTACAGCTGTACAAATTGTCTTAAAGCAATCTATGCAATTGGGTGAGTTAATGATGTTTAATGTGACCTGGCCAAAGTCTACATGCTGTGCCATCACTGTGAGCAACTGTGTTCAGTACAAGTGTTTGGGGGATGGAAAAGCAATGCTGACACCTTCTATTCTCAGCTGGCTTTGTAAAAAAAAACTGGTGTCATTGCCTCTCTGAGATAAACCAAAGATGACAAGGAAATAAGTGTTCCATGCACAAGGTAATTCAGCAGGAATTAAACCTTTTCAATCGATTCTGCACTCGAGTTAACCCTCTTTATTATCACCCAGCTTTTTGCTGGGGGTGATACATTAAGTATGGGCTAAATTCAGTTACTGCATTGAGTAATGTTACTCATTCAGTTTCCCCACTTACTTTAATGGGATAAACACTTTTTCCCCACTCCAAAGAACATGGTAACAATTATACAATAGTGTGATGCCTTAGGATTGTAATTTCACTCCAAATTCACTATTCACAAACAAATTGCTCTGGGCAGCTTCTCTGTAATTGTTTCATCTGTGTTAAACTGCCAACAGTTTGCAGGTTAAAAAAGGATAAAAACTTACTGGAGTTACCCGTGGTTCCCACTATTTCTTTAACAGTTTTTTTGCATATGAGCCCATCGAGCTTTTGGATTTGCAGCTGTCTCAACAAACAGGCCAAATTTCAAAAGAAATCTCCACGTTAGGCTGGGAACAGCAGGAAGAGGGCACACAGTCAGTCTTTTCAGCAGAATTGCCTTTTCTCAGTTCATTTCAAACTCTTCATTGTGTTCAGCTCCCTTAAAATTACCATCCATGCAGTCAGAGACACGCAGAAACATTAAAATGTCTCATGAGCCAAAAGTTGAAATGAGAATTACAGTTCTGCAGCTTTATAAAAATTCCAACAAATATTACTTCATCTCTTTCACAGCCCCGGGGTAGGCTCTGGATACTTAGGGAAGAATTCATTAGGAACCATGGAAGGAAGCTAAGCATGAGTGAAATGCAAAGCCACAGTGGGCTGCAAGTGCTCAGGATCTCTGTCTGGATCAGGAAGGACACCTCTGCTTGCCAGAGGGTTGAAACTGGATAGAACTGAATGCCTCCTTTTGGTTTTGCTGCTGTGAACAGAAGCTTCAGTGCCCCTTTGAGACAGGAGGGATCTGTGGTCAGTTCTCTCCTCAGACCCCACCTTTTGTGGCCTGGTTTGTCTGGTATTGGCAGTTCCAAAAAAATAATTTTATTTTTTTTTTCCATATTATTTCTATTCACTATCCCAGTACAATGTCCATGCCCCTCCCTAAAATTCAGGGATGGATATATATCCATCCATCCATGAATCCATCCATCGTATTTCATCTGAAAAAAATATCAGACAAATGCATCCAGTTTTGTAATTTCAGATCTCCTCCCAGTAATTCCGTTCGGCAAAAAGATTAAAAGATTTTTAAAAACCCAAACAAAAACTAGAAAAATTACAGGAAATCAATAACTTGCTCTGGTTGAACAAGGGCTGAGGGATTTCTAATCTGCAAGAAACAAATGGGCTGCTGGTTTGTACTTGAGCTCAAATGTGAACCCAGTAAAATCTGACTGTCAAAATAACAAGCAGAGCCCAGGATTTCTTACTTTAAGGAGCAGGAAAATGAGAGACACACAACATTGCAGAAATAATTCCTAGAGATTGAGATGAAAGCTGAGACTTTCCAAACCCATCAAAGATCTTCTCCACTTTCTCTTTGTCTCACCACCTTGCTTGCTTGCTTCTTGCAGGTCAATGGGAAGGATTTATCTAAAGCAACACACGAGCAGGCAGTGGAAGCCTTCAAAAGTGCCAAGGAACCCATCGTGGTGCAGGTCCTGAGAAGAACTCCACGCACCAAGGGCTTCACCCCTCCTCATGAGTCCCAGCTGGTGGATGTGGGCACACAGACTGATATCACTTTTGAACACATCATGGCTCTGAGCAAGATGAGCTCCCCTACTCCACCTGTCTCTGTGCTAGACCCATACCTCCTACCTGAAGAGTAAGTAACACTTTGAGAAGCACTTGAAAGTCCTCAATGTGTCATGTTAGGAGTTCACAAACTCACCTGCACTTGCTGGTGAGTGTGAATTATCAGAAGTAGCCAGGATTCATACTCTATTGATCCATAATTCATAACGTTTTCATTTTTTTTCCACTGACTAGCAAGCCATTACTCACAGAAGTAGTGCCACAGAGTCACATCGTGGCCTCATAAAGCTCATTCTTTGCTGGCATTTGATGGATAAAGTTATTCCTTCTTGTAATTTCTCTCACTGCCTCTTCGGGTTGCTTGTGTTTAACTTTATTTTTTATGGTTGCCATAAATTGTATAATGCTAAGAGCTGCTACATTCTCTTCCAGTGTATTAATTACTTTATTACAACCCTGCAGCGATGTTACTCAACTAAATTATTTTCTAGGACTAAAATTACTTACCAGTGCTGTCACGGATGTTTTAGAATCAAATTTTAATTATTGTTAATGGTAGTTTGATGCTTTTGTACTTACAAATAAAAATTACAATTATCTCCTGGCACATACACACCACGCCCTCACACGCTGTTCAAGAGGAAAACAGCTCCCCGGGGAACCCATGCAAATTGCCTGTCATCTTGCCACGTTTCTCCACAAGGGAAGAAGGAAGAGAAAAGATTCTGGATGTCTCAGTTGGTGCATATGACAGAGCACAGTCTGGGCAATCCAAGTCTAGAGATGCCCCTGTGGCTGTGAGAGGCAGCGCCGGTGTGTGCCTGTCCTGGCTGGGAAGTGCAGCTCTGGAAAGGGAGCTGGGAACATCCCTCAGCACACAGACACGGCCTCCCCAGACAGCCCTGTCAGTGCTTCTAGGAATCAGGGTGAACTCTGATGGATGAACTGATCCTGTACTGCTCCTGAGTGGCTTTCATGGCACATTCACCCATTCAGCCAGAACTGGGCTTACGTGTGCAGCGTCTGCTGCCTTCGTGACTCAGTGCCAGTTTCTGGAGAGATGGTTCCATGGGGAACTGCTGCATCTCCCCCTCTTCCCAGCAGTTCAAGCACAGCTGCATGTGTCAGTGGCAATGCTTGACAAAAGGCTGTTGCTTTGAGCTTGTTTGCAGCCAACAAGCAGCAAGGCATGAAGGACTGGGGAAAGGGGACACTCACTCGTGGAGCACTTCCAGCTTCATATCCCCAAACACATTTGCAAGGTGGCTTTTTAGTAGCTGCAACTTCCTAACTGCAAAGTCAAAGCCAGCAAAGATTAATTCAGGTTGCAAAGATTAATTCAGGTTGCACACAACTGCACAATACCAGCTCAGTCCTACCAAGTAGCCTCATGTTTCCCCTTAATTGTCAGACGTAGATTCCAACTGCTGGCATCACTGGTGGCCTCACTTGGAGCTGTAGATGTTGGTGTGAAGCACAGAGCCTGCCTCAGGGCTGTCCCTGGGTAGCAGGGCAATCAGTTACCTGTTGGAGTGTCCTGTCACTCAGCATGTGCAATCAAATCAAGTAAATTTTTCCTAATTCTTTCTGTAACATCTCTAAATCCGAATTAATCTAGCCCTGATGTAGCAACTTGGGTATCTCAGCCAATCAGCAGATGCTGTTACAAAAAAAGCCTCACACAAAAAAACAAATATCTAATTAACAGAGGATTAAAAGGAGTTTACTTTCGTTACTTTCAATTATTTCACAGAAATAAAACTCTAGCAGAGAAAAAAGTGATTGTCAGAGCATTACACTGCTCACAACTTCCAAAGTACAGACAGGGAGGGAGACTGTCAGATCAGGTTGTAAAAAGCAATGTGCCAGGAGTGAATGGCAATCTGAACTGTGGGTCATACTTAAATAGGATTTCAAATGTTATGCACAGCCTATCACATTCAAATCAATCAGTGGAATGCTGATGTTCCAAATAGTTGGGTGGCAAAGTATTTTTATAAAACTTAGCAACTTGATAAATTTGGGGGTCTTTATGGCAAAGTAAAAATATCAAGCAGCAAGGCAAGAACAGTTTTACTTTCATACTTGAAAATAACCTGAGCTCACAAGTAAATAATCCAGTATTCCCTCTTGTCTAGAACCCTGGCAAATACCTGCCCACTTAGCTGGCACTCCTCACCCTACTTTGCTACTATTCTTTCAGGATATTTTTCCCCAGGTCAGCTTTTCATTTGGAGAAAAATCATCAATAAGTGCTAAGATTCTTCACAAGTCTCTTACACATCATCAGGTGCCAAATGTTTTCAACTCCTCTCATAATACATGTAATTTTGAATACATTTATTGGTGTAAATGGCATAGTATATAAAATTAACCACGTGCCACTTCTTGGTGTGGTTGTTAGCCCGTCATGTCCAGGATGACTTTCTGTAAGCCTGGGGTGGATTAATATGCTAATACCCAGAGAACTGAATGCTGTCCTAAAACATACCTTTTTTTTTTTTTCCAGCCATCCCTCAGTGCATGAATACTATGACCCAAATGACTACATGGGAGGAATTCATCAAGAAATGGACAGAGATGAGTTGGAACTAGAGGTACTTTGCCTTTAGTAACTATTTCATTTACTGACATTTCAACAAGTGCATGTCACAGTCTTTGTGTTGTGTATAAGGTGAAAAGACATTTCAAAGCAGATATTTGTAATAACTTTGCAGCTTACAAACTGTACTGGTCCTTTTAGCAGTGTATTTAACTCTGTGCCAGGGACTGATGAGCCAGCTCTTCAGTTAATAACCAAATAAACAAACACAAATTAGTGTAAATGGTGAATTCCATCATTCCATTAAATTCCATATAACAGTGCTGATTTAGACTTCCTGAAAATCTGAAAGACTTTGCAAGTTTGCTGAGTGCCAGGACCTGTTCCAGCTAGTCACATTAAAGATGTGTGAGTTTCCCTTAAATATTCCCCAGATGAGAAACAGATGTCCTTGATAATATAATATAGAAATACCTTAAATTTACAAGACAAGAATAAATTTGCCACTATACTAAGCTGTTACCTTTTCATTACTGAAGAGTTCCATATGTCTACATAACAGATTATATATAAGAGGAGTTGAACCTGTCATGAAGCCATTCAAGTTCATTTTCCTGACAGATCTTTTAAAGTCACTTTTGGTTTCAGTACTTGTATATCCCATCAGGAGTTCATCTTCAGTTTTTCCCATTCTTAACTTTAATAACCTGCTCCCAGCCATTCAGACTGCAGCATATAAATCGTGGGCCTCACTTCTGCAAGATACTTGAGCAGTACTGACCCACTGAATTGTTATGAATTGCTTGTAATAAATAGCAGTAACTTATCTCAGTGCAGATAAATCCTGCTCTAGCTAATCCATTCAAGATTATCAGTAAGGGAAGAGTTAATCTTAGCTTGCTTGCACTCCTGATTTCTTAGATCCTGGTCCTGCTAACACTTATTTGTCAAAGTGAGCAATGAGGAACTGTCTGTTGCTGTGTTTAAATCAGTGGTGGATTTATCAGCAGCTTCAGTGGGAGCAGAGTTCAGCTGTTCTGTGAGCACAAAGTTGTTCCTTTCTGTAAAAGCCTTTGCAGGATCAAGGACTAAAAACCCATAAAAAGTTTGCAAGCTGTTCTCAAATTCTGCAGAGCTGGTAGTCATTCATCTCTGTATACATATGCAAATCAAAGTCATGATAAAATCAAAGTGCCAGTAAAACAAATGCTGTTTAGCAGACTTCAAGGCCTTACTTCTCAAACAAGTGGGGTTTTTTACGTTCTTAAATAAAAACAAATAGAATATGGATTTCAGTCTTGAGGGAAAATGTAGAACAAATTAGTGTTTTCGACCAAAATCTATCTTTTAGGAAATCTAATACTGTGTATAAATTACACAGCTTCCATTAGAAGGTCAACAAGTTGAGCTGAAAACAGTTTAAACACAGGCACTCCAGTAGCCAGACGTTAATATGCCTTAAACCACAACATTAATAATTTTGACATTGATATAGTACTTGGTGGCAAAAGGTGATCAGCTCAGTAACACGGGGAGATAAACATTAGAAAAGTCTCTGTAGCCTAATAGTATTCCTTAAAAACCACTAAAGATTCTTGTTCAAACTGTGGAGACTAAGATCAATGGTGAGGTCAAAGTGCTAACAGGGACTCAACTGGCTAGTTGCTTTTTTGTTTGCCTTTTGATAGATCTGTTTTAAAAGACCACAAAGGCACTGTTTCATTGACTGCAGCAGGAATGTCTGAAGAAAGCCATCAAGTCACCCTTCTGGGTTTCTATGTCCATAAAATGTGCTTTGAATTTAAATCAGAAGCTGCTCATCTAAACTTTTATGGTCTATAACTGACTGGTTAGTGATTTGTAACAAGTAAATAAGACAAAACCAGTGAAATACCCCAGTTCACAACAAGCTTCTAATGTAAATGTCTGGAGGGAGGGATTTATGCTGGCAGTATTGCCAAGACACCAAAATTGTGTTCTCAGTTTTCTCTCTCAACATTTATCTTAAAATTGATGACTCAGAGGTAACTGCGATATATTCCTTACTACAAAAATAAATAAATACCATATATTTTCTTTCGAAGTTTACGTGCCACAAGGAAAGAGGGACTAAATCCTAAACTACTATTTTATTATAAATTAAAAGTATATTCATTCTTCACACAGGCCCAGCCAGAAGTCATTTCAGGTTCATAAAGGAAGAATAATGTCACTCCAGGATTCCCCAGCAGTGTTATGCATTAATATGTTTATTCAAACAAGTCTGTCCAGCTGTCAGACACACAAGCCAAGCCAGGGCTTTCTCAGTGTGTTAATTTTCTCAGATTACAAAGAAGAACATTATACATCAAAAAGGGGTTTGTTCTCTCACATTTGACAGTAACTTTACCCTTTCCTATATGCAACTTGTATGTAGGTCCTGCTTGCTTTCTGAGGAGAGAACTGAACTCAATGGAGTGGCCATTTGAGACTAAGTAGAGCTGAGAGATTTAAAACGTTTTTAGATGTTTGCTAACTGCTAGAAAATCTCCCTTCTGGCACTCTGACTCAGTCTTGGACTGAAGAGTCCTCTTCAAAAGGCTGAAGGAGGACAACAGATTGATCCAAACAGCATTTTGCCCTCCCAGCATCAAACTGCACCACCTGATCCATGAAAAATGAACACACTGGGCACCAAAATTCCTGCTTCATAACCTGGAATTAATACTTCACTGCTTTAGGAAAACATAAATTAAAGCTGAGTAACAGGTTTCAAGCTCTCCTCCCCCTTTTCTTTACTTTGCTACTTTGACTGAAAGTTTTCTGTTACTTACTCCAAGAATCTATTTGCAAGGGAAGGGAGGAGACAGTAGTAGCTGTCTGGGAGTTGGGATTCAATAGGCTCCATCATAGGCACTCTGCAGTTTTTGTTCCATCCTAGTTCCATGCCAGTTGTAAAGCACTGGAAAGTGCATTTTACATGAATATATTCTCAAGGCAAACTCCTGCTCTGGAGGGAGTTGCACTGATCTGGAGCTTCTCGAGGCATTACTGTATCTCTGAATACAAAGGGCTTCAGCCCAAGCAGCAATGCTGAAGTCAGTGACTGAATATGTGAAGGTTTAAAAAATGGTACCTGCTCTCAGCTTCCCAGTTGTACTTTCTAAAACAAATATTTGAACGTTCTTTGTTTGGAACAAATGTAAAAGTGGCAAAACATTTCAGCTTGCTGACAAGGAAATACTGAAAGGTTCCTCTCCCATAGGTCAGCAGAGAACTTGAACCTGTCCTTCACACCTCTCACTGCAGCAGGGAGTTCTTGGTCACAGACCAGTGGCCTTCTTCTTCCCAAAGAGCCTGGGCATTCTTTAGGTTACCTTACTTTGGCATTCTAAACCCCTTTTCATCAGGGTGAGGAGCAGGTGGGAGCCTGCCCCAGCACCACTGATCACATTAGAGAATGACCTTCAGAGACCTGGGCTGGCACAGAATCCTCCAGTTAGATCCTGACTTCTTCTCTAGGACAGAGACGTTTGGGGGAAAAAACCTGTTTTATAAAATTTTGTCTGGAAAGTGGAGGGGTTTTCCATGCTTTTTACCTATGTTAAAACCTACATTTCTGTGAAAAGGCAAATGTAAAGATCACTTTCTTTGTCTTCAAGACAGCAAGAACTTCCTGCCGTACCAGGTTTAGTTGCCAAAAAGTAGTAAGGTTTCATGCAGCATAAAAGGAAATAGTTACTTATATTTATTTCCCTCATACTCGTTTCTGGGTTAATTTTATTAGTGGAGTAGCAAAAAAGCAGACTCTGTGGGACAGTTCTCTCTGAAGTCAGCACAGGAAAAAAAACCAGCCACTTTTTACAGAGGGAGACAAAAGGACAGAGTATTTATCATGCCAGCTTTGGATAGTGCTTTAGGAACATTTGAACTTGGTTTTTTTTTACCCATTGTTGTCTTCTCATTTCAGATCTCTACTGCTCATTTCTGTCTGGTTAGAGAAATGACTTTGATATTTGTACATTTGCAAGCAGGTCATAATTTTAAATCAGCAGTACAATAATTCAATAATCTGTTGCAAATGAAGGCTCATCTGATCTTATGGAGGTTAATTTACTATTATCACTTGCTCTTAATTCATTATTATGAGCAGTTGCAGGTATAATGTCATAGTGCATGTTCATTTCTTCTTGTCTTGCTACAAATGCCATATGGATTTCAGCAATTAGCTCTCTGAGCCCTCCTGGGCTCTACGTGGGATATGGAGCCAAAATGCTTTCAGACAGTTCCTGGGGAAACTGTTTTGAAATGGCATGTAAATACTTCCCTTGAACATCTCTCAAAACATCATGTTTATCTGATCTAAAGAAGGGAATTTTATCTCTCTAAAAGTCATATCATATGTGAAGTTTTTACATTTATTATATTAACACAGCCCCAGTATTCAGCAGGCTCAGTGGGTACCACTGCATGTTAACTAGTTCCTGCAGATCTGGATCAGGTGTTAAATAACTTGTGCCTCCCAGTGTAAGCAGCTGATAGGTTTCATAATGTAGTTATGGTTTTATATAGAATTTATTACAATAAATATAGAATTATTACAATAGTATCTGAGCTCCAGTTGGACACAAAAGTTCCTTTCATCTCAAGACAGTAGAGTACACCAGACTAATCTGAAAACCCATGTGCAGGAATTGCTGAAGCCAGAAAACAGAAGAGTAAGAAAGAGCAAGTCCAGTGGCATTGAATTTACACCTTCAGAGTTCTCCAGGCCCATGCTAATTCATTCCTGGTACAATTATACAAGCTACCATAATATTCTGCTTTTCCCTTGTATGTAATTATGGCACTATACAGACTTGACTCTGAACATGAGAAATAACCTTTGCTTGGAAGACTCCAGAGTTGGTTCTTCAACTCCAACTGGAATTGCACACTTTTATCTCTCAAATATTTCAAACTTTTATGAGTATACTAAAGCTTTACTGACAGGCAGACCTGCAGAAAGCAGCTGCTCCTATCTTGAAGTACACAAAATTATCATATTTGGGTAGCATCAAATACACTTGTTCTATTCCTATCAAGGACTAGAGGGATTGTACCCAAGGGTAAGTCTGCCAACTAAATTACTCATAAAAATTCAGGTTCTAAACACCTGCTCCAAAAATTTTTTGTTTGCTTGAGCTTTCTGCTGCTTTGCTTGCGAGTCTGTTTTCAAACAATATATATTAATTTTCCTTTAAAAATACATATTATTTAATTTAGCAGCTGCTTTATTACCTGCCAGTATATCAAACGTGACACCCTGGATGGTGCATTTTAAATATAAACCCATGCTTATTTTGTAAATATAATGATACTCTCTATAGTTGCACACTGTTGAGAAAACACCTATTGTCATTCAAAACACGTGGCAGGTAGGAATAAACCCAATAGCTTGCTCCCTCTCCTCCTCCTGCTCCAAAAGGTGCTGGCAAGTGTATATGGTTTGGGACTTCAGAATTTTTCCAGAGTGTGTTTAAATAGGATCTATGGAAATAATGACCAAAGACACCTGGCTATTTTTTTTTCTTTTTAGTTTTTGTGAGATTTTTTTGTTATGTTGTTATCTATACTCTCACTATCAGTATTACAAACAGTAGAAGGAGCTACAGCTTTAGTTTCTTGCCACATTTTCAAACCAGTAAACTTTGTAAAAACTTTTAACAGGAAGATTTTGCCTCTTCAAGAAAAAATGCAAGAAATGCAGGAATCATTCTAAGTCTAAATTAGGTCCATTCACAAATTCCCACCTCATCCCCAGTTTGCACCTTGATTCAGTGCAAAAGAAATGAATTTCCCAAGGATCAGCTGGGGTCAGAATCAATTCCACTTTGTCTCATAATTTCTTCTGAAGAATTTCTCTCTCCTCTCTAGAAAGCCCCAAAACTTTAAGAAATTGGGGGGGGGGGAAAAGAACCCAGTATTAAAGCATTGTGTTCAAACCTTGAAGTAGCAAAAGAGGGAGAAATAGAACAGCAGTTCACCATGGATACTATTGATTGAAACCATTTAAATACCATCTGAAATGTCACTGACATTTACAGCTACGGTTTTTTTACTAAAAAAAAAAAAAAGAAATTACACATGTTGACAAGTAAATAACATGAGATTGCTGATCTTGGCAGCTGTCATGTAGGCATGCCAATAAATTATTCATATCAGCTTGGTTTATTGTCTTGCCTCTTACAAATGGTGCAGCACAGGTCAAAACACAGATAGATTCAGAAATAATGAGTTGTGTTATCAGAAGTATTCCACTGGAAGAGACGAGTCCAAGCATAAGCATAGAGTTTGGGGTCTGCCCTTGGGCTGGGACACCCCTCAGACCCCCCCTCCAAGGCCTTGATCTCTTTCTTTCTCAGCCTACATCCCTTTGCCTCCTCTGCCTGGTTCCACTCTCTCCCTTCCCAGCAATGGGGCTCAAGCCCCACAGCCACCTCCTCCCTCCTGCCCAGCTTGGGCTGCAGAGGAACAAGAGAGCTCTCCAAGCCTCACTCACTGCCAAGCACTTTTAAAATGGAATAAAATCCACAACTACACTTGGCACTGCACCTGTGCATGGAGAACCATCCTCCCTCCCTAGGGCAGCATCCTTGGGAATGACAGAGAGCAGAGCCTGGGGTCCTGAGGCTCCTGGGATGTCCCTCAGAGATGAGAAGGCAAAATTGATGGATGCTGTTAGGCAGGCTGTGCAGTAGGCAGGAGCATCCCAAAGTTTTGGGGCATCCCAGTGGATTTTACAAGCCTTTGTACCCAGCAGTATCACTGAACAGCAAATCTAAGAAAGAACAAACCATGTGAAGTCTGCGTGGCAAAAAAGCAGAGAGGAAAAACATTTTTTTCACATCTCCAAGATTAAGAAGACCACCAAAGAGCACTAGAATGACAAACCATAACCTGGCTCAAACCAAACCTTGCAAGATACTGAAGTGGTTATTATATTTCTATTACCAATACCAAATGCTTTCCTGACAATATATTGATTTTCATTCACCCTTTTGAGAAACGTATTAAATCATTTAATGAAAATTACACAAGTTAAGGTAATAGAGTATTATATTTTTCTCTGACTAGCCAGAAAATGTCCCTGCTTACAAGGAAATATATATCATCTGTGGCAAGTAGTGAAATCCTACTTTGTGAGTATTTCAGCATTTGAAGTCTTAGCACTACGTGAAATATAGGTAATTTTTCTTCTTTAAGATCAATAAAAGGTCTGTTTTCAAAATGACTTCATATTGATTGAAGGGCCAAAAATGCCCCAGGTATTGATTGTCTGCAGATAATCATGTTTTGCTCAGTGAGTTAATCTCGTCTACAAGTGAGATGAAAAGAGATCCACTATATCACTTAAGCAAAATATTTTCATTGTATTTGAAAAATGGCTTCCATCAGTCATCAGTGTCTCAATGACAATATGCCTTCTTTTTCTTCTTTTCTTTTTTAAACCTCAGGAAGTAGATTTACATAGAGTGAACAGCCAGGACAAGCTCGGCCTCACTGTATGTTACAGAACAGATGATGAAGATGACATGGGGATTTATGTGAGCGAGGTAAGACTGAGCTCATTTCCATAAGATACAATTTGTCTTTTAAGCTGCAGTGGTGGGTGTTTAAGATATCTGTCTTCTCTTTGTACAATGCTCAAAAAAGAGCCAGAATGCAATAACTAGAAGAAACCTAGTTAATTTTTCCTTTTCTTCAGTCTGAGTGAAATCCTGCCTCCCCTGAAGTCAAACTGGAATATTATGAACATGAACACAGAGTGGTTTTGCCCCAACGCAGTGTCAACATCCAATTTTGGAGACTGTTTTCAAAGTATTTTGAAAAGACTCTCCCTTTCATTTTGCTCTCGGTTATTCCAGAAAGAATATAAATGAAGGAAGAAACCCCACACATTTTTATTTGCAAATATTTGAGGCCCGTTTGTCTCTCTCTGCTCTCTTTCATGAAATAAGGAGCCTTTCTGCATATCGTGCACATTCAGCTCAGGATAGTAGCAGCAGTTTTTTGGGAAAAAAAAAACCCCACACCTCAACTAGATCTAAAATCTGCCATTAAAATAAATCACACTTAGGAAAACATTCTTCCTGTTCTGTCTGCAAAAACTTGTTGTAATCAGAGTACTGTAAAGCAAAATGTGAGATTGTGAGGTAACTCAGTATCATGCAAACATGATAAATTTGAATTCTCTGAAGGCACATCTCAGGAAAATGTTTCTGGTTTAACTTGATCATTTAAATTAGCGTTTCACTTTGTCTGACATAAGCAAGGAAAAATCCTGTAGTGACTGAGTGAGAAATAACCACCCCAGGGACAGCAGGAACAACAGACACACTGGCTCACAGTCATACTACCAATACTGGCTTTTAAATGAGAGCAGTATTGAGTTCTGCAAAGCCCAAACACTCCAAATTCTCTTCTTTTGTAGATTGATCCCAACAGCATTGCTGCAAAAGATGGTCGACTCCGGGAAGGGGATCGCATCATTCAGGTGTGTGTGCAAAGGGTTGGCAATGCCTTTATTTCAGGATAATATTTACAAATAGTAAAATATAATTCTGACCAAGTAGAGGACTATATTGGCCCTACCCTTCAGGCTAAGCATTTTGTCAGCAGATGTCATGTTTCCAGCACACATCCTATACACTTCCACTCTTCAGTCTTCTTTCTACCACAGAAACCCTCTACTTTGTCCCAAGAAATTTGTCTTTGCAGAGTGTCTCTGGGCAGCCCCAATAATCCACAGGCACATCAGTACCTGCTCAGCTTGGTCCTTTTCCAGGTACAGCAATCCTGCAACCCCAGGGGCTCTGTCAGGAGGGCACAGGCACTGACAGGAGGAGAGCTCCACATTCCCTTTAGTCTGTGGGAGCAGCATCCACCTGTCCCACATGGGGATGTGTCCTGTTCCTTCCCAGAGCCCAAGTGAGGATTCAGCTCCTGCCCAGCTCTCCTTTCTCCAGTTTGTCCTAACAAGACTCTGCAGATCACATGCAGAGACAGGAACACCTTCATGTGTCCAAACCAAGACATTTTTCCTGACACTTACCTGACCACCACTGCTGGAGATGTGGACAGGCACTGGCCCATTCCAGCCGTGCAGTTCTGTAGAGCTCATCTCAACAGCATTGAAGTGTCCTTAGGAAAGGATCTCACTCTGTTCCTCTTTTCTCTAAAGATTAATGGCATAGAGGTACAGAACCGAGAAGAAGCTGTGGCACTTCTCACCAGTGAAGAAAGCAAGAATATCTCCTTACTTGTTGCAAGACCAGAAATTCAGGTACTGTAGCAACAACAAAAAAACCCTCTTGAGTCTGACAGAGCTGCTGTTTTGTAGAAGGCTGTTAGGATCTTTAGATTTAAGTAGCTTAAAATTATTCAATCTAAAACCGTATTATACAACTAGACATATATACATGGTCAAAAATAATGGAATTCAGCAAAGTAGTGATATTAATGTTCAACTTCTAAGATATCCAGGGATTTATAGAGGCTGCAGGGCAAGTTATTATGGGTAGTTTCAACCCATAACTTTGAAGAAAATACTGAACTCTAATTCCTGTAACTGAAACACCTGCTCTTTAGCCCTTTATACACTATCTCAATGTAGTTAAATGCTGTCAGGATGCACCCTCAGCTGTAATAAAAGGCTGAACCAGAACCCTTTGTGGAGCAGGGATTAGCACAAAGATGTGGAACACAGAGCCATGAGCACTGGTTTTTGATCTGACCCTGCTCCTCTTGCTGTGAGAGTAACCCTTGCCAAGGTACCTGGAGACAGGGGTCAGGCTCATGGCTCTCCTGGTAGCCTGCATATTTCTGAGCTTTCCCATAGGGATGATTGAGGGTGGGAGTAAAAATGTCTTGCAGAGCCCTCACCAGCACTTTTCCAAACTTCAGGGTCTCACAAGTGTGTTCAAGCTCTAGGCCCTGGGGTATTTTTATACATCCTAATCAAGTCACACACAAACCAGAGCAGCTCCAACTCAGAAATATTTCCATGGATGGAAAGGCAAGATTTGTTTCACTTATAAAGGGCAGCTGAAGATAAAAGAATGCTGCTGGAGATGGAGGCAGTTGAGGGGAGGGAAGAGAGTCCATACCAGAACTTTGCACAAGGAGATATGTGCTCCTTCCCAGGACACTGTGACAGGAAGGAATCTCTTCAGATTTTGCTGTCACTTTCCACAAAGAAGGAACATAATTTATGTCACTCTTCATTCTTTTGACAACTTTTGGTTTGATTTTCTCTCCTTTCTCACAAAGCTGGATGAAGGATGGATGGATGATGACAGAAATGATTTTCTGGATGACTTGCACATGGACATGTTAGAGGAACAGCACCACCAGGCAATGCAATTTACTGCCAGCATGCTTCAGCAGGTACTGCAGTTCTGTCACATGTTGGTGTCAAAACTTCACATCACACTCAACATTCCAGTATGGAGCTTGACTGGATGCAGTTAGTGCCTCAAATGACAATTGAGGCAATTTTTCTGTAAAATCAAGATATTGCATGACTATCTACAGACTTTATCAGGGGGACCAAAACGTTTTCAAATGTTAGCTTTTATTTTATTCCTTACAACAACATGATCACAGTTCTTAGAAATTCACTCTTCTGGCTGTGGTCGCTTTGGGTGTATGGTAGATAGAGCAGGCAAAGAGATAATTTAAAATTTTCAACTTGGTGTGCATGCAGATGCTGAAAACAAAGCTTGCCTCCCAAAACCTTTAAGTCCAAAGGGAGAACTTGGGTAAAAGACAGAAATAAGTTCTATTGATGAAAAAGCTTTTACAAAGCAAAGACACAGATTAGGACCTGTACTCCCTGTTTTTCTGCCACAATTAATGCAACCATACAAGTGCATTAATAGCTTAAGGTTTTGCCTCAAGTTTTTTCTATAGCTTCCTAAAATTCTAAATCCTCTGTAGGAGCCTCATTTTCTAAAGGGACATTCTCACTTGGGCACTGTCTACAATTGGATGCTTTTTTTTGTGCACTTAAATGGGAAAACAAACGTTTTGAAAATTACTTCTACCATTGTTACTATGGAACTGAAAATAAACCTCACAAAAAGGATGTCGACAGCACAGCTGTGTTTTCAGTCACCATTTCTTTGAGTTCTTAATAATATCATTTCCCTAGAAGTAAATATAAAGACACAAGACGGGTAAAAAGAGGTAGATTAAGAAAACTCTCCAAAAATAAACACCCTGAAATTTTTTATGTCCTTGCAATGATCCCTCTTTCTCTCTTCTGATTTTTGCTGTTAGAAGAAGCACGAGGAGGACGGAGGTACCACAGACACAGCCACCATTTTATCCAACCAGCACGAGAAGGACAGCGGCGTGGGGCGCACGGACGACAGCACTCGGAACGACGAGAGCTCGGAGCAGGAGAACAACGTGGATGATCAGACCACCTCCTCCAACACTCTGGGGAGCCAGAAGCAGCTGACATACAGCCACGACACCCTCGGAAGCGGCGACATGCAGTTCAGCAACGAGTCCTTTATCTCTGCTGACTGCACGGACGTCGACTTCCTTGGCATCCCCGTGGATGAATGCGAGAGATTCCGGGAGCTGCTGGAGCTGAAGTGCCAGGTGAAGTCTGCCAACCCTTACAGCTTGTACTGTCACAGCATGGAGATGAGCAAGAGCGACCAAGAAAGCGTCGACAGAGAGCTGGAGATGCTGAACGAGGAGCTGCGTAACATCGAGCTGGAGTGCCTGAATATTGTGAGAGCTCACAAAATGCAGCAGCTGAAAGAGCAGTACCGGGAGCCCTGGATGCTCCATAACAGCGGGTTCCGGAACTACAACACCAGCATCGACGTCCGCAGGCACGAGCTCTCGGACATCACGGAGCTCCCTGAGAAGTCTGACAAGGACAGCTCGAGTGCCTACAACACAGGGGAAAGCTGCCGGAGCACACCCCTGACGCTGGAGATCTCCCCCGACAATTCCCTGCGGAGAACTGCGGAAGGCATTAGCTGTCAAGGTAACGAGGGGGCAGTGGCATATAGTGTCTCCCAAAAGAATTCGTTTGCCAGCTCGGAAAGTCATGAATCCAGCAGTGCTAAATGTCACGCCTCTGCTAAAGAGCCTGACCTTGGCAAGCAGCTGGAAAACAAGGAGAGAAAAGGCAGCGATGGAAGCAAAAGCCCCACTCATGGTCAGAAGCCTTCGGGCTCCTACCTCTCCCCGTACCATCACTCTCCGTATAAGCACGCTCACATCCCTGCCCACGCACAGCACTACCAGAGCTACATGCAGCTGATCCAACAGAAATCAGCAGTGGAGTATGCACAGAGCCAAATGAGCCTGGTGAGCATGTGCAAAGACTTTAATTCAAGCCAGAGCGAGCCAAGGATGGAGTGGAAAGTCAAGGTGAGAAGTGATGGGACCCGTTACATCACAAAGAGGCCAGTGAGGGACAGGCTGCTGAGAGAACGTGCCATAAAGATCAAGGAGGAGCGCAGTGGGATGACCACGGATGATGATGCCATCAGTGAAATGAAGATGGGCAGGTACTGGAGCAAGGAGGAGAGGAAACAGCATCTCGTGAAAGCAAAGGAGCAGAGGAGGAGGCGCGAGTTCATGATGCAGAGCAGGTTGGAGTGCTTAAAGGAACAGCAAGGTGCAGAGGAAAAGAAAGAGATGAACATCATTGAACTGAGCCACAAAAAAATGATGAAGAAGAGAAATAAAAAAATCTTTGATAATTGGATGACAATCCAAGAACTGCTGACCCATGGAACAAAGTCACCAGATGGCACGCGGGTGTACAATTCCTTCCTCTCAGTGACTACTGTATAATCACCCTTGCTAAATTATGTACATAAAACACTACCAGTGAGGTAGAAATCAATGCCTCGTTCAATGTGGCAACATTTTTGTATATAAGATACAGTCATCAAGTTTATAGTTCAAATACTGAACTCTACAACTGTGGGTGCCAGGATCTCCACCCTGAAGTGGAGAGGAAGCTTTCCCATCTCCTTCAAAGGCAATACCAGCAGTGCTTTTTGGAATACTGATTGTACTTTTTTACTTGTTACCTTTTACATGAAGTGTTTAAATATCAGCAATGTATTAACCATACTTACACAGGTAATTTGCTTAAACTATATTCATATTAAAAGGTACCCATGCTTTTCCTTACCTGAAAAAAAAAAAAAAAATGCAAAAAACCCACAAGAGCAACTGCACATATGTATTTTTTTTTGTGAAACCATATTTTGTGATACTATTTTGCTGTTGTTCACTTCTACACAAAGTGCTGTTTATCGATATTTAGCTCAAGGTTTGAACTCAGAAGTAGAGTCATTCTCTTGGAATATTTAACATTTATCAAACAGCAGTTTTTAGAGTTACAATCAACATTTAAACATTTTTCTTTTTAAGGTTTCTGAAGTATATAAGGGTTGAACTGAAAAGCCTGAAGCCAAGTACACTATCCTGCAGCTTTAAATGATTTTAAAGCATGTTTGCAAATGTTGCAACCTATTGAAAAAATGTGCATGTACAGCTGATTTGTTGATAGAAAAGTTTGCAGAACTTGAAAAGCCCATGGTAGTAACTGTTTGCTTTATAGATTTGAATGTATTGAATTATAAAAGCAGTTTCATGAAATCATCATTAGCTACAAACGTTAACAAGTAAAATGAAGTAAAATAAATTATTGTTTTATATTTCAAACTATTTTAAATTCTTTTGACTCCCCTCTGGTTTCACCACATAGAATATTCATTCCTTGAGCGTGGGTCCTGTGCTGCAGGGATTCCTGGACAGCCCACGAGAGTCAAACCTAATGGAAAAATCTGCCTCCTGACTTTAGGGGGAATTTAGTTTGAGATTTTCTTGAAGGAAGAGGCAAGATGGAAGTAGAAATATCAAGAATAGAATAAAACAATGCATAAATTCAACTTATAAGACCTTTAAGATGACCTGTGAGAGAGAAATGGGGCTTGTACCCTCCTGTTTTGCTTCGGTTTGGGGTTTCTTAGGGGTATTTTACACACTACAACGTGTGCTTGCATTAAAACCATCCAATATGTAGGTTAAAACATATAGATTAAGCAAATAAATATACAAATTAAGAGACAGAGAAAAAGACAAACTCAGATATAAATTCAGATGTAAATTGGAATGGTCTGCTGGAGGAATTAAAGTACCCTCCTTACAAATAACTCCCAGGTTCTCAGTCCCCTCTTCCTTTTCTCCTGCCACCACAAAAAAACTTGCTCCCAAACTGCTCTGGATTGCTGTTCTGAACTCTTCCACTGTAAATATACAGGTCAAAAAGATTTATAGAAGTGAAATGCTGGAAGAGAAGAGATTAACAGCTTCTCAGTGCCTATTTTGAAACTCATTTCTTTGTTTTGGGGATTTTTTCTGCCTTTGTGAAGTATCACTGAATATCATTGAACAAATGTCTACCATATTCCACATCCAACTCTTCCACACTCAAAAATGCATTTTCACCCCATGTACATAGGCACTGCCCCTTGAAATCTGGCACTCCTCTCAATAAGTTTCTGTAAATTTATCTTCCAACAATATTTTCCTTTGGAATGGAGTACTAGGCCTACTGTAGTCTATGAAAGCTTTTTTTTAACTGACTTAAACCAGGATTTCACCTCATGTGCTACCAACCATTATCATCACCAGGGGAACAGTATGAAAAAAAAAAAAAAAAAAGAAAGTTATCTTCACAACACCCTATTTCACTGTCAAAATAAGACACCTGCTATCTTCATCTCAAATTTCCTTTAATTTGGGTTCTTGCTGTGTTCATCCCAGCTGCAGGTGTGAGAGCCCTAACAAACTATTGCCTTTCCTAAAGTCCAGAAATTCAGATGCACAGGCAGAGCTGTGATTAGCGTGGAATCCCAATCAATAAACCAGACACAAAAAGAAAGACAATTCAGCCATCTTTAGTCTACCTGGAAATACAAGTGTAAGAATTGAAATGTTCTAATAAGGAAGAACTATCATCAAGGTGTTCCTCAAAAATAGGCTCCTTTGGAATAATCTGCACAGGTAATGGTTCTTTTTGGCATCAGTTATAAATGCTGAGCATTGTATGCATGTGTGTAACAGCAGAGAGGTATTTGGGAATTCAGTGTGATGTGTAGAAATTACATCAAAACATCATCAGTATAAAAGTTTACCTTCTTTAAAATGTTGAAATAAAATTATTGGCCAATAATTATTCTCACACTTTTGAGTTTTTCCTCACTAAACATTTGTGGTCATTTGGGTCAGTTAATGAACCATAACACTAAAGGGGAGAGGTGATTGTCAACTACCATCAGTTCCCAAATTCCATCAGTTATCCTGGAAAACTGGCCAAAAGCTTGACAAATTGCAAATTTTCCTTTTGCTTTCTCAGTTATCACATACACTTTTATACTGACTTATCAAACTAGTGTTGAAAAGGGAGATTCTGGCCTTTTTTACTGCTTGCAAGGAAGCATTTGGAATTTCCATATTATTACTTCCAGCCTGACCTAGTGAAATAACTCAGGCTGGAGGGCAGCCTCTGGTGCCCAAGAGAAAGTATTTCATCCAACAGCTTTTCTTCAAATTGCATCAGAGTACATCATCTAGTGCTTAAAAGATGACACCTGAAATTGTTGTTCTAGCTGCCTGCAGGACATCTCATGCCCAAATTCTCCATGCTTCAGCAGAGGCTGTGTCTCCTGTCTTGCCAGAGGCTTTCCCTGAAAGCCAGTGCTCTCCAGCTGCTGCACAGAGCTCCAGAACCATCCTGGGCATGAGGTCCTGGCCCACAGCAAGATGCTGACCCAACAGCAACCCCAGTGACAGCCTCCTGCAGGGATCAGCACTGGGAGGTGTGTTCCTTCCCAGTGTTTTTTCAAGTTCATTTTAACTTGGAAGGAGCTACAGGGAGGGGTGCTTCTTTGGAAGTAGAAATCTTGGTTTCCATCCTCCTGAGGCACTTTACTGAGTGTAATCACAAGCTTGGGTGATAACTGATCCTAAAATAATACACACGTGGGGAGAGATCCTGAACACACTAAGGGAGAAGCAGCACTTGCCAAGCAGTCTGAATGGTTTTACTGGAACCCTTGCAGTGTGGGCAGCTCCCCAGAGGCTCTCATGGAGCTGTTCCTCATTCCCACTGCCCCACATCCCAGCTTTGCTTTTGCCATGGCAGCAGTAGCACAGAGTTGCAGACCAACACCTCAGACCCCATCCTATGCCCCTGCAGAGCCCCAGAGATGTACAGAGGACACCCTGGATAAAGGGGGGTGGAGAACTTGGCCTGATTCTTTGCAGTCAAATAGGCTCAGTGTCAAACCGGGGTCAGTTTCCCTAAATTGCAGAACAGCTCCCAGACACAAAGTCTATAAAAATGTAAAGTACTTATTTGCAAATAGGGTTTAAATCAGCGTGGAATCACCCAGTTTAGATGTGCACTGAAATGGGAAAGCCCTGAACCAAACCTAACAGCATTTTTTTGTAAATTAAAAGAAGAGAACTTGCACATTAGGGATGGCAAATAAAATGAGGTAAGACTGCATACTGCCTAGGGACTACTGGTTGAAGAACTAATTAGGATTATAAACCCAAAGTATGTAAATTAACCAAATATAATTATCTGCTAGTGGCCTTTGGAAATAGGTTACAGGATACTTGTTAGCACAATTGCTCAGATGCCTGGAAGCCACACAAAGCAAGCCATAAGCAATTTAAACTCCTCTTTTTGTTTTATCTTTCAATTGTTTTTCAAGCATTGTATTAAGGATTTATTGGAACACAAAATAATTGGAGAGAAAACCCAAAAAAGAAAGGACAAACAGTTACAGCAGATGCTGTATGGATGGATGGAATCCTCCATCCCAAGGAATTTATTGAATGTAAATTCTTTAATGTGACAAAATAGTCAAGACTCTGCTTGGGTTTCATCCCAGCAGCTTCATTTCTCCATCAGAAAGGCTTCTGTGAGCTTCCAGTCAGAGCTGACCTGAAGAGCAGGGGCTTTCCTGCTTCTCAGCCATGCAGGGTTTATGAAGATGCATTCTCTGTTCGGATGCAAACGTGCCCTTTTGGGATATTAGAGCAGAAATTGATTTTCCACTGCTCACTACACCTCCCACATGCCTTCTAATGGTCATTGCTTAAAAGTAAAATTAATCATCCTGCAGGCCCTGCTAAAATAGGGCCACTCCAAGCTGCACCACTCCAGAAGCTCCACTTTGCAGTGTCAGAGCTCACACTGCAAAATAATTAGGCAACTCTTTCTGTTGCAGGGCTGAGCATAAAACCTCTCAGGGCCAGGTGCACAAGTTAGCAAGCAGTGCTCAGAAGGGTCCTTGGGTCAAGCTCTTCCTCTCAGCTGGAGTCCTAAACCTTCTTTGCTGGAATTCTAAAGTGCCCAAAACATTGGAAACATCCTCATTTCTGTAGCAAAAAAAGATGTAATTGCCTTCTGTAAAAACTAGATAGAAAACATCAAAACCAATTGAAAAGCAACTTGTCTGCTAGATTCCATCTGCCAGTTTTGAATACTGGGAATTAAAAGTTTCATCCAAGTTCTGTTGCCTTAATTGGTACCTCAGCATCCTGGATGGACCATCATGGATCATGGATAACTGCAACACTCTACTGATGAGGTCCAGAATGGGAATGAAGTTCTACTAGTTTCCTATGAAAAAACTGTCCTCAGAGACACAGAATGTTCCCTAGAGGAGGTTTAACCCATTCAATTATTAATGAAAATAAGGACCTGGCAACAATGCTCCAATTAAGTATTTTAATTTGTAAAAAATGATACCAATACACTCCAATATCTTCTTCAACCACCTCACACGTGGTAAAATCAAGTTCAAACGAGCCCAAACAGCTCATACTTTTTTCTCCCAGCAGATGACATGGGCCTTATGTCACACACTTCTCACACCCTACACTCCCATGGGTCTTTCTGAGGAAAATGAATCAGCCAAGTCAGAAAGGGACCCCAGAATAATCCTTTCAGTTGGGTCTGGGCCAGGTCTAACCGGGGATCAATTACATCTGCAGGGAACAACAATGCTCTGGCTCTGCTTGTGTTTTGATTTTGTGTTTAGTTCTTAAGAACTAAAAAGAAGACTTAGTCCATCTCACGTATGATAAGCACATCATATTCCACGTTAAGTTATGGATCTGCTCTATTGGGACTAGAAAAATCCTAAGGATGGGAAATGTCTTGGTTTTGATGGCATAAAAGTATTAAAAAGCTTGCTCTAGAAATCAGGTAAGAAATTCTATTATAAAATAACAACCTTACAGAATGGCCCCTGCCCAGAAACAAGAGGTCAGAATCAAAGTGCTGACAAATTCTGAACTGGAGAAGTGCAAAAAGGCATGATAGCTTGGGGGGCTGGGTCATGGACCACTCAGTCTGACCAGAAGAGAACATTTGGTCTGTCCTTTCAGTCAAGTTTGCCAGGGAGGAACTTTAAAGGTAATTTCTTTGACAATCCATCCTTTTTATGTTAAGCGACTGCAGTACCATGCAACAGGGAGCCCCATTAACTGAGAATAAGAACTTCTCTGTAAAAATGAACTTTTGGTGACCTTCTCTCCAAGAAAATACTTTATCATATTGGAGCACAGGCCTCCCAGGTGTCACGTTGAGGCTCAGCCCAGGAGGGATTCCATTGTCCCCATTAGGAGAGCTAGCTTTGATTTTCCATAATCCATCCTTCAGCTCAGCTGGGCTTTGTTAGCTTAGAATGCCATAAACAAAGACTCCCCAGAAGGCAAATCCAGCTATAATTGTTTAATAAAAGTCAATCAAAAGGCTGCAAAATGGAGGCACCCAAGGTTTGTCAAATTTCTGCTTCGTTCCAGTTAAATGGAGGCTTCCAACATTTCCTGGTTCTTAGGGCTGCAGGTAGCAGCCAAAAGAAAGGCAGTAAGGTCACATCCAAGTAATTTCCACGAGAAACACAATCCATTTGCACCATAAGGTCCAGCAAGCACAAATGCCAAATGAACAAAAAAACAGAGCCCATTTTACAAAGCTCTTCTAGAAAAAGCTGTGCTCCACTGCATTTGAACTTTCATTCAAAGAAACTCCACAGGCTTCTCTCTACAAACTGAACTCAAGGGAGAGGCAAAGCACTGCAGGATTGTTTGGTAATGAACTGATGAGCTGTTTTCAGCATTTCCATTCCAAAGTCATCAGGAATTCTCTAGTAAGGGGAGACTGACCTTTGCTAGACACACAGCCACACAGCTTGCTTGTGTCCCTGTTTTTTCATGGGGCTAAAAGTTTTTGCTTTGTTTATTCTTTCCAGAAATCTTTGTCAGCATCTCCCTGTGCATCTGTGTTCCAGAACAACTAAGGCTGGAAGAGACCTCTGGAGATCATCAAGCCCCATCCACAACATTATCAAGGATTGCTAAACAAGATGGAAACAAAGGAATAAGGTGCCACAGAACACAGCTTAAAGGCAAAGCCCAAAAGGACAATGCAGCAGACACTGAAAAGGGGGTTAATAATGTTTTAACACAAGCTCTCCAGCAAGAATTTTCTGACAGACCCTACAGCAAGCCTTCATATCCCAGTCCTGAAAGTCCTTCCCATTAAGCATCCTAAGTGCCAGCTTCCCTACTGCAAACAGTGCCAGGGTCTCAGGTTTTAGAAAGTTGACATGAGAAGCCCTTGGGGGGTGGGACAGGGCAGTGCCTGCATTAAGAGGGTCCCTCAGGTCCTGGGATGCAGCACAGTGGCACAGGCCCTGCTCCCAGTGACCCCAGGCACAGCTGGTTCATGAGATCAAGGAATGGGAACAAGGCTCCAGCATCACTCTGCAAAATTGTTTTACCAGAGCCCTAAACATGGTGGGGCATGAGAAAAGGAGCAGTCGTGCCAGGCTCAGGCTTGACACACAAGACTTGGCAGATGGGTTTGTATTTATCCTGTTAAAATATCTGCTCTGGAAACAGCACAAACCACCACAGACCCACAGGACAGAGAAGGTTACACGCCTTCAGGCAGGCTCATAACGGCATTGTTCCTTTGAATTATTCAGGCTGGGGGAAAAAAGTCACATTATTAAGAAAAAGTAATAACCACATAACACATCTGTGTGTATTTGAGTCGTGCACGTGCCAACTCTTCTCCTTCCAGAGTCACAGCATGGGTTTTGTGCCCTTGGCCTGAGTATAAACAGCACCAGTCCTCCAGTGGCAGCTTTCTTGACTTCATGGGAGAAGGAGCAGACCTTGCTGAAGAAAAGTAGCTTCCCTCATCAGCATTAATAGCTTATATATCAAACACTCTACAAACAAATGAGACAAAAATCAAAGCCAGAAAGCCCTTTCCCCATGTTTTACATTAACATAGCATCTGTCGTTTTCAAAACTAAGTCAGAATAAACGTGGCCATTTCAGTTGCCTGTTGATGAGTGCAGAGAAAAAATTCCAAATTAAATGGATGAACATCTATGTTGCCAAAAGAGTACAAATAGGACCAGGCACAGCTGGTACTTTGTTTCCTAGCATGGAGATCAGTGCTGTCAGCAGGGGCACACAAGCCCAAAATGCAGTAATTCTGCTAACTAACAAATGCCTGCCAAAGGGCTGCAAATTCCCAGCAGGGCTTTAAATCTCAAGTCATCACTAACATCTGAGGCAACAAGGTTGCCTTAAAAACACAGTTCAGATTTCTGCCCTCTCCACTGCAGGAGGAGAGCTGCTTCCCACTCAGGTTCCCCACAACCAGTAGCAGCAGACCCTAGCAAAAAAACATGGAATACTCCCCATTTTCAGTACACCACCAACCTCCCAAACATCTCTCCCTCCTGTCTCACTTTTCCTGGTTGATCAGATTAGGTAACAACAATCTTAAATAAAACCAAACAGGGACATGCCTTACATTTACAAGGCAAGCCACCAAGCACATCACTCATCCAAACAAGTACTAAAAATTCTTTAAAATCCATTAGGTCCAAACTAAGAATCTTCAATGAGAGGGAAGAGGAAAATCTTCAGGACTGTCAGCTAATGGACAGATGTTGAGAGGAATTCAGCCTGGACAGGAGGTGACCAGCTAAAAAAACACTGACCTGGAATAAAGCATCTGTAACTTTCTTGTGCAGCCAGTGATGGGACTGCTCCCACCACAACCAAACTTCTTCACACAAACAGACACAAAACAACCTTGTTCAGACATTGACACAAAGCCCTCACTCATAGAGACCACCAGGAATATGGAAACACTGCAGTGGGTTCCACATTGTTACTGACTTCCTAGGGATTGAGAGAGGAGCAAGGAGAAGGGAACTGCTGACAGAGCCCCACACAAACCCCCAGATGTGCCAGGACACTGTTTCATCTCACCTCTCAGATATTTCTGGTTTCTTTCAAAGCCAGAAGCTGTGTCCCACTCCAGTACAAACCCTGCAGCAATACCATTGGTAAGAACAGGAGAAGAACTGGACACCAAAGTGCAGGAGGAGGAAGAGCCTCTCTCCAGCAGCTGTCTCACAACATTGTCCTGAGGACCCCACAGAACGGGGGAATCCAATTACATCCAGTCTTGCCTAATGTAAAGCTTTCATCCTAATGGGATGGAGAACAGGCAGAGGTTCAGATAAGGGACAGAAGATGAGAATCTCAGCTGCTGTTACTGCAGCTGGGAAAGGAACCTGAGTGATACAAACAGGACCCCAAAGTCAGTCTTAAGGCATCAGTTCGGATGAAGAAGCAGCAAGTCAGCTGCTACAAAGGGAGACAGGAAACACATCTGCTGCTCTAGTTCCTCTTGGTGAAGTTACTACAAGAACTTGGCAGCTTACAAAGAATAGCACCTCATTTGAAATACAAATCAAAGTCATTCTGAAGCTGCTAAATGTGCTGCTTCTTTGGAGAAGAATACAGTTAGATTTGTGTAAAGACTTTCTTTCAAAGGACGTGGCTTTTTGATAGTCACCATCAATTTTAGAGACTGAAATGAATCATAAAATACTCTGACACAGAATTAGGCTATCTGAGGATAAACCTGGATTATCTGCAGAAAGCTGGGAAAACCCAGCAAAAATAAGTCTCTGGCAACAGCTGACTACTTCTGAAGAGAGGCAGATGAAAGTCTTTGTAAATTTATATTCTGAAACACAGTGGGTAAACAAACTTAAACTGGTTCAAAGTATGAAATAGCTGGGAGTCCTTAGAAGTTACTATAAAACTCCCTAAAGGTAGTAGATTTTTAACTAGGCCACGGTGAATAAGGATTCTTCCTCCCCCTATGGTAGCATGGTTAGGATATATCCTATCAGACCTGAGCAACACCACAAGAACTGACATACTTAATCAGATCAGAATTTGATCTATACTTTCTTGGTAACAATTTCCAGCCAGGGCTGAAGGAAGCCAGGTACTTTCTGCCAGAAGATGAAAGATTTATACCCATGAAGTCACCATCTCAGATCATTCCTACACGGACAAGTCTCAACTGAGGCTTTGTTTTCCCACTGGCCATCTTTAATTGGTAAATTAGTTCATTGTCTTTCTACCCACTCACTTGTAAGCAAGCCAAAGTATTGACAGCAAGGAGTCCTTCCAGTGAAGATGGAGCACTTACTGGTGGGGCCCCACTGGAGGAATTTCCCAGGCAGAGTGTCTCTAGAGATCCAGAAAGCTTCTCTGCAGAGATTTTCCACTGGAGAAGATCCTCCTAAATAGGAGAGTTTTACTATCCCAGCACAGAACTGGGGTGGGCACCACAATGCCCAGTTGCAAGCACAGCTTCAAGTCACCTCTTTGAGCCCTGATCCCACTGCTCCTTTTGTTGAACTGCTCAAGAGGATTTCTCTGCTGAGGTGGCGTTTGGCCATACCACCCAAACACCATCCTGCCCTGGCAGTGGCAAACCTGACTGTAACTAAAGCTAAAGGGGAAATATTTAACTGGGGGTGAGGGAGACAGGATAAGGATGGAAGGTTAAAAATACTATCTACCAAGATTAGAGTTGCTGTTACATGAATAGTGAGAAAATGACCCAATACTGCCTAATAGCTGAATATCAATCTCTGAGGCTTTTTCACTTTTATGGCTCTCTGACTGCCTCATGCCAGTGTGAGCTACAAGCCATAACTTTAATAGCTCCAACCAAAGACTTATGGTAATATCAGATGCTGTGGATGATGAGCAAATAACAGCAAAAATGTAATGAAAAGTATATATTTATGTCCTTGCTATTAAACCCAAGGCTATAAACATTGACAGCCCTAAGAGTAGCAGCTTCTATTGTCATTGATTAATGCCTTGTTTTAAAGAACAAGGAGAAGGTTAAAACAAGGAAGAAGCAAAGAGATTCTTTTTCCTTTCTCAATTTGAAAAATTACATTGGCTATTTTAGGTGGAATCTGCCTTTCTGGAACACTTTCATACAAGGCAAATTGCCCAGCAGTAGAAGTGAAGTCAGAGAGACCTTTTGAGGCCTGTGAATTATACCAAAATGCACATGGTGAAAACATGATTTAACCAATGACCATGCTCACTAACGTGCACACAGATTTGTTTCTTACCTCCTTTCCATCAGCATAATTCTCAGCTGGCAGTGCAGCCATACCCACCATGTATTCACCACAAAACAAGGTTTCTTTTCACTCATAGTTAACTATTGCCTCTAAGAATTGGAGGGGAAAAAAAGTCAGCCCAGACAAATCAATGCAAAAACTTTGGCTCTTGCAACTCACAATGGTAACTAATGATGCAAAAATATCTTCTGCCTATGATGGCATCAGGGATGCAGATGATGGCTTAAAAGTTAGGCAGGAGAACCTTCCATGTCTGCTACAACCTAGCAGATAGTGGTTCTGCACCTGGCTCCATCCACTGCAATGCCATGTTTGCCTTCTCTTCCCACCTAGTTACACATCCAGTGCATTCTGTTTTTCCAGTACAAGTCTTATCCTCCCATCTGGTTCTGAATGGAAAAAATAAGGTCACACACTTCACATTTCTGTAATGCTACCACCCTCCTCCAATCTGATAAGAGAGAGGTTTCATTTCTGCTCTTTCTGCTCTGATGAAATGTTCATACAAACCTGTGCTGAGAGAGCACAAAAGCTTTGCACAATTCTTCCCTCCAGCACTGTTCCCCCACCCCCCAAATTCCTCTTTTAACCTCCTGTCTTTTGCACCATACAAACACAATACCCCATAACCACCCCAGAAAAACCTGGAGTGCTCCCTTGAGATTTCCAGCACAGAACAGCCTAGAGGTTCCCTTTTTTTAATCATTTTTGATTAAAAAAGAAATACTGTAAGGAAAGGTATAACTAAACTCTAGGAGACAGCAAGTCTGAGAGCCACTCAGCAGAGAGGTGAGTCTGTGCCATTTCCTGGGGACAAACCCTGCTGTTAAAACACAGTGCATGGCATCAGCATTACATGCAGCATATTATACAGGCAGTTCATCAATTCTCCTGCCAACCCACTGACCCTGCTCCCATCAAAAAGGCCTCTTCCCTCTCTTGCTATTTGCCATTCCTCTTCCTCCAAGCCCATCACTTTGGCTTAGACTTATCCAGCCCCCACAGCATAAATCACTGCTTGTTTCCAGGTAGCCACCCAGGGCATTAGCCTGACTCAGTGCAATTCCACAAGTTCTCTCAGCACTTGTTCTAACTAGCCCAGGCAAAAAAAAAAAAAAAAAAAAAAAAAATTTTTACACAGACAAGTGCTGAGANAAAAAAAAAAAAAAAAAAAAAAAAAAAAAAAAAAAAAAGGGTTCTTACACAGACAAGTGCTGAGAAGATGAGCTTTTTGGTGAAAAGCCTAATGTTTGTCCTCAACTGGAAGAAAACCTGTTTCTCATGAACACCAGAGATGCTCATTGTGCAACAGTGCTGTGTATAGTTATTTAGGTGCTCTGTTCTTACAGTGGGAGAAAAAAATGTCCAGATCTATGGACCTTCACCAGGGCTTTGTGCTGCTCCTTGTGGTACTGGCAGGATGGGGGGGAGGTTGTTGTTTGCTTTTTTTTTTAATAACCAGGATTGTTATTATTATTGCTGCTGTTGTTGCTAAAGAGCTCTAGGGGGAGTTGTGGAAATAATCTGTCCCCTTGTGTAATGCCTGAAACCAAACCAGAATATATCAGGCTGACACTGCCTGCCTGTTATTGCCTTAAAGCTTATTATTAAAAACAAAAACAATTGCTGCACCACACCATATTCCACCACCTCCCCCAGAATGGAAGGGCAATTTAAGGTAGTGATGAAAGACAGAGGATTGAAGCCTCCTTTCCAGAGGCTCAGGCCAGCCAAGATCACCACGTGCACTTATATCCCAACCTCTTTGGCACACAAGAAAAGTGGAGAGTACCCAGGCAAGGAGAAGCCCAGCTGCTCACACAGCTCTGTATGCACACTGTTTGCACTGGAGGCTGAAAGACTGAATTTTGTCTTTGCACAATTTAAATGATTCCAGAATTCCCCAAAAGCTTTCCATGAACATCACTGGCTCATTCTGATACCACCACCAAGCAGCAGCACATGTCCAGAATCTTGCAGATTGCTTTGCTGGTACAAAAAGTGATGAAGAGGTGGAATATCTCTGTGGCTTTAGAGTAACAAACACGAGTGTTCCACTCAAGCTCTCTGAAATAGGTTTTTGCTTCCAGTCACAAAAAAAACCATCTCTTCTCTATTTGTGCAACATAGCAGAGCAGACACTGGTGACACACACAGGAAGCTTCCCTAGGTGACAAATAACTATTATTTATAACTAATAATAACTATTTGACATGATTTTCCACCATTTGGTGTTACAGAAGAGCAGAGGAGGTCCAGGGGATACTTCTGGAAGGAGTGGAAGGTTCTTTCTTCCTTTGGGAGTAACAGAGGGTGCTTCCCAGAAAACAGCTGGGCACACTGCAGAGTTCTCCATAAGGAACTCCCTGTCTCAGTGGCAGTCCCATAGGTACTTCAACTTTTCACTTAGATCAATTTTCTTCAAGTACAAAAGCATCTCTGCCTGCACTGGAGAGCTCACTCTCCCTGAAAATCTACACATGCCTGCCTCCAAAGCTCTGACCATCTCTAGGACTTGATCAACCATTTTAGAAGCAAGACACAAATAACTGCAACCCTGCCCAGTGGCACACCATGTTCCATCTCCTTTCTGAGAGGGAGGAAATAACAGACTGGGGTAAGAGGAGAGGAAATTAAGAAGTTTCCTTCCATATACAAAGCAATGAAGCATGCAGAGATTTTTAAATACTTTTAAATCCCTGAGCATGTGATGTGGTTAGTCCAGCAATAAATGGAGTGAGCAAGAAAGAGGATATATAAAAACAATCAAATGAAATACTAATGATAATAGCAGGCAAACACAAATCTCTGCAAACTTTAAAGAGATTGCTGCTCTTGAAGCACATAGAAAGGACACAAAACTAATCAGCCATTTAATGGACAATCCTATAAAATAAGGGGCTACAGAAAGCTGGTGTCTGGAGATAAATGGATTTTCAAGTATTTGCAAATTTAGCAAAGATGGAACTGGCCTTCGTTTTCTTGAAAATAAAAGATTTGGAGATATATTACTCTGCTACCAGCTATTAAATTTAGAAGAAAAAGCCAAGCAAATAAAGCCTGACATCTACATGATATGTTAGCTGCAGTGGAGAGGGTTGGTCTCACTGACCCAGGAGACACCATCTACTTCTTTGTTCCTGCAGCAGCTAAAATAGGAACAAGAAATCACCACCTCCACACATTAACATCTTCAGGGGGGTTGATTGTAAACAGAAAGGGAAAAGATTCAGAAAAAAATTCAACTTTGTTTGATCCTTGCCACAAAGATGAGCCCAAACAAAGCCCAGGATATTGCCATCACACCAGGCACACCCATGGGGGGTGGGAAAGGGAAAAGGGATCCAGTCACACTTCCAGCCTTCTCATTCCATCATAACTCATCTTTCACAAGGTGAGGATAGAACAGCAGACCCAGGAAAAGACCCAAAGTCTTTTCCAACAATTTTTTTCCAGTGAAAAATTGTGTGCTTGACCAACCACATTATGGGGGTTAGCATGGATACTCATTTTGATTCAGATTTTACTCACAAAAAACTCAAACTGGCACAATTCTTGGATCAACAAGACACCAACCCAAGGGTGTTCACACTGCCACCTGCACTCATCTCTTGATTAGCCAGCAAGGCTGCCAGTATCCAGCTTAAATTACTCAAACAGCACCCATAGGAAAAATATCCCTATACTGCCAAATACTTATGATCACAGGACTGCAGGTTGTGTTTTTATCTTCTCATTGTGGTCACTCTATTCCTTTTTTCTTTAATTTTCTCCACCACTGAGATTGCAAGAAAGCAATAACATAAGTTAACACCAAGCTTTACATTTAATTACTGATTACATTTTATATTTACTGCTGGTTATGATTCAAATTAAACATTACATAAGTTTTCAGAAAGTCTGAGCTACATCCTACAAGTCAAATACACAGGGAAAATAAGATGCTCAGAAGACTGTCTCAAAAGATTTTTCCCTGACCCATGGTACTTGTTAAAGCACAGAGAGGAAACATTCAGGTGAGAAAGAAAAGGTTTTGGACTTTTCAGGCAGTTTCTTTCAGACTGACTTTTAATAAGCTTTGACTGCTAAAAAAACATCTCAACAGGCTTGTCACATCTATGCTCCTCTATTCTATAAATCTGTTTTTATTTATATTTCATGTGCATTATAAATCTTTCAGACAAATAGCGTGTACTCCTGCAGTACATCTGCAGAATCCCCACTCTGTACTGCTCCTAACTGCATTCTTAATAAGAGTAATACTAGTCCTACTCATGTCAGCTTCCTCATCTTACCACCAATGCTGGTTTTGGCAGACACTCTTTTAATTTGAGATGTCTTCTTTTGAATGTCTGAGTGACAGTGTTAAATAAATAGCTTGCTACATTCACTCCTCCTCTCTGGGACTGTAACACGTGGTGAAGAACATTTAAAAATAAACCTTAAGTAGAAAGCTTCCTCTGATAACAGCTAAAGGACAGTCACTAAGATTTGCTACTGTTTAAGTGATAGCTGAAGGATTTATAAAAAACAACTTCAGGAAAGGTGCATGTAAGTTCTTTGACCAGAATAGTTCCAGGATAATAAATTCTGAGCTTTGAAATACGCTTTCAAAAGCCTATCAAAGTGAAAAAACTCCTGTAGCATCATCACAACAGCATCTGAACCAGTTTTATGTAACTCACTATGGTCATCTGAGGATAGGTATCTGCAGAAGATGATGTAGAAATCTGAAATACAATGTTGCAATTCTTTGTGCTCTGTTTAGAAAGTGACAAGCTCACCACCTCCAGCCTGCAGCTTTTCAACACAACTCCTCCTGCAAGAAGGAAGTGTCACTCACACTGTCTGCTCCCTGCCCTCACAGGATTCTCCTAACACCTGGAAAAACCTGACAGAGAACTGATGCAGCTATTCTGATCAAAGAGAACTCCACAGTTCGGCCTCCTAAAAGAAAAAGAAGAATAATTTCTCTTTGGACCTGACACAAACACCGGAGTTTGCACAAAGGTGCTAGAAGAAGTTCTATACTTCTTTTTTCTTTCTTTTTTTCTTTTTTTTAGGTAAACACCAATGGAAGTCTACCTTTCCCTCCTGTCCCTTCTGGCTTGGAAAGAGTGGTGTCTAATTAATGAGAAGTCTGAAGAGTTGCATTAATCTCTGTGAAGCACTCTCTCAGCTGCAACTTCTTTTCAATATTCTTAGCTGCCAAGACTAAAAATATAGGTTTTCCCCACAACGAATGCTTTTTAAAAAACACCAGTAAAACCACTCTAGGGAGAAGTGCTGTCATGAAATAATGATGCCCTTCTGGGATGTGAACACATGGCTGTGCCTGGATTGGAGCAACACCCCACATGAATTACAGGAGAACATCTCCTGTTGTGCTTTGCTCTCAAAGGCAGCAGCTTTCCTCTTCTCCCCTCCTTATTTTTAGGTGGTGATTCAGGCACCTTAAGTAAAAATGTGTTCCTAAGAATCGTAAGAGAACAAACAGCTGCAACTGACTTACTCCACAGCCATCTGTGTTCATGCATTTTTACTGAAGCATTTTGGCTATTCATTCACAGGGAAGTTGTATCCAATTGGATTTTTAGTGGATTACCTCATTATCAGACAACCCCGTAGCTGCTGGGAGGGGGCCTAACACCACAGCAGCTTTCCCACAGGTCTGAATTCCATGTCACAGGTGGAGAGGAGCTCCAGGATTGTTTCTTGTGGGAAGAGGGAGAGGCCTTACACAGCTGCACTGTCCTCAGGGTCCCAGAGACCAAGCAACTCACACTCCTAGGAGACTGTATCAGAATAGATAGAGAGGAAAATTAAGTCCAAATCTGCATCCCTTGCACATGTCTTGACCCTTTTAATCATCTCCAGGATTTCAGACACACAGATTGATGCCTTATACATCTTGTGTACACCAGTGCACCATTTATTATTCAAGGCACAGCACCTAAAGGCCCATAGAGAGACTTAGATAAAAATATTAGATAAGACAAAAGGTGTTAGAGCAGCTTCAGAGCTGCAAGGATACATATTCAGTGGTGTGGCAAAGAGGTCTGGGTGGGACAGGGTCAGATTTAGGGCCTGGGACCAATTCTAAGCAGAGATTCAGAGTCAGCAGTGCTGCCACCTCACTGCTTGGCTGTGGAGCAGAGCAGTGGCAGTTCTGGGACAAGGCCACAGCTAACCCTGAGCTACAGAAATCCTGTTTTCATCTCCTCTCAGGAGGTGCTGAGCACACCAAAAGCCCCATGCAGCTCATCCCAGCCCTCTGAGGTCACCTGGGCTCATTTCTCCACACTTCAGTGCCAATAACACCATAGAAGATGTGACTCTTTCAAGGTTATTTTTTTTTCCCCAATCCAAATAAGATTGCAATGTCTGTAAGGTTTTGGATACCCTCCCAAGAAAACAGCCATCACCTGGTTTGGAAAAGAGCCTAAACTGCAATACTAGGGACCTATTCACACAAAGAAAAATAAATTCAGGACAAAGTCCACACCCATTGAGCAAAGCAGACTGAGGGATGAATTCACACCTTAGTTCCTATGCCAGAGAGGCTTTTGTGCCACAGATGCTCATTTTGGATCATTTTACATGTAAGTAGGGACCTACAGAAGTGAGAAGCACAGAGTGGAGACTGAAAGAGAGACCAAAAAGAGAAGACTGAAACACATTAGATGATCTAAGACAGACTTAAGGATGAGAAAATATGCAAAACCAAAAGGAAAAAAAAAAAGCAGGAGGAAGTCCAAAAATGGGTAATGGGCTGAAAAGAGGTGGGATAAAAAGAAAGGAGTTGAGGCTGAAAAGGGCTGAGAAGCCAGAAAGGAGGCAGGAAGCCAGAAATAATGGGGGCAGCAATGATAGTGGGAAGTCAGGCCTTAAAATAAATAGAAGGTTGGGAAAAGGTGGTAGACCAAAAGAAGCATGCAAGGTGACAGGAGGCTGGAAACTGGACAGGGGAGTTCAGGCTAAAATGGGCCAGAAAATGTTGAGAGGCCAGAAGGGAGGGAGTTGAAGCCAAAAAGGGATGCAAGATCAAAAAAGTGTGAAAGGCATGGGAGGCTGTTGTGACCAGAACAAGGTGGTAGGGAAAAAAAAAATAAAAACAAGAAAATAAGAGGCTGAAAAGGGGACATTGGAGACTGAAACAGGGTGGGGGGCTGAGAAAAGGGGAAAAAAAAAAAAAGTGAGGCCAAAATAGGCTGGAAGACCTAGAAAGGGCAAAACAAAGGGAATTTGAGGATCAAACGTGGTTGGGAACCCAGGGGCAGAGGCCAGGACAGGGTGAGATGGCAGAACAGGGGAGCAGACCCAGAGGGGAGTGCTGGCTGGACACAGTGTGCAATCATACCTGCTTTTATCAGCTCAGCTTTTGTAATCTTAGTTTTTAATTCCTGAACAAACCCCCTGTTTTAATCATGACTTCTGCTAAGAAAGGGGAGAAAAAAATTACAAATGCATCACTGTGATGTAAGAAAACCTTATGTTTGCAAGTGTAATAACAGCAATGGGTTTATGAGCCATTGGATAAAAGAACCAACAGAAAAATGGGATCATTTGGCTGTGGCTACTGGAATGTAATAGATGGCTCTTTGATGGGATACAGCACATACTGCAGTGATTAATGTGGAAAGCAGGGTGGTGGATAAACTGTTTAACAGAAGAGAGCAATATGGCACACAAACAAAACTAAACCATAAATAATTTAGGCACCCTTGAAAAGATTTACAATGATTTATTTCATATATAAAACCTCTTTGGTGTAGTATCAGAAGGAAGATGAGCATTTCTGTGGTCATTTATACAAAGCAGACTGGAAATATTACTTTAGAACAAGAAATATTCTACTTTCCCCCAGACATAATATAGCAGCATCTCAGCTAAAGGCCTCCTGAAAATTTTCACAATAAAATCATGTTCATCATAATTATATAGGAAATATTTAATTACAGGGTTGACATTGATACCATAGCAGAAGATGAACACCCCATAACTAGGTCTCACTCTTGGTTTCTGAGGGCAGTATTGTCTGGACACTGTCAGGATCAACATCCCAGGTTGGAGTGGGCTCGTGTGCCAAGCCCTGAGCAGGATGGGGATTCTCACAGTCAAATGAACCCAGTCTGTCACATCCTCACAAGAGATGAACACAGAGCCTTTCACCTTCCAGCAAACCCAATTTCATGAAGAGTCTTTGGTCAAGCAAGGAATTGTTATTTCTTTGTTGTTCAGACTGCATGCCAGGGCAGAACGTGCTGTGGGATGTCTTTCAGTAACATGACAGTACCTGCTGCTTGCTGTTCCAGTCCAGTAATAAAACAGCACAGCTAACTGGGGAAGTCCTGGGCCAAATCTTCCTGTCAATACTCCAGTGATAAAATCAAAGGCTGTGGAAATTCATCTAGCAATTAAATACAATTGGATTTATCTTTCCAGCCCTATGCACCCCTGCCAAGCACCACGTATTTCTGAATTTGAGCTCAAACTGCAAGGTCTTTGGAATCCTGGCATGCCCAAATCAGTCTGTAAGATCAGGAGCAGCAAGCAGGTAATTTTTTTTCCCTGGGTGCTCTGAGGTTGCCCTGTAAAAGTCAGGCCAAGTTCAAAATGAATCATCACAAACCAAAATGACTGGAGCTGAACCTTATGTCACATCTCCTGCATCACAGAGAGCCTACAGCTCTGGTGTAAGCAGGGAAATCAGGATGCTGGACACTGAGACACAAAGCACAGCCCTCACCCAGGTCAGGCTGAAGCCTGAAGCCTCATCCTCTCTGCTGGGTTATACTGAAGTGCTGGAGGCTGCAGCCAAACACAGATTCTTTAGTGGGCTGCAGTTAAAAACCACAAAGCAGCATTAAGAACACAGGTGGCCAGTAGAGGAAAAGTCTGGAAGACAGAATTTTTTTGTTGTTGTTATATATAATGATTTTAAACTTTTGGCTCTATTCATCCCCATTGGCTATGCCCTGTGTGAGTTCATCAGAAACTGATACCTCTTCCAGCCTGAAGGCAGTGGTGTCCCAATGCTTACATATATCTGTAACAGTTCTCAGCTGTCTGAGAAAGCAGGATGTGCCTAAGTCTCATTTGAAATCTGAAGGCTTGGTTCACAGGCAGAACAAAGCCTCAGGGTTTTACCCTTTTTATTGCTGCAAATGCCAAGAAAAGTTTAAATTTAATAGCAATCAGTATAAAATGGAATAAGAAATAAAAGAAACATTTACTGCCTTAGATATGGGCATGTGCCCCTGACATTTCCATACCAGGGCAGTATTCTCTCTGCTTTAGCAGCAGGCAAGCATAAAACACACTCTGACTGCAAACACCATGAATTTTTCTGTCCTTTTAAACTTAGCTGTAGAAGGTTGCATACTATAAAAACAGAGAAAGGGAAGATTTTCATTCTACATAAGGCAATTACCAGGGCTGTCAGCAAGAATGAGATTTACTGCATGGAATGGGTAAAGAGAAAGGAAGATGCCAAGCAGCTCAGAAAACACTGAAAGAGAGAATTAAGATCTTTTCTCAAACCTGACTTTGGTAGAGGCCATATAGGTGTAAGAGCAACCTCCAAAACCTCAAATACCCCCCAGGTCTTTACAGGTGATCCCATCAAAACCAGAACAGCAGCCTGTGGGGTGCAGAGTTCTTCAGAAACTAAAGGAAAACATGGGACCACAAACCCAGATCCCTGTGAAGTTCTGAGGTTATGTCAAATAAAACTGGAAGCTACAATGGGAAACTTGGCCAGGAGACACCAACTGAACCTCCAGAATTCTGGGAGCTGAAGCACAAGCATCACCCCGTGCTGCTGCACCACTGGCAGTGTTCTCAGATGGTGAGCAGTGTGTGTGTCCTCACTGCTAACACCCAGGAAACTCCAAGGGGAACGATTGCTCCAACTCAGAGCATCCTCAGTTCTGGGTTTCTGGAAATACACTGCCACATCACAGCTGGAAAATCTGAAAACATCCATCAGCTGCAACTGGACAGTAACACTAATGATGAGCTGAGCTCTTTGTATGTGTGTTACCCTGTATCTTAGGCCTCAGTTTTGACCATAGCACAACTAAAATAATTAAACATAGCTTCAGCCAAACTTAGTTTACTTGAAATTCAGGTAGTATTACTAATAATGTGAAACAAGGGTCACAGCAGGAAAGAATTCTTCAGCTTGTAAGGCAGTCTTAGCTGGAGAAAGCACCTTCCATGTAGCTCCTTTGCTGGCTTAAGCAGAAATGGCCATACTGGAGAACAGCTGAGCTTCTGCCCAACAAATCTCTATGCAATTAATAGTCCTTCACAACATGAGATTCTACAAAATTAACTGCTTTTTTTGGTAAAAATTCTGGAAAACCACTTCAGTTTTGACATGAAAAGACACCAAATCAGCATTACAACTTGGAGAACAGGATGCAAAGTAAAGTACAGAAACCCTTGGCAAACCCCCAAAGAAAGCAAAAGTGTTGGAAGTCGCAGCCAAAATAACTTCTCACTGGAGGAAAAAAAGGGAATAGCAAGGGATTTATTCCATGTAGCACGTGTTGGTGATTTTTGTCCCCCACTCCCCAAAGAACCTTCACTGAGCTACACCAGGGAGGTTACTGATGAGAAGCTTTACCACTGAATTGTCTGTTAGTGCTGTAACCATAATTTTGGATTCTCAGCTGACTCAGAAATTGCTGTCCCCTGGGGACAAATCATCATCCTTAGTACAAAAGGTACCTGGTGCCCATGTAGCCAGTAGGAAAAGCAGCCTTCTGAAGTGCAGTCAGAGCTGAGCTGAAATGACTTTTAAATTGCTAAGCCATTGTTATGAAAGATTGCACATAAATATTAACACCACTACTAAGCACTTGTATTTCATATTCCTACTTGTAGCAACTTTTTATTGCTGAGTTGTAACTGCCTGAAATTAACGCCTTTGCCTCAAAATGCTGACAGGTCATTCATTGTAGCAGTGCCACAAGGCCCAGAAAGCAGCTGTAACAGTAACACCACTATTTAAACCAGAAAGAAAAGCAAAATAATGCTGCGGGTGTTAACATTAGCCAGCCAGCCCCAGAGCAGCCTCTCCACTTTACAGCCCTGCAAACCTCCCCCAGGGGATCAGCTCAACTGCCAAAGGAGGACAAAGAGCTCTCCGGCTTTCTTTCCTCTTGATTTTCTTCCACAAAAGCCGCCAAGGTGAGGCACCTCCCATCCCAAAACAAAGGGAAAAACGAAGGGGGCGATGGAGGAGATGGTATCGGATGCTGAAGCGATTTCACTCTCCTTGTGCCTCTCGACATCCCTTTCTAAACAAGCCCGCTTGCAATGAAATATTTACTAGTTCTACTTCCAAAATTTTATAACATTTTTAAACAAAATGATAGCAGAAATGCCTGAAAAAATTAAAATGCCAAACACAGTACTTTGTATATATAAACTGTTCTACTCTTCTGTGATTTTTTTTTTCTTTTTCCTGCAAGACATACCAAGCAGACAACTTTGAAGTTCTAGACACAGCATTTACTTCCTCTGCCCTCAAAGCAATCTGAACTTCTCATACTGATCCCAAGTGCTGGTGCACTCTGCTGCCAACCCCAAATTCAGTCGAGATTTGTGCACAAGAACCCTGGCCGTATTCCTAACTAACTATTTTACGGCTCACTTTAGCCTGGGGGGATTGACACCTCCTCTCCAGAGCTCCAACAGCTCTCACCTTGCTGGTCAGCTGGGAAAGCAGCTCCTTTTTATTTTGCAGCATCAAAAAAAGCTCAAAAAGCAGTTGGTTCCCTGATTCCTCACCCTGAGTGACAGTCTCACAGAAAACTGACCCTGGATGGCTGCAGTGCTTTCCCTGCGTTGTGATGTTGCTGGCCCAGGGTTTCATTCTGCACTCCCAAGCTTGCATTGGTTAGTTCCATCCTTTTAGGGCTTTAAGTCTCAGGGCATGGCACACAGCCCAGCCTTGCCATGACTTCTGGCTGCTTTTCCTTCAGCAGGTAAATCAGCCAAAAGGCCTGATAACAGATTCGCACTGTTGCTTCCAGAGTCAATGAAAATAACTTGCAAAAAACTTCAATGTACATCAAACCTGGAATATTTTTGTCTGCTCCAGTGACTGAAGAGAACCTACCATCTCTTCTCAGCAACATGCTGTTCAGCCATGTATTTCCAAACAATTCCTCTCACACAGCACAGTGCTTCTCTTCCCACAGGCTGGATAGGGCACCAGGAGCCTAGCAGCAAAGTCTTCAAAAGGAACTTTGCTTCAGCCTCACCCCAACCCCTTTTGATACCAGCAGGAGCAGAATTAAGTCACTGCTGGGAGCCATGTTGACAATCAAGGCCTAAATTAACCCAGCAAGCAGTGGTAAACTCAGAAGGGTTTTGCCTCCCATTAGCCTGGGCAGTTTGTGTTGGACAGGAAGTAATAGCATGGCAAAGAACTCCTTTATTCTGCATGGGTCACTCTGCATCAGATTTCAGAAAGTGCTTGGATTACCTCTTCTCAATTGCAGTGGTCTAATTGCATCCCAAAACACTGGGTCTTTATGTAACAAACAACCCCCTGTACACACTTATTTGTTTTACAAAGAACAGATTTCCTCATCAACAATCTTAGAAGTTGAATTTCTGGTTTTAACAAAGTCCTTTGCAAAATACCTCGGGGAGTGGGGTAGGGGGGTGGGATAAAACCACATTGCTGAGCTGAAGTAGAGATTTTTCAGCAGCCATACACTAAGGTTTTAGTTTTAGGATTCATCTTTGCAGCTTCTGAAAGAGACAGGAGGAAGAGCTTAAAATTTCAATGAAATACATAATCCATCCTTTGCCTGAACCCTCCAAGTCACAGCATGTTCACCACCTGCTTTACTTTTATGCATGCAGACTGGGCTCAGCAGGGAACAGTCTGGTGCAGTGAGGATTTCAATACAACTGCAAAGGCAAATGCTACAACTCAATTTTAAAGTGAAGAGGGAGAATTATAAACAAAATCTACTGATAGGCAGGCTTGCAGCCATTAACAGGGTGCTGCATGTACATACACCTGTACATTTGCACACACAGCAAGAGCTCAGGGGCTTGTCTTGTGACAGTGGTTATAATGCAGAGAGAGGAAGCAGCAGCTTACCTGACATCAACACTTCAACGTATTTCTGCAGCCACAGGTAAAGATTAAAACACACACACACTAACAAGAGGACACCCAGCAGAGAGATCAGAAAAGCCTTTATCATAACAGCTCAGGGTAAACACTCCGTTTATGCTGCTCAGTGAGTTTCTTTGTGGGTCTAGGAAATCTAAAGCAAACCCTTGTCTTCCCCAAAGTGAGAGAAGTCTCTGCTCACCTCTCTCCTACACTGCCTTGCTGGTGGTGGCACACTTTGATAACATCCTGATGAAAACCTGTGTGATCACAAAGATGACAAAAGTAATCCACAGTGATCTGCAAAAGCCATTATTTACACAGGAAAGGTTTGGCAAATGCTGACCTTCCCCTGTGTGCCTTCCCAGCCCAGTGGCAGCTAATGCAGACTGCAGTTATTACCAAAGACAGTCCTGGGAGCCTGATGTGGTCAAATGATTTATCACCTTCAGGTAAAAAGTTTTATACCACATCTTAATTTACTACCCACTAGTGAGTCTTCTTTTTTATCAGTCAGAACAGGATGGATTAGACCTTCCATGTAGATTTTATGTTTTGCCATCTAGGAGATTTATAACCTCAGTCTCACCAAGTGCATTCAATGAGGCAAAGCTGGGTAATAGTTGTCCTCTTGCAATGCATAAAGCTGTAAAGCATTACACTTGTGAAAAACATCAACCAGAATACAGTTTAGGTTTGTAGAAATCCAAAAAGTAGACAAGAGACACCTTCTATTAGCATGGCTCACACAGACCCTACCACTACCCTGAGAAGTTGCCAAGTGACTCCTGTTTTGGTCCACAACAACACTGGAAATGAAACGTTGCAGGAGTATCTACTTGCAGGAACAAACCCCCTCGAGTTGTGTATAAAACCTCTATTAACCTCAATGCTTTTGTTGTTGCTAAAAGTCATATATTGTATTTCTATAGGTAGACACTTGAAAAACACCACAAGCTAACACAGACAATTACCTGTTTGCATAGGAGACCATAACAGCTTCAGTAACACTAAAGGACAAACCACACAAACCTTCATTTCAGAAGATAAGGCCACAGAAAATAATGCACTTATGTGCAAGTTGTTTCTGAATGTTCCCAAAGCTCAGGATTTGACCAGCTAACTGGCACACCTTCCCCAAAAGGGTTAATGAAAGCATTAGAGTGGTTGGTTGGTTTTTACACTGCTGTGCCAACACTTTCTGTATAAGGGCTGAAAAACATAACAGACAGTTGTGATGGGCTGGGCAAGGGTCTGATTACAGATAATATCCTCATTGTTTACTAAGCCACATCTGAGCTTCTTGCAAAGGAAGAGGTAAAGAAAGGAGCTAAGTAGGTTGTAATTCAGAAAGACAGAACTTGGCTTAATGAGAATTTTTTACTCCACATTTAATCAAGATAAGATAGATTATGAGCAGTAGGACAGTCTAGTGTGGAATATCTGCTATTAATCATACCTCAAACAAGCTCTGAGGACTTTACTAAAACCCACTGTTCACCAGCAAGTTCATCAGGAATTTAATCAAAAAAAGAACAAGTATGTGGCTTAAAAATGTGTTACATGAACAGTAAGGTTAAATATAGAACTAAAACATCAACTATTATATATGCATATAAAATCCAATACATTAAGAGCACATCTTTCAAAAACACATATGATATATCAAAATCAGATTTTGTATCTGTAAAGTGAAGGTCAGAGAAGGATCTCAGGCTATGAAACAAGCACCTTTTCTCAAGACCAGGTGAGTTGGTACCTCAAGAATCACTCCACTTTTTATCATATTATTTAAAATCCAAAGCACAGCATTTGTATTTTATTTGGAAAACCAGTACCACTCTGAGCAGGACCTCATCATGATCTGATCTGAGAGCTGCACTCTTGTTTTGATGGATAAGATTCTTGAAATTATTGTCAGCATCCCAAATGCTGTAGGAGAGCAATGATTTTTATTTGGTTTCAGTCAGAAGGGAGATTTGTGTATATTTATGACTAGACAGAAATAAATTAACCTACGGCAGTACCTGGGAGTTGACAAAGAAAGCTTCTGCAAAACTGCTGTAAATATTGGGTATATCCAGCCCAAAGAAATGGGTGTCATTGAAATACCCAAGCCAGGCAGCTCTGAAATGAGAAGCAGGGCAATGGCATCAGGAAGCACTGGGGGGAGCACACAAAATGCCCCTGGTGCTGCTCCCAGCCCTGTCACACACTGAGCAACTCTCTGCTTCCTTGGATCACCTCTGCCAGTCCCACAGCACTGCCAACACTCAGCTCCCCACTGCTATCTTGCACACCAGAGCTACAGTCACAAAAATCCATTCCTGACCCTATATATTGCTGTTACGTGGATGTTTTGGTTTAGTGTGGTTTTAAGTTTAATTTGGAGTCATCAATAATTATTGTTTAACAGCTATTGGCTTCATACCTGATGTTTTAAATCATCAAGCTGGGGCCTCACAGACCATAGGGGCACTGGGAGGAGTTCTAACACTAAAACCACAAATATCTCTGAAAAACAGAGGCACTGGAAGACCAGCATTCTCAAGCCCACTTTACTAAACTGCTTCCTTTGCCTTAATCCCTGCAAACATGATGAAAGCTCCCTTCATCTCTGACTCTGCCAAGGAGCCTTCTTGGTTCTCAGTGTTTAACTGAGGACTTAGGCTGTTAATTTTGACTGGAGCACATGTACAATCTTCTCTGTACAAATATATATATATATGTAGAGAAATATGCTACAAGTATTGCTTAAACCAGGCTCTTGATATAACTGAGGCATCATTTTTAATCATGATTAAGTAAAAAAAAAAAAAAAATTATATGGATTACATGCAGCCCTGGGCAAATATCCAGCCCATTTTGCTATTTTCTACAATATTATCCTACTCTGACACTGCACCTCACCACAAACAACATGTAGTAAACCAACCCTTGTTTTCACAATTTAGATTTATTCTATTGCACAGTCACCTTCTTATCAAATCATACTTCTAAACAGAACTTTGTGACTGAATGAAAGAAGCACCTTTTTCACACGGAAATCCTTGTAGCAATTCTGTACCCATGCAACTGTAGTGACATGGAAAATGCCAATGGACACACAGCATCCTGGGCCACCTACTTGCTGACCCACAAGAGCCATGTCTGAAGTGTGAGAAACAGCTTCATATATCTTCTTTGATTTTTTTGGCCTCCTCACTCAGATGCCAGAGGTTATGCTGCTTTTTCTTCCATGAGCATCAAGGACCAAACTGAAGTCATTGGCTTACTGTATAAATACCATGGCAATTGTGCATCCTGGTTATTATTCACTAGAACCAGAGCTAAAGTGAGAGAAAAAGCTCTGAATTCCTTTGCCAGTTACCAAAGATATCAAGGACCCCTTTCACACTTTTTTTTTTTTGTGCATGTGTGTTATTTACTTTACAGTAGTAGGAAGATCCCTTTGCATGTTCCAGATATAAGAAAGCCAAAGAAGCAATCTCAGAGTGCAAGATAGGATATTGAACTAGATTCCCTGAAGCAGAAGTCACTGGCATAGAGGTAATATTTCAGAAGGATGGAATTGATTTCTGCCCCAGTCCTTTGGCATCCTGCATTCATGAGAGCTCATATTGGATGAAAACAAGTCAATACAAGAGGCATATGAGATTTAAAAGGCTGAGGTACAGTAGGATAACAATGGATAATTTACACATCATGCTTAATAAGCAACTGCAGGAATGTCAGATTTTTCTTTTGCCCAAACCCAGTGTAATTTTCCTTTATGGTTCCAAAGTAAACTTTATAGGGTGATATCATTAAACCTAAGCCAGGCCACCAGCTCATCCTCATGCAAACCCTTGTAGTGTTTCAGTGTGTCAGGAGGCTGCCCAGCAGGACTGGACCATTTCTTGCAAGTGCACTTCATTTGCCAGTGACAGGAACAACTAAGGGGTACCCCAAATAAAAACCTGCAGAGTTTGTTCCTGGCCAGGGAGGCACCGTGGGTTCGTCTGACAGCTTCTTCCTCTGGGAGGGGCTGCACATCCTTCCTTAGAAATGCACCCATCTAAAGAATGGACAGCTTCTTCCTTGCCCAGCTGGAGGAGTTGTTGGGACACCCTGCACCAAACAGATCTTTTCTTGGACAGAACAACATGGCTGAGTATTAAAGGATGCATGCTGAAAAGGAATGTTACTGAAAGGCTATTTAATTACTTTATTATTCAAGCCCTTTTGTGTTTCTGGTTCTCCTGCAGTAAGTCTTCATCAACAGTAATTTTCTCAGTTTTCTCTCAGAATTTATATCCCAGGCAGAGAACAGAATTTGGTCTTGCTCTAATTTGTCAAAATAATCAAAAAGGTTTTTCTCTCATAAAGATCTAAGTAATAGGATTGTTCTGAATAAATTGTTAATATTTGATTTCAAGCAATCTATTAGTTCCAAATACCCACTCTTACATAAAAAGCCTTCCATTTTACCTCCTCAAGTCAGTCTATACACTAACAATGCCAAGTATTGTCAGGTTAAAGTATGAGACAAATTAACCCTCATTAAGAAAATGCACCTGCAACACAGCCTACCGACTGTGAAAAGGCAACTGCTCACTAGATTTGCATTTGTATTGTTTTCACCCCTCATTAAACAGCCCTGCTGAATTCTGCTGCTCAGCCACTGGCTGCTCCACTGTTCAGCATGAGGTATCTCTTCTAAATCATGACAATTTGGCAAAATCAAATTATTTACTCAAAAAAAGCTAGGTCTTTTTTAAAAAGTCATTACTCCTTACCCACTCCCCCTCCCCCCTCAAAAAATCCCCAAACAAACCTATAGGTAAAAAATAAAACGATAAGGAAGAAGTCTAGTGAGGTAAAATTAATTTAAGTTACAAGAATAACTTTTTAAATTTTCCTTGAGTTTATTTTGGAGTCAGGATAACAAAAAAACACAAACATAAAATACTAGATGAAAGTATGATTACAGCTTGACATAAAGGGCTGTAAAAGTAAACAAGCCACAAACTCCCAGACCTAATCCTGACAGAAATGTTTTCAAACTCAAAGACTGCTACAAAAGAGCTCTGAAGTGACTGTAGAGTCACATAATTACAGAAATATAGCACTGGATCCATTCCTTCAGCCTCCTCTGCCAAAAGAGGAATAAATCACCTGAAAGGCACAAAACCACTGTTAAGACAGAGACACCACTGCACAACTCAAACCTGGACCTTTTTCTACCTTACCTCCTCAGTGACATTCCTACATACAGCTCCAATGGGACTCTGAGGCAGTGTGGCTGATACATTTCCACTGAAAACCTAATGATTCCAAAGGCAGAGGTCTTCTCAGAAATGGGATAAAATTTCTGACTCAAATCATGCAAACATGCGAGAAAATTTCATTCATCCAGGGAGACTAACTTCAGGTGTAGAATGCTTCAGTTGTTAACCACAGCCAAATGACTCCTGTGTCCCACTCAAACACTTCAGGGTTTCTCCCTCCTCAGCTCTGTTTCCTAAAAGCTCTTATTAAATATTAATTGGAGCTGGGACTTCAATTGGAGTCTTTCACTTAGCATGCAAGTGATAATTGCCAGGCATGTAGCTATTAAAACCTGTCTCCTTGATATCACTCTTCCATTCCAACACAAGCCCAAAATCATGCCGTAGTGGTTTCTAAAAATCTCAGAGTCTACAGATGCAAAATAACATTTGCCTCTTCATGGCAGTGTTCAAAGGAGAAGTGAAAGCAGGAGATTCTCTTTGCTTTTTCAAAGACAGCTCCACAAATAGCTGGGAATTTCCCATTTCCTCACAACAAAACTGAACACCAGGCTCATCAGCACCTCCTAAGGCACAGAGAGTGCCAAAGCTCATCAGAGCCTCCAGAACCTCAGGTGCTGCCATCAGCAGTTTTGCCAGGTACATGATTGCCCAGAGCAGCACAGGAAAATCTCCACAGGTTTTTTAACCATTAAAATCATTCAAATGGATACTCTGTGCTGTGCTTTGTATTATTATTACTCCAACTGAATGCAGAATACAATTTGCTGTGGTAACACAGCCTGAGCATAACAATTGTGTGATTTAAAAGGAGTGGGGGGGAAGAAAAATCAGCTCTTCATAGCCCAGTTCACTCCAGCTTGCAGCAAGCAGTTTTGGTTTTAAATATCCAAGAAACAAATCTGCAACCTCTTCAGACAACTCTTCGCAGCAAACAGCTTATTAGTTTACCTATCCTCAGAGCCTGTGCTGGAGGTGGAGCTGAATGTTATTGAATTTTAATCCCTGTCTGGGATTACAGTGCCATACAGACTGCAGGGCTACATAATTCTCTCCCTCTCTCTGAGAAAAGGCCCCTAACCCTATAACAAGCTGACATGGAAGTATCCAAAGATACATGAAGACAAAGATTAACACTAGTCAAAAACCACCAACACTTATTTGATGTCCCCAAGTAGTTCCTCACAGTTCAGTAGCCCTTAACAAACATGCATACTCAGTTTTGAAATTCAAATACTTTTTTGCCCGAGCTTAAACTCCTTTCTGTTTGGGGAAATATTTAATCATTAAACAGATCTTGATGTTGCCTGTTGTCCAAGTTGTCTTTACACATATTTAAAATTCTGGAATCTCATTCACAATACTGTCTCAAGTCTGAATAATTCTTCCAAGTCCCAAACTGATTTTCCAAGTCGTCCCTACTTTAGCTGCCATTAGGAGATAGAGTATATTCCACAGTATACAATCCTGTCAAAAAGCCAAGTAATTTCATTCACTGAATAATTTTAAAAGCCAGAAATATCCAGCACAATCTCAAAATAGAAGAACACAAATTACAGTATTTATGAACCTTTGAAAAAAGAACAATTTCAACTTCATTAGAAAAGGACCCGTGAAATGCTGGCTTCTTGTCTCCATTCCTCCCTCCCAAAGCACAGCATTTAGTCAGCAATTTAATTAACATTCTTTCAGGCTGATAGAATATAGTTCCTATCTCACACTAAGCAAGAAAATCACCCTGCCACTAACAAAAAAAAGACCTTTTGGGCACCTCATCCACCATACAGCACCAGAGCAGGGAGCAAAAGGCCAGTAATGTAACTCAAGCATCATTTCATACCAAACAATCTTTCAGAAATTCTTAGAGGAAGAATTGCATCTAATTATCCATCCTGATAGCATGAACTGAAAACAGCCAGGTCTCAAACACTATAAATGCTCTTGAAGTAGCATCTTTCTGCAGACATGACATAATGAGATTGGCACTCTGTCCCTGGGGAGCTCAGGCAAACCATCCTGATGCATCAAGTCCTGACTCCTGCCAGCAGCACATTTGGGAATGTCATGATGCCACCTGCCCATCTGCCTGGAGGAAGGCTCCTGTGCTGCCAAACTGGTTGCTATGGGGCAGAACTGATTTCCATACAGGAACACAGGGAAAGGGAAGGTTTGCACAATGGGTGAAACACATCCTGCTGAAATCTGCTACAGCTCATTTGCAGATTTCCATATCAGGAGTTTGAAGAGTGGTTAAAGTTTTTGCAGGTGACACTGAAGAAGCACCCATCACAAGAGTGACTGGAGAGCCTCTTTCCATAAGGATTTTAAAACTGTCAACTCGAAGCAGCAGTAAGAAATTCAGAGCAAGAGCCACTTGGCTCAAAGCTTTCATAGACAGGAACACAGAAGCAAAATACACTGTCTTTTGGGTATCATGAGAGCTCAAATAAATACAACTTTAGCTCTAGATTGTCTCTATGAGCACTGAATTCTCCTGTTATGTATTAGCAGATGGCACAGTAACAAGAAGTTCCTACAGCCACTTTATTCCAACAGTTATGTTCCTGGGAACCACCTTTTTCTAAGAGGCCAAGAAAAATACCCCAAGCTATTAAAGACTAGAAAGAAGCACTTAAGAGCTACTAAGACAAGTTTTGCCTTCAGTTTCAGAAGGATGATGTTTTCTCCTTGCATTCATTAAACACAATATTACCAAGTACTTTTGAGCAAACAGGGGAAATAATCCAGCTGGTTTTCATCTATTCAAAGGGTAAAAGCTGAACAGCACACAGCAGTCACACAGGAAAGCAGTACTGACTGATGGCACAATAAATTCAGAAAACACCCTCATTTGGCCACGTTCCGTTCCTCTGACAAAAAAATTAAGAGGGAGCCAAAACAAAAGGAATCATGAAAGACCCATAACTGTTTTTCTGCTTCTTTGAAGTGTAGTGTGTACAATGGCAAAGATCATCATTCCTGGATGACTCTGAAAGTACCAGGATTCATCCACAATTTTATTTTTTTGCATACCTCTGCAGCAAAGATGTTCCATCTCCTCATTCTCCACTTACTTTTTACTTCTCCCTGCTTTTGTTTTTCTATAAAAGCTTTGCCATTTTTAAGCTAAGTCTGTCAAGTACAAAGCAGTCACAAGAGAGGTGTGTGGATTTTGTAATGTGGAGAGGAAAAAATTCCCAGGGCAAGATTTAAGGAGCACCAAATAATTCCTCTAGAGAGTTTGGCTTTCACAGATGAACCAAATAAAGTATTTAGTGATGAGAAAATCTGTGCTGTGGTGGGAGATGGTGGCTGTTGGAAATGAGAAAAAGTGAACTTATGTTATCTGTATCCAAAAAGACACAGGCTTCTCCATTATTTTACATGTAGGGAAAAAGGTCTCATCCATTGTTTACTTTGAAAAACAAACACTGTGACTTTGGAATGGGAGAAACTCCACAGCATTTTCTTTAGACTTAAGTTACTGCTCTTTAAAAGGAAATTCAATACAAGCACAGATACCTAATTACTTGTGAATCAGTCCTATATAAATATTAGACCATAAATTAGACTGGTTGAAAGCAATTTTTCTGCTTCCTAGGACTTGCTGAAAAATAAATTAGAATAAGATAGCACTGTGTCACAGCATAAAAGCCTTCATATTTTACCCAACCTGAGATAATGAAAGATTCAGATGCTTTAAATTCTCCTTGAGATTCAAGATCTTGGGAAATCCATATATAGACCCACAGACAAACTCCTCTATGTACTGCTAACAGCCCTGCTACCTTCAGAGCACTATTTTACTGAAGTAAGTGTAGTACTCAAAGGCTCCTAGTCAGGGAGAGACCCTTTCTCCCCAGCTACTGTTATTTTCAGGTAGGTCCTAAATTTAGAAGCCAGAAGAGTTGTGACAAGTTCCAAACAGATCAAAATAGATCCAGGCCCTTTTTATTTCAGATGTGTCACTTAAGTGCTGAAGCATCAGTGACAGATGGAACAAGCTGCATCAAGAGAGAAGCAACTGAACCACCAGCCTCCAGAGAGAGATTTAACTACAGACAGGCACATCTGTAGCAGGAGACTCCAAGTACCATTTGCACCACAGCATGAATCTTCATCTTGTAATGGATCTTAGCAGAACTGACACTTGGCATCACAGTGTTCTCCAAAGACCTAGGTGTTCTCACACAAAGGACTATAAATCTCCAGGATGGAAAAGAACATATTAAATAATTAATCTCCACTGGGATTTTAGTGCTGGCCACTAGCAAACTCTGTAAAGTGCTCAAGATTGATCAACAAAACTGCTTTGTTGACAGGGGAATTTGCCCTAGTGACAGCTCAGGTGCCTGTGGTACTCCAGGTAAGATTCTTTACCAAAGAAATTTGGCACAGGCTGGGGAGGAGTTGTGCAGCAGGAAGTTAAAATCACACAGTTGTGCCTTTACCTACCCACCACTACCAAGGAAACTGAAATAACTTTTTTACTCCCTTTTAAGCACATAAATACAACTTGTCTTTCCTTCTTACATGTTTACTTGATAAACACAGCTGAACACATATACCCAGTATTCATACCATGTACCTACACTGGTAGCCTGGGTTCCCCTAGAAAAGCTGAGTGGGGCTGGGCACTGAATGTATCACCAGTTAGAGTTTATCCCAGCTCAGTGTGTTGGATTAGATTTGCCCCCATCACACGTGCACAGCACTCTACTCATCACAAATGCACCTCCTTTATCCACACAACCATCCTGTTCAAAATTGAACTACAAATTCCTATGGTATCTTCCAAGATCACTCAATGAATGAAATAAGCTGTGATCATCATTATTTAATTCTACCTGAAACTGCATACTTAAGTGATACTGGGTTGGAGCAACAGCATCTTCTTAAAAGAACAAAAGGTAGAGAAGGCAATTAAAAACACCCCTTTTATATCTCCTCATCATTGCCTGTTATTTTTATCACAGTTGATGATGTCAATTATCAGGAGTTGGGTTTTTTTTTATAACATGCTGTCACCAAGATTAGAAGTGTAGCAGCAATTTTATATTCTTGTTTAGGCTATCAAGAAAAACAATATGCAAAGAAATTGTCAAAAATGGCAGTCTGCATAATGCCAACTTCAGAGAAAAGGTGATCACACAACAAATATTAAAAAAAAAATTACCAACTCTGTCCATCTCAATGAAAAATACCATTTCTAAATTAATTTAAATGGGTTTTGTACAAACAGGCTGGGTGCCTCAATCCAATCATCTTGTTTTGATACGACAGACATAACAGTTAAAGTCAGGCACAGCAGCATCTGTGTGCTTGCATTCTTAATAAAATCACTCGTAGAGGACAGAGAAGCTTTAACACATGTTAGTACTTCATTTGTGCATTCTTTAAAAAGCAGCCTAATGCACGTGGGAATTCTCCCCCAAACCCTTTCCCCTCTTTTTTTGTAAGAGGTCTCTTCCAGCAGGCTACATTTATTTAGCTGGATTGCCAATCAATATTCCAGGGCAAGGATCACTTTCACCGTGTTGCCAAGTGTCACTCATCTCCTGACACTTGACACTGATAGTAAAAATCACATTGATAAGTATCCCTGGATATGAAGGGAATACAGGGAGTAATTTCTTGGATTCTGCTGTGACATGGCATGTCACATGCTAACAACTGGACACATTTACTGATAATCTGCCTTGCTTAAACAACAGCATCATTAGCATTGGCCTTGCAGCACCAACATCACGGCACACAGAAGTATTCCTCAATCTACTTGGTTTATTATCCTGCTGATACTTTATGAAAAAAATCTCACTTCCATCAAAATTACTCTCATTAATGAGGGTAAGAGCATGCAGGTATTTGCAGAATGTGGACAGTAGGCTAAACTCCTGGGATAAGGGCTGATTTTTTTTAATTAAGTGCATGAACAGTGCAATGAAGCCTCAATTAAGATCTCCAGAGGTTACAACATCTAATGAAGGCACAGTGGTGATGTAGCTTGCCATGTGCTGTTGGCACATTAGATCCCAGCACACCAGTTAATAATTTTGATTTACAAGAACACATGCTCACTTGTGTGGGAAAGGTCTGGAGCTCAATGAATGCTGAACTGTGCACTCCACAGACTGTGGCAATATTCAAATCAAATTTCAAGGGAATTATCACACAGGAGCATCTTGGTCCATCTTCCCCACACTGCCACCTTCTCCCACCCTCTCTCTGTTTACTGGAAGTTACTGAAGCTCTGTCTCTGGAGCTGGCACCTACCACTAAAGCCTCAAATATGATGAGGCAAAGCTTATGATAATTCTAGACAAATATAATCCATTTTCACTGAAGTTACAAACCTTACACTCAAACCCTAATCTCTTTTTTTATGAGTCTGAGTAAACTATGATCAAGTATCAAAGAAACCTGGATTAAAGCTGTCCTGAAGTTCCAGTGCTAGGTCAGACTAAGTGTTTTGGGTAGAAGGATCAGAACTGAAACAGAAGCCATGCACCATTTTCATTCAGCAATTGTCACAAAGTTTTAGATTATATAAAAACTTAAACCCCAAAATAAAAGTCTAGAGCTATCTATTTGCAACCAGGAGGAAAACACCTTTCCACAGACCAAACAGACATCCAAAGCCCCACTTTCACAAAGCCCCATTAACCATATTAGGTTAAAAAAATAACAGAGCCTTGCTGGGTAAATTGCTGCTGACAGTTGGAGGTTTTCCAATGAACACGTCCTGTAAGCAACAGGGACACCTCAAATGAGAAAGATATTGGAAATCCTGCTCTGAAACAGCTGCTCTTTCCTGTGTTATCACCCACTTGGGAACTCATGCCCTTGCACAAAACAGATTTTGCATAAGTAAGCCATGTAGCTGAGTCTGGAGCATTCAGAACTGCTGAAGGCAGCTCACAGGACAGTCTCAGATGTGCCCCATTTGGCTTCCCCCTAAAACAACCTGTGCCAGCCAAGGCTTTGGCATGGAGCTGCCCACAGCCTGACATCAAACCCCCTGTAATGATTTATGATGAACTTGGAAAGGGCCAAGTTCCTCTGTTCCATCCCTCACTCTTTTGTGCACCACAGAATCTGGATAACAGGACAAATCATAGCAGAGAGGATTTTATCCTTCCTTATGAAGTATTTGCTGTCATTACTGGCATGTTCTTACCTCCATCCTTCTGGAACCACTTTCCAATTCAAGCTTCCTGTGGCTGCTTGCATCTTTTATATTTTGGCCTTTCAGTTAATTTTACCCCTGCTTTCCTGCCCTAGTGGCCTAGGAAACTGTACATTTAGCTTTGCTTATTACAGTGGCACAACTGAATGGAAGCCTCAGTCCTGTTTCCCTCTCACCCACAGCTTAAACACAATTAACTTTTCATTTGATGCATTCTTCCTGGCTGCACTCATAATGCTCCCCCAGGAAATGAGAGCCAATAAGTCCTACACAAGAGTAGAAGAGCAGGGTACTGACCAAATATTGTATAATGCTATATTATAGGCCTATGGGAAAAAAGTTAATTAAAGACCATGGAGCTCCTTTGGGAAAATGTTTCATATATTAGCTCTCACAGCAGAGCAATACAATATGAACAAACACCTCCTCTTTGGAAACTGTGAATATATCACACATTTGGGAAAAAAAACAGCAAAATTTAAGACTTTTTATTGGGTGTTAGCTACAAATCTATCTAATAAGATATACAAAGACCACACTTAATATTAACTTTAAAAAACAAAACTCTACTGTGGCCTCTATGCCACCTTCCTGAATTGGAAGCACCTTTCTTCAGCTGCTGTCCTAAGTTTTATGACAGTAATAACAATTAATAAGCATTTTTTGATAGCTCCTAATGCTTGGTGAGCACAAGAGAAGGCTCAAAGACAGACCCAGGCTTCTCAACACTCCCAGAGTAGGAGCTTCAGAAGTCTGAAGGGTTGTAATCCAGGGGCTAATTTCAGATGGTCTCTCTCCCTGCCCAAATGTCCCCAGAGGGATGCACAACATGAATATTCTGCAAGGTATTAGTCTGGAAGGTCAAGAACTAAATACTCCAATAGCCACACATTTTATGTAGAAAAGTGGGAGCTCATTGAACAGCTTATCCATTAGCACACACTTTCAAAGGAACAAGCCCAGTCTCTAAGGTCATATTAAGCAACCCTCATGGCTGGGTTTTCTTTTCCTTGTGTTATTAACTCCAGTGCTCCAGGGCAAATGACAAATCTAAGCACCTGCAACAAGTTTACAGAAATGTCAGCATTTGCACTTGAGTGCAAATAGGATGGTTGAAAATTAAGTGCAATTTTTCTGCAACAGGCCCCAGTAAAAGCCCAACTAAATTAATCCTGGTCTCTCAATCAGCTTTGATAGGCTGTAGGCATACCCAGTCTTTTAATCTTCAGCTACCATCATCAGGAAGATAGGTGTCCAAAATTGCTCTGGAAAAGCCTCTGCTTGCTTTGCTCTATATTGACAGATTACATGAGAGGAAGTCCCAAAACATCCAGACTGTAGCCAGCAGGTTTGATGACATGAGGAAATAGAGCCCAAAACAGGGATAACATGATTTGCAGAGGGGTCCAAGTCTCTACCCAGTGGGATACAGTCCCTGAGCACCCCAGTTATCACTGCTCACTGGGCCAGTAGCTCTCCCAGACACATCCCAACCAGAGAAAATTACACAATGAAAAGTTGGTAGCACAGAGACCTGTGAAGCTGGGGTCTTCAGCTACATGCACCTGCTTCTAACCTTGGGCAGTTCAGTGTTTACATTTCACCTTAAAGTTTCAAAATCCAAGGCAGAAACATTAATGTGGAAGCTGAACTCTGAAGCTTTTTTTTCAGTGCAAGTGAAAAACAATTGGAAAATGACCACATAAAAATGAAGCCTGAGGTTCAATTGTGTAATTGACACTAACATTTGCAATTCATATTCAGTTCACATTCAACATGTAACTTTCTGTTGATACTTAAGTACCAGCACTCACTGGCTCTTGCAAAAAAAAAAATAAATTCTGTGTACAGTTCCCCCTACCCATACTTCTTTTCACCAATTTACCCTAGAACATTTTGTCTGAATAAGTATTCTAGAGAATAAAGAAGGATAATATGATCTGCCAGGCTACTGCCAAATTGTCACACCTCCCAAATCATAAATCAGAGCTTTATTCTGTAGGCAATGGTGCCAGCCCCAATAGAGAGGTCAGCTCCCAGCACTCAGGAACAGAGCAGTGGGCAGGTCAGCTCAAAGGAATTTCCTCCTTGGTATTTGTTTTGAGACTTTAAAAAAGCAAAACTATCCACACACAAACCCTGTATAATCATACACATGTTCTTTTTCTGGTTCTTAAACCTCTGCAACTGAGCCACCCACGAATTGGAATAAGAGTCATTTGTCTAGCTGAGTTTTAGTGGAATACACAAGACAGACACAACCTCTGTAATAAAAATAAATGTGTATATTCATTATGTTGAAAATTTTAACTTTAAGCTTTAACTATAAGCTCCTCTCAGAACAGTGTAATTGTATCTATGATTTACCAGGCAACATATTGCTACTTACTTTTTTAATTACAGGCACCTTTTCCATTGCTCAAACCATTGTTTCTCAAAAATAATCTCACATGGAAGCAGTAATAAGCACAAAATGATGTTTCATTAAGACCACTAAAGAACTTTTATTAGCAGTTCCATCAGATTTAAGTAGCATCTTTATTATGTGTGTGTGCATATGTATAACCTGTGTCAGATTTGTCAGCTTTTGATGGATGTTTTCATTCTCAGTGTTATTATTACCCTTATATAGTAACACTGGCAGCAGGGACCTATGGTTTATTAAACCTTATGTTGCATCTGCCACAATGCCCTAGGGCTGGAGTATAGTCATCTATTCCAAACATTATTCCTTGCAATTACACTTAATTGTTAACTGTATCTGTTCAGTATCACTTACATTTGACTGTTGCTGTTCTGAGATTCTCTTCTGATGGGCTGTGCTCGAGCTCCCAGGGAGTTAATGGCATTCTACAGATCCTTAGAACTGAAACACAAAGTAAAAAAAATTGCATTAATATTGCTAATAGTGGGATAAAATCAGTGATAACAGAAAACAGCATGGTTCTGAAATCTTTTGGTCCCATGTTTTAGATGCAGCAGGTTAAAAGTTTGACTTGGTACTGACATGAGGTGGCAAAACCAGAATGGCAGGACCAGGCACCCAGTCCTGAGAGTCTGGGCCACCCAGCAGCATCCTCCTGCATCCTACAAATTGTCAAGCGAAAGAAAAACCTAATGAGATGAAGTCTGAGGTTTTCAGTAACACATCACAATCAATGTTTGAGGAAATGCCCACCCTTGGTGAGCACAGACTCAAAAAGGAGGGAAGGGATCCTGCCTATCATGAAGTGACAACTCCAAAAGAATAAAAGCAAGAATACACTGGCTGCTGCATTGTTTCTGATCACATATTCCCTAAAGCCAGCTTCTCACAGGAGAGAACTTACTTGAGGTATTCTTAACACTCAAGAAGCACAAAATTAGCCTGTCAAGTGTCAGCAAAAGGCAAAGCACAGAAGCTGTGTGCTGAGCAGTCCTACAAGAAATAATGCAAAGAGCACCCACTCCTCCCCAGAACAGCCAACTTCAAACTTCAATGCAAAGGAAACAACCAAGAAGGTAAAGTCAGCATATCCTGTGTTTGAGCAGAGGTCAAAGTGCTGCTTTGCAGCAGCAGAATATTCTCACTCCTCACTGCATCTGGCAGCTTAGTCTGAAAGGGTGAGAAGAACAGAGCTTGGCACCAAAACCACCAGGACCTGAGGCACCAAAACCACCAGGACCTGAGGCACCAAAACCACCAGGACCTGAGGCACCAAAACCACCAGGACCTGAGGCACCAAAACCACCAGGACCTGAGGCACCAAAACCACCAGGACCTGAGGCACTGCACAGAAGGTTTTTTATTTGCAAAGTTCTCGCAAGCCAAGCAGCAAGAAGAGGAAAGAGTGGAAATAACCAATATTTGCTCTCATCAAGCCATGAGCTAGGTAAGCTCATACCTGAGGTACAGCAAAGAATCAGCATAAGCCAGCAGCATGGAAACAAGCACCTGCCACTGTCAAATTACTTGAAGTTATGCTTAAGGGTTGACTGATGCACTTTTAACATCAAACAATATTAAGCTTGGAAGCTCCATGATAGAGTTCTCATTCACCACTCTCAGTTTGCAAATCAACCAGTGTGAGATTAATTAATACAGAAGCTGTCAAGGTGTCTTTGTACAATTATTGTTCCACAGCAATTAGGAAGATTATTTTCTTAAAAGACAATTGCTAAGCCTGTTACCAATAATAAATCAAGTTCTCTTTCACAAATTTGTTAATCTTGAACACAGACACTGCATAGACATTCATGTACATTTCTGAATATGCTTGCCTTATTGAACACAAAGTTGAAAGGCAAGTTTTGAGTTTTCATATTTAGAAAAAAAGAAAAGTACTTTGTTGTAGTATCAGAAGGATTTTAGTGGCCTCCTGAAAATAAAGGGAATAATTAAATAATTAAATTCATAGGAACAGACAAGCAAAGAGGGTCTAAAAAAATATCAAGAGACTGAAAGCATAAATCATGATTACAACCCATATAATCTTTGACCTACACACAAGCTACAAGGTTCAAAGGTGGCATTGCATTATGTATTTATTGCTTGCCTGGGCCATTATTCACCAGTCTTCATTTTAAGAGGTAGGTATGATGGGAGTCTCATACAGGGAAGAATACATCATAAAATCTTCCACATAAAGGAGGGTACAGCTAATTTATCTTGTGTTGCCTTTCCCTCAATTTATGGCATGGCAGCTTTCTACAAAATGAAGATTCACAATACAAGGCAAGAAAAAAGTGAAGCCATTCCCAGAGCAGCCTTTGCATCTACCAGAGTTCTCAGAAGACCTGCTCATCATATTGACAAATAAAAAATGGCATTTCATACCATGAGGACAGCAGACACATGGGCAGCAAAGCACAGAGCTATTCCCATGCCACTCCAACCACATACTGACACCTCTCCAGTGATTAACACCAGGCTGGAGCAATCTGCCCCTTTGGACATCAGGATCAGGTTGCCAAGCACTCGCATGAGTACCTCCTGGTGTGTCAGAGCAAAGGCACCCCAAAACACATCCAAAATGTTAATTCAGTCATTCTGCTGTCTTGTTCCCTTCCTCCTGTGCATTTCTGACAGCACCCTGCTTTTAGTGAGCAGAGACTCTGACAAGGTTAAAGTTTCCTATATATTGATAGGGAATCCAGCAGTGGTTCCAGGGATTTCGACAACTGTGCTGGTTCTGCCCATTTGTTCTAGAGCTTCAAAATTTACAAAGGTCTCTGGGCCATGCTGGAGAAGTTACACCTTTGGAAAGCATGAAAAGAGCAACGTGAAATTAAGAGCAGATTTTCAGAACACACAGATCTAGAAAGACAGGAATGCTACGAGATCCAATAGATTCCAACAGGGAAACCCAGTGTTGATTAAAGTAAATCCCTAACCAAAGGGTCATGCATCTTGTGATGTTCCCCAAATGGAATTGTGTACCTTGAAATAACAGCAGTGTGATGCTCAGCTTTTGATAACTTGTTTTCAGAGCTCATTTTCAAAAGCCAGCCAGAGACTTTTTTTCAAGTTGCCTCACATACAAAGAGCAAGGTGATTTCTTTGACTATATCCCATGCAACACAGGGCTGGTTTAACTGCCTAAAGCCACGAAGTTGTCTCACTAGGAAAAACTGGATCCTAACCATTCCTTTGCCAGTATTCAGCTTTGTTCTCTAAGACAAGAAAACTACACAGCAGACACCCTAATGCACAACGTTCAAAAAGAACATTTAAAAATATTGCAACTTATGCATGAACATGCATTTGGTTTCTTCTGTATTCAACTCCAAAAGAGGAAGCAATTTCTGAAAAATTCAGTTTTGCTGCATGTTTCCTGGCATAGTTATCTAACGTGTCCTCAGGCAGCTATTTGTAGTATTTACATTTTTTACCAACTTATCAAGAGAAAAATCCAATTGTTCCTAATGACAGTCACACTGTGTGTCTCCTATTTTCATATATGGGGAAGTGTTAATTATCCATTTGTAGTAATTAAGGCACTGATGTTATATGAACCCAAAAGACAACTTCATTAAGCAAAAAAAGTTGTTTTCTGAACCACAAAAATATTTAAAAATAAAAACTCAGTTAGAACATGCAGCTGCATGCTTCCTAAAGAACAGTCTGAGGCTGACATGGAGAAGAGTCCATACGGTTCTTCTAATACCTCAGTTGTAGCGCAGTGAATATTTCTAACCTCCAGCAGGCCTTTTAGAGGAAAATGGGTCTTCCTTCTACCTGCTCTCACTGCTCAGTGTGGACATTCCCCTTTGCAAAAGCCTTGAAAAATTCACATTCATACTAACATTTTACTATCTCATAGGCATCATCCACACCACCTCTCTCACTGACAGCTGGGTTGGGTGCACAGCTCTGCTTCACACAGGAAGGAGACAGGAGCTTCACATCACATTATTCCTCCCTTTACAGTCAGGTGATTATGATTTATATTTCTAAACCAACCTTCACTTAGATATATTTATGTACTGGGCCGTGATAGAGTCACATCTTCAGAAAAAAAAAAAAAACAAACCCACCACTCTTACTCTTAAGCTAGAGATAAAAATCACACCTGCTTTGCCTCAAATGCTCAGCATGGTACTGCCAGTAACAGTACTTAGGAACATAACTGCTCAAATTATTTGCTATAATGGTGCCACACTATAGTTCCCAGAAGAATTGGAATTGCTGAAAGCTACAGTCTCCACAAGGAACAAAATGCAAGTGTAGTGCTCACATGAAATGCATGAGGCTTCTGTTCTCCAGGGAATAGTTTCCTCCTGTGATAATGCTAAACATAAAAGACATTGAGTTTTAGAAGGGATGAAAATAAAAATGGTGTGAATAAATGATTATATAAAAATGCACAGTCAGGACATCTACTACATATGTAAGACCATAAAATTTAACTATCTCACTTCATGGCTATAGCAGAAAGCTATTGTCCATTTGTAATCTCAGGTATTGGCCCTGATCATCTACAACGATCACATCCTGAGCAGTGTATTTCATTATTTAATGGAAAATTAGATAGAGTTAATTTAGAAGTAAGCTGTCACTTGTGGGGGATGCAATGAGAAGACTGGCTCAGTCAATTGGAATGCTGTTTGTTTTCCCTTTGCATTTGAAGACTCATTTCCATCACTTGCACCATTACCAAGAATTTAGAACAAAGGACAAGTGCTCCTGCAGAAAAAGCCTTTAGCTTTAGTTTATACTTAGTGGCCTCCCATGCAAGTTGCTGCCTCTCTTCCTCCCAGTCTCTGCTTCAGCTGGAAATTCAGAGGTAATGGCCATGCTAGAGATAATACAGGGCAAGTTATCAGGCAAGGAATACATTTATAAGCATGCTACTGACACATGCTTTGCCACGACACAAGATCTTAGCTGTATTTTTAATAAGGGTTCTAGCATCTTGTTTTCTAGGAAAACAGTAACAATTTAAAAGAAATAGGAAAATTAGTATGGCTCAACTTGCAGTCTGCAACTGAAATACATCATAAAGCCTTCCTTCAAATGGAGAGCTGCTCTTAGAAAACCCTATTTTACATAGATTAGCAAAACAGACATATGGGCAGAGGTAAAATGCCCTTAACAAGTTTCTCTGCTACAGCTTGATTCAGCAAAGCACTTCAAGCCCACGAGCTTTGCTGAATCAGAGCCCAGAAGTGACACCCCCTTTGACAGCTTCCTTAGAACTGTTAGAAGCTAACCCACTCGTGGGGACCTCTCACCTCCCTCACCATGGAACAGACACGGGGTACTATGGACCCCTGCAGTGCTGTGGGAGTTCATCTCACTGGGAAGAGCATCTGTTTGCAAACAGCATGCAGCAGGTGATGCACATGGCTCATCCACTGCAGTCTGATCCAGCACAAACAGATGAAAATTAACATGACTCTTAACTGCTAACCAAGGATTAAGGAGCTCCTGTTTAAAAAAAAAAAAAAAAATCACTGAACAGCTTCCTTAGAAGTAAAAGCTGCCCAATTCTTTCTTGATAGTATTTCACTACCACCATAACTACCTGTTCCACTACATGGTGCCAGAATTGGTTATTTTGACAAGCAGAGATATTTCAGCTAGCTGTGTAGCGACTGCAAATTATTTGTATTCTCCATGGTGTTATCTACTGCAGGTGTACACTGAAGGAATTCAACTGGTGGAACGGGTCCCTAAAAAATTCTGAAGCATGACAGTGTTCAAATGAATCAGCCCTAGTATCTGAATTTTTCATTTAAAAAGAAAAAAACCTTTTCAGACAAACATCACCTGTGAACTGTGCTGCCTGTGCACATAGAAAGATACAACATTTCCCCCCATTCCTCCCCCTCTCCCTTCTGTCATCCCAATAGTCAGTTCTGTCCAGCAGGTTACTTCCACAAAGGGGAGAGGTTTAGGGTGACAAACACTTGCCTGGGACACCATACTGGGTGTGCAGGATGCAGTTCTTTGCTCCCAGCTGTGTGCCCCACTTCCTCTCTCAGCCCAGGAGGCTGGAAGGCAGAAAGGGGCAGTTCAGTAGCTGATGCTCATGTCAGTAATGACTGTCTGACTGCTGCCAGCTGCTTTGACCCTAGGCACCCAGCTCTACAAACATCCCATAACTCTGGAGCTGCTGTTGTCCTCTAGCTATGTCAAACATGCCCCAAATCTGCCTTTCAGCCAAGAGTCTATTGTTCCTTTCCATGATATTCCCTCTGACAGACCCAGTCAGCTCATCTGGGTCACTGCTGCTCTGCACCCCTCCCTGCCAGCCCCCCAGTGCTCCCCAGTACAGCCCCACAAGGGCTGGTGGCAGCAGCTGGGCTCCCCAGCACCCCTCACTTCCAGTCATGATGCTAAGGGTAGAAATTTTCAGTCTGGACTGATACAGTCTCTGCAATTCATAGAACTTCAAGTCTGCTTCTTAAAGAGCACTAATACTGTCAGATGTGCTTCCCATTCCCACAGCAAGATTTTAAAATTAAAAAAAAAACCAAAACCACAACACTATTGGACCAGTCACTAACCATCAAACATTACTTTTCATAGTCTAAAGGGGTGATTTATAGAGATCTATGGGAGGACATAACACCATGACCTACAGCTTAACATTGGCAACCAACACATGCAACACTTGCCCAAAGCCCCAGCTCATGGCAGTTGCCCCTCACTAGATGGCTGAAGCCACCATGCACAGACTGGAGCTCCATTCCCTCCACTATCCCTTAATACCTGCCCAGATATAGCACTCTGTGCTATCATTTTTATGAAATACTAAAAAATACTAGTTCACTGAATGTGGGATTTACTGTAACACATAAAAGTAAAATGACAGTGAAGTCATCCACATAAATTACAGGAGAAGCCCTGTAATCTGGGCTGTATCAATGCTGTGTTTTCTTTCATGTCAATGTCTCATTCTTCACCTTCTTTGAAGTATAATAAATTACCATTATTGCTAAATATTTATATTCAGATCTGCAGTCAAGATACTGACAGCCAATATAAGTCTTCCAAAAAAACATTCCCATCTTCAAGACAAACATTTATCATCCATGCCTTTCTAAAACCTTTTTGGGAATGGTTTTTAGGTTTATCTTTATACTCGTCTCAGCAACTTTTAGATAAGAAAAAAAGAGACCAAATTAGGACTGTGGTAGCCACATACATACTAGCTAAAATCAATAGCTTTAATTTTCACATTTAAACCTACAATTTTTGTTCGACAGGCTCAGCAGGTTTTAATGCACACAACAATTTACTATTACTGTTTTAATTGTTTTTAGTCAATCACTTTTATTGCTTCTCTGCATCTGACTAAACAAATTAGTAGAGCTATGTTCATAAATGATTACTTTGTGAAATGGCTTGATGGATACATTTGCCAGTTTCACCTTCAATTACTGCCACCATTAGTAATATTTATATCAAAAGGTACATTTATCCAGGTTTTATAATTAAGTGAGCAACAGGAGCAGTAATGGAAAAAAAAAATAAATTCATGAGCTCCGTAGTATCACACTCCATCTTCCCAATGTTTTTTTTCCCCCCAGGCCAACTGGCCAACTGAAAACAAGACCTGCCTGCACAGATGACTGAAAAAAACCATTCCTGGATCACAGGAAGACAGTCTGCATGCTTCCTGCATGATCTTTTGGTTGAGGGACAACATATAGAAATACTTAACTAAGTGGTCAGGGTGCCATCCAGGCATGAGACCTGGATTAAATTCCTTGTTCTGTCCCATTAGACATGGGCAGTAAATCCAAACTCCAGAAGAGCCTTAGAGCTCCCTCCTTGTGCCACCAAACTGCTTCTGGGCCAGATGGAGGTGGGTCAGGAACAGGACTTAGCTTGAACACAATTTGCAGCAGGGCCTCTTCCCTTCAGCAGAGGAAAATTAGGAAAAGAATACATTTTCCAAATCAAAAACATGATAAAATTGCCACAAAATGGGAAATAGCAGGAAAGCCTGCCTTTATGAATGCCAGGAAGGCTTAGTCTTCACTGACCCAGCCTTTCCCATGCTATGCACAGATGTGGGGATCCAAAATAAGATTGAGCTCTCATAACAGTTCTGCTATTGCTAACTCAAAACATCAGAATTTAACTCCACAGTTTTTCCCCAGTTAAGGCATCAAGTGAGCTACAGCTACTGGGCAAGTGTAATTCACCAAGAGCAGAGGCTGCTGTTCAATATTACTTCCATATATACATTATTTAGGAGGCTTGACCCAAAAAGCATTTTCAGGCAAACCAGAGAGGTCTCAGCAGGGCTCTTCCACACAACACGTGGTGCATTTATTCACTGAAGAGATCCCAAATCACTGGGTGAAACCCAGGGTTCATCTGATGACTCTTCAGCTCTTCTGTCCAAATTTAAAAGAATGATGTTCACCTGACTAACAGGAACACAGATCCCACACACACAAGGGACAACCTACACTAGATACAAGGAGCTTCACTCAAGATGCTCAAACCCTGGACTCCAGACCTTCTACCAAACTCCTGTCTAATCCTGTTTTATCATCTTATGTAAAGAGAGAAAACACCATAGTAACAAAAGTGAAAGTTAAAGCCTCTTTCTCCACAGGCTCCAGAGCCAGACTCCCTCTGGCAAGAAACTCTTGAATACTTTTCTTCAGTGTGTTTTAGGAGGCAGACTGGAGATGATCACAGAGAATGGCCTCCAGCCACTGCTCAAGCCTTTCAGTAAGATCAGAGTTTGAACACCTTTACAGCTGAGGAAAAGAATTTTTCTTCTACCCTCTGGACATGTTATTTAATTTAACCTTTCAAATAGCTCAAGCCTATTGCACAAGGAACACTTTCCTTAGAAAGGAAGGGCTTGCTTTTGATCCAGGCAGGCAGGGGAACCCTAAATTCAGTTCTTCTACCTCCCAAATGGGATCATAATTTTTACTCCTTTCTCCTCCAGCTACAGACCCCCCTTAAAGATCTCCCTCCTTCCACTGTACCCTGTTTTGGGGTTCTTGGGTTTTTTTTAAGTTTCTGGAAGCTAAAGAGGACTGAAGTGCACATCTCAGAGATGTTAGGCCACCAACACCAAGTAGAAGAGGGTGCTTCCTCCTTCCAGGGTCTAAGCCCCATGGGCTGCATGTGGGTTCAGTGACAGAGTGCTGCAGGGCCTGCCCCATTCAGCCTCATTCCATCCAGCTGGCTCTGCAGACATGCCAAGGTGCACTCCTTCAGTGGACAGCTAAGTGCTTCATCCACAGCTAACATTCCCAAGGTGGGAATTCTGTGGATCAGAAAAACATAGCTTATGATTTTTGTGAGTCTACCCACCCCTCTCATCATGCTTAAACACCTTGCCTTGCAAGTAAATACTACTCAAAGCTCTCCTCCCCATGTTTATAGAGTGTTCTTTTTCCTCAGGTAGTCACAAGTGTAGCAAACTGGCAGTTGTTGCTTCCACACAAAAGCCAAAAATGGTTCTGTGCTGGTCAAAACTGCTGACATCAAATTAGTTTTTCATTTGCTATTTCCACATAATACCACTCAGATTTGATTTAAACCTTCATTGAACACATCCACAGCAATAGTCTGGCTCTTCAGCTGGAGGAAACTGATAAACTGTGTAGAGTGGGAGAAAGGCTTTTTACTATTCTTTTAGACACCTGCATTTTATATAAAAGAACACTGATGTCTGGCTGAGGCTGCTAGGTAGTTCATGAATATAAACCATACACATTAATTCTTTTGGTCCTTAAGCTAGCAAGCCTACATTCTGTTAAAAAAAAAAAATTAAAAGCTTGTATAACAACAACGTGTCTTACTACACATGTCACCCGTAAGGAATAAACCTGTTATTTCCCAAGGTTTGCTCAAAAATATCATTGGGATTTTAGTATTTCAATATTCTCAAATAAGTTCTCTAGCCTAAACAGATGCCATTTTTATTTTAGGTACCTTGCTATCAAACAGATACTTGGCCTATCTGCACTTTTCACCAACCCACCCCTTGCTCCCCCCTGCAGTGGGGCAGCACAGCTTTTCTACAATCCTGGGGTTTTTATCATCAGGCAGGACAGCACTCACCAAAATGTCAAACTGAGGACAGCCACCTTGCTTGGCCAGCTTACCACAGAGCATGGCTGTGTCCAGGACTACAATGAAGAGCTAAACCTGAAAAATAAAGGCTAAATAAACAAAACTGTCACAGCTTACCTGAGGTGGTGCCACTCTGGGCAGAGATCTGCAGGAAGAACAGATAAAGCCAGAGGTGGCAAGAGCATCTCCACCCACAGCCAAATACATCCATTTGGATCCAACAGAGCCAGCCCTCTCCCATCAGAAGAGAGAACCACAGTCACAACAAAGCCTGGGCACATCTGTATTCCTGCAGAAAAGGGTGAGCAAGATCTAAACTCTGGGCCCTTCGAGGCAGCAGTATCTGCTCATTTTTTAAGTGGCTTTGAAATGGTAACAAGCTAGAGAAAAAAAAACAACCCTACTCATTTGTTTTTCTGCAGGCCAGCACTCTGGGATGCTGACCCACAGAACCCTTTGCTGAGTGATTAAAATGGTATCCAAGGGTGAGGCTGAATTGCTTTGTACAAGACACACATGTACTGCTGGACTGACTCATTAGAAGCTTTCATATGTCCCAGCTACAGTACAGTGAATGCTTCCATCAACTAATAACAATTTCATCAGCACTGATGAAGAATTAGTGGCACAGTAGGATTTCACAGACCAATTTTCAAATATGGGCAAGGTACTCCTTACTGCATTTAAGACTGAAGTAGCCAGCATGATACAGCTGATCAAGATCATCTGAAAGCTTTAAGTGATAATATATTTTTAAGTGACAATATATTGACAACGTTCCCTCCACACACACATACTGCTCTGAAAAAAATCCCACAGTTTCTCTACAAATAAGATCACACTTTGCATGGAGAGATAAGATCTGTTGAAACACTGTTCAACATGACTTGTTCTACAATAATACCTGGAGATCCCAACCAACATCAGGCCTTATTGTGGCAGAAACACCATGCAGAAAAAGCCTGGAGATCCCTGTCAATATAGCCTAAAAAGACAGGATAAGCAGGTAGCAGGCAAACAAAAAAAAAAATAGGTTGCCCCAGGTGACATGGAAAGCATGCATCAAAACCAAGCAGCACATAAAGAGCTCTTGATTCCCAGTTCAGTGCCTTGCCTCCAAGATCACCCTTTCTTAGTCAAAATTAAAAACAAACAAACAACCTTTAAAAATATGCACAAGGCACCAGCCTACAGCATGACTATCAGGAGTGATTTTTAATTGCCCTTTGAGGAAGCAGAGCTGCCCCATGGATCAGCCTGGCTCATGGGCTTAAGCTGGGGACAGAAATCAACACGACAACTTGAAGTTTGACAAGTTCACTATTTGGCACAATTCTCCCTTCCATCTCCTCTTCCTAGAATGGAAATCCTGATATCATATACTATACCAAGCTTAAACATTCAACATTCTTTTACAGAGCTGTTACAGGGTGTATTCCCAACACATACATAAATATATCAGGAATGCATTCTGCTTTCTTCCCTTCACAGAGCTAGCTAGCAAGGCAGCACAGGTGCACCACAGTTCGCTTTAAACTAGCCAACAGAAAGGAAAAAGAATCACAGCCAAGCTATAAATCATATCAGCCCACTGCAATTAAACACATTCAAACCCTAAACCCCAGAAAACAGACTTTGTAACGACACAATTGCTGACTGCATCTCCCAAATACTCCATTGCTGCCCTTCAAACGTGCTTCCCATTAACAAGCACACAGAAGCTGCTTTGCTGCCAGTTCCCCCACTCATGGCACATTTTATTGACAAAATGCAGCTGAGCCACCTAAAGCAATTTCAGCTACAGAATAACCTTTCACACAAGATGTTAACCAGCTTCTCCATCCATTTGCAGCAGATTTAGATTAGCAAACACCACACAGACACATTCAGATCCTTTGAACAGCCTCACACCAGTTGATGGCTAAGGACAGAGTCAAGTTACATTTCATGCCTTGGGCCCTGGGAAGCAAAGCCTTGCTACTTAGAAATTAAGGAGTTTGGATTCCAACTCTGCCACAAATTGTCTGAGCTACATATACCTTTCAGCCCTCCACCTCCAGTTTCCCCTTCCTTTGCCTCTTACAGCCCTTCCACATCAGTTTCCTCTTTACACTTCTACAAGAATTGCCTTTACTTAAATAATGCTGTTAAAAAAAAAGTTGCTCAGTCTTCTCACAAGCTTAAAAAAGTTTCAGACACACCCAAGCACATCTAGAGTGCAACCACTGGCACTGGAGTGGCTGCTTGCACCAACTAGCCAGCCAAAGACAGGCCATAGACAACTTCACCATCAAATAAGCATTTTTGTTTTTAAAAGCAACAGACAGCAACATAAACTTGCATTTCTCAACAATGCAATTCTATAAATAGTTTGCTCTGTATTATTTATGTAACAAAACACATATCTTAAAACATTCCAAGACTTGGAGCTCCACATTGAAGTCTGCTAAGAAGAGAAAGCTTCAAAAACTACCTTTTTTTCAGGGTTAATCTGTAATTCTGTCAAGACTGTCCCTCGAGCAAGTTTGCCTGATCAAAGATCATAGGGCTGACCTCAGATTTCATCCACAGATCACTCCAAGTGCCAGTTTGCTACCAGCTGCTCTCCACATCTGTCCAGTTCAGGCTGCACTAACACACAACAAGCACTTCTCTTTTCATCCATTTTAAAGCAAGGAGGGGGAGAGTCTTCAATCTGAAACTCTGGTCAGACCAAAATTACTCAGCTCAAATAATTTCAGAGATGGACTTCTTGCTGTTTTCCTCCTTAGCAAAGGGGACACCTCCTGCACTACTAGAGAGCAGACACTCTTCCTCACACCACCACCTCCTCACAGGGCACCACACTGCCAAGGACAAGAGACCCAAGTTAAAATCTCCCCTTTGTCAGAAGGCACCTGACAGCATGCCTAAATTTATGAGGTGGTCTATACTTACAACTCCCTCTCCTTCTAAAAACCCCATCTTTCATTCATTAGGTCACTGCTCCAGCCAACTTGTTAATGCATCAGCTCTCACCACATCACACTGCTTTCCTTCTGGTTAAAAACAATTATACTGAATAGAGAAATTAAAAAAAATAAATAAATAAAAATTAAACTCTACTAAAAGAAAGAGAATGCCACCACAAAGCACTTAACCTTACCTGCAGAGAAGCAGCAAAAACCCAAGCAACAGACTCAGAGAACATGTGGCCCAACCTCTTTTTATCCTTCTCCTCTACTGCTACACTGATGAGTCTAAATCACCACCAGCTGACACACACTCCAGCTGAGATAAATGAGATGTTAATTATGAAGACCCCTCCTGCACACTCACCTGAAGGGTTGCTTTCAAAGCTTTTCAGTTTTTAGTTTTATTTGTGTTATTATAGAAACCTGTGAGTAGCCAGCTTTATAAACAGGTGGGAGTTTATTGCCAGGCACTGCAAAAGATCCATCTATATACTGACCCTCTTGGGAAGACTTCTGACGAACGTGCAAAGATTAGGTTAATATTTTTCATTAAATTCTTAAACTTCATTTTATTATTTAACAATGATGTAAGGATTTAAGACTATATAAAGGTGAAAATCTCACTATAAACATTTTAAATGGATGAGAAGGAAATATTTGTGTTTAAAAGCTGGTTGTTTAGCAACTGCAGAGTAACTTAGTTCTCAGAGGTCTCATCTCCCCATATTCATATACAGGTTTCAAAACAGCTCTGTGTGCCTTTAGAAGGTATTCACCCTGACTGCAAAAAGCCAAAGGCTTCTGTGAACCAACAGAGTCCTGCAATAATGCCTTTAAGATCACACAGTGAAGAAGTCTGTTTTCTGTGGGGTATTTCAGCCCTGGTAGTGCCAGATCCCTAAGCAGAAGCTCTGCACCTAGTTTGAGTCTCTGCCACACACAGGCCCCTTTGAACACATATATTTAAACAAGATAGCCAAGACCTGTAGTCAGAAAAAGAGATCTGAAGGGCCTTTGGTGCATGGAGCACAGCTCTTTGACTGAGTTGAAATTCAAAGAGACTGCAGAAAGGAATAAATAATCAAAAGAACAGAAGTAGAAAGAGGCTGTTAAGATTCCAAGAGGCAGACATCTATTCTAATATTCCTAGAATATCAGAGCACCAAGAAAACAAGGCATTTCTTTTGTTTAAAGCAGTTTTTGCTGTATCCTATTGCATAGAAATAAGTGTCTTGTAATAATAGAAGGTTTTTTTTATTGTCCTTTTAATTTGTTCCTAGTTGGAGAGAATATTCCGTGTAAGTCCAGAAAGAAAAAGAGCAAGTTTGTGCAGCACCAAATAGCCCAATGGTCAGAGCAGTCACCCTGGAAGGGAAAAGACATGTGTTAACTCCCAGGTTGTTCAGGGTTTTCCATAAATCACTTCTTGAGTAAAACATGCAGTGCAGACAGTCCAGGGACTGTTGTTGTGTGAGGCCATATCCTGGTGTGGTAATTGCATGGAGAGAGGCCCATGTAAACAGGGACAGTCACTCCTTGCTAAGATTCCCAGGAAAATGAGTGATGCCAGGAGAAAATGGGAGTCTCTGTCTGCCTCATGAACAGTCATTACCATGACAGAGAACTCAGCCTCCCTATCACCTGTACAAATGGATAATGAAATGCAACACAGGAGTTAAGAGCACCTGAAGCCATTGGGAGAAGGTCTTTGAGAAATCTGGGTGAGCAATTCCAGCACACCACTTCTCCACCACTTGAGATGACCACTGTGGCCATCTAAATCCGTGACTCCTTTTCCTGAACACCATGGACAAAGCAAACAGAAGAAGCCACTTCTCAGTGCAGCACAGAGGGTTGAAAAGCTTTCTCAGGCTGGTTTCCTGAGACCTCTTCCACTTCCACAGTCTTACTGCAACAGTTTGTGGATTTGGAGGACTGCAGAGAGGAAAATCACAGCGGGGTTTAGGGGCTGGGAAACTGTGCAATTGACAAGCAGGACACTTGCAATGGGATCCCTGACAAGATCAGTTCTGCTCCAGAACAAAGTATTTAACTCAACCTGTTGAAACCTGCAGGGACAGTAATGAAGTCACTGAACTTTCTAGCTTTGGACAGAGAAAAAAAATTGTGCAACGCTCATCTTTCAACCCCATATCCCTGGAACATCCCCAGTGCCAGTTTTACTGTATCCTAATTTCTGTTTATTGTAAAGCTCCACCTCCTGGAGCCTCGGAATTAGTGCAGAAACAGCTCTGCTTTCCCTGGAAACAAGGGTGCAGGATGTAGAGGGAAGTTTGCAAAGGTGCAAATCCTAAAGGGACAGGATTTAAAGTTGGAAAAATATCCCTGGATTTTTAGTTTAAAAACAAACAAATAAACAAATAAATTAATTAAAATAAAAATAATAATAAAAACAAACAAACAAAGTGAAACAAACAAAGCAAAACAAACAAAAAAGTGAAACAAACAAAACCAAACAAACAAATAAAGCCAAAAAAACCCAAACAAACAAAAAAACAAAGCAAACAAACAAACAAAACCCAAAGAAAAAACCCCACTTTAATTTGTAAGCTCATCTCCTGATCTGGGGTAAGTCAGTTTGATTTCTCAGCCCCTGAGAGCAGGCTGTGTGTGTGACAGGGTTGCTGCAGGAAGGCTCCTGACCTTTCCACCACCATTTCACAGCGCACCTCAGACACTCTCCTCAGCGCCGCCTCACACTTTTTTTTTTTTTCTCCAGCTGCCTGCCCCTGGGACACGACCCCGGCTCGGCTATGGAGTCCTCCCCGTCCCCGGTACACAACCCCGCGGCTGGGCTGTAGGCAGCGGCTGTTCCCCGGGACCGGGACACGTCAGGCGGTGCCTCAGGCGGTGCCGCCCCCCCTGCCCTCTCCTCCGCCGCGGTTCCTCAGCGCCTCCGCACGACACAAAATGGCGCCGCAGCCGCGCGTTCGCCAGGCGGCAGCGACCTCTGCCGCTGCGCCTCGAGCCGCCCCGTGCGGGCATGGAGAGAGCCCGGGCCCGGGAACTGCCCCCATCCCGGGAATTCCTCCCGTCCCGGGAACTGCTCCCATCCCGGGGTCTGCTCTGATTCCAGGGACTCCCCCGATCCCGGGGACTCCTCCAACCCCGGGGTCTCTCCCGATCCCGGGGTCTCTCCCGATCCCGGGAACTCCTCCCTCCCCAGGAACATCTCCGATCCCGGGGATTGCTGCGACCCCGGGAACTCCTCCGATCCCGGGAACTGATCTGATCCCGGTGACTCCTCCGACGCCGGGGACTCCCTGGACCCCGGGAACATCTCCGATCCCGGGGACTCCTCCGACCCCGAGTACTCTCCCGACCCCGGGGACTCCTCTGGGCAACGGGAGCTGTCGGGCAGGAGGTGCTGCTGGAAGCTGCTCCACCGGCCCAGCCGGCACTTGGCCCTCACAGCACCGTGTCCCCTCAGAAAGTGCCCAGCTCGGAGGAAGGAGCGCGACTTACAAGCTCAGAGGGTTTTATTGTCACTGTCAGCTGTCACCAACCTCTCCTCCACTTGGCAATGTAGCTGCTGCTGTGCCACACGCAGCCTCTGAGCAGCCGAGTCACAAATGCCATCAGGGGAATGCAGGTTTCCATTTGCCGGCCCAACATGAGGCTCAGCATCTCCCCAGCCTCAAATTCTCCCCAGCTCTTTGCCCCCTGTTTCCAGAAGGCAGCTCCACGCTCTCTGCTCTCAGGTTTCTGATCACAGGAACTGGACTGCACAGGAGTTTCCTCACCCTGTTCACCCATCCTAGGAATCCACAGCCTTCACAGAATCACAGAAGAAAGGACCTCAGAGATCATCAAGTCCAACCCTTGATCCACTCCCCCCGTGGTTCCCAGCCCATGGCACTCAGTGCCACATTCAGGCTCTTCTTAAAAACCTCCAGGGATGGAGAATCCACCCCCTCCCAGGCAGCCTATTCCAATGCCTCATCACCCTCTCTGGAAAGAATTTCTTCCTAATATCCAACCTAAACCTCCCATGGCAGAGCTTAAGCCCGTGGCCTCTTGTTGAGAAAAATCAAGAAAGAAATCAAAAAATCAAGAAACAAATCAAGAAAGAAATCAAGAAAGAAATCAAGAAAGAAAGATTGGAAAGAAAGAAAAAATTGGAAAGAAAGAAAGAAAAAATTGGAAAGAAAGAATTGGAAATGGTTCAAAAGTTTGCACAATGTAGCTGGAGGGAGACAAGAACCAAACATTAGACTTCAGGGAAAATCAAATACATGCCACAGGACATCCTAGCTCAGAAACAATTTGGGCAGAAGATGACTTGGGGACTCTGGCAGACCCCAAATGGAGTGTAGCAAACATCACTTTGAGAGGTACACACAACACATTACCCACCCACTGCTGTGTCCTCAGCACACTGCTCGCTGCCAGGAAAGGGTGGGAGAATGCTTTTTGTTTAGTTTTGCAGGTACAAAACCCGTGTGGCAGGACAAACAGGGTTTATAGAATCATAGAATGCATTGTGTTGGAAGGGACCTTTCCAGGCCAACTAGTCCAGTTGCAATGAGCAGGGACTTCCTCAACTCCATCAGATTGCCCCGAGCTCCATCAAGCCTGGCCTTGGGACTGGGGTCCTCCATCATCTCTCTGGGTCCCCCGTGCCAGTGTTTCACCATCCTCACAGTAAAGAACTTCTCAAATGTCTCCTTTAAATCTACCCTGCTCTAGTTTAATACCATTGCTCCCTGTCCTATCACTGCCCTTGCAAACAGCCTCTCCTAAAGTGCTCTAACAAGGAGCTGCAGCAGCAGAATGAGGGTCTGAGGGTCTGTATCCCCAAGGCAAGGGACACATTGGAACAGCAGCCACAGCCACCATTAAACTTGCAGTGCTCAGCAGCTCTCACCGTTTCTCCACTCTTCACCTGGGGGGACACAGTTCAGCAATTTGAGATTTGACCATGGAATAAAAATATGCAGTGAAAGCCCAGCCTTGAGTAGTTTCCATCACCACTTAGTCTCTCCAAAGGCCAGAAGTAGTTTTAAGAACTGTGTCTGTAGCTGTTTGCAATGAACATGGATGGAGAAAAGCAATCATGCAATTAACAAAGGAGCTAAAAATAAAAGCTGCTTTTGTACCAGACCCAGAACAACCTTGCCGGGGTCACAATGCAGCTTTTCAGTGAACTGTTCAAGTGAAAACCAACAGAAAATCTCTCTCTGACTGAGGGAAGCGGCAATAGAAGTATTTCCCAGCTTGTTCCCTGCATCCCCTAGGCTAGGCAGAGACTGAAATACAATTCAAATTCACTTTTCCAGCCAGGAGCATTTCCTGCTGAAATGTTTTCTAAAAACGACAGACTCAATGCTGCAGACAGAGGTGCTTTAGCCTTGGAAACCTTCAGAACATAAATTTGGTAGTTAAAATTGAAAAAAAGTTCATCGTGTTCAAGCCAGCACTAGATCCAAGATGATTTAAAAAATAGAAATCACTGAATCAATCAAATGAACGTTTTAATTTCAATGTATTAATCTTTATAACCCCACACAGAGACTATATTAGGCAGCTATTAGTAGTGAATACATTAAAGTAGTCCCTGAGGTTTAAAAATCAAGGCTGACAGCATCTCAGATACTTTAAGGAAATCCTGTTTTCTAAGATAGCATTTCTTTTATTTTAATACCAAGAGCACAATTAAGGGTTGACCTTCACCTTGTATTCTTAAAGGTAACCTTCCATTATATTTTCTATGTATATTCTAGTTCCATATAATAGTTGGCTTTCTTAATAGGAAATACACCCACGAACACAATAAGCACCTGCTGCCTGATTTTCTAGTGTTTAACCAACAAACTTCCTTCAAGAATGCAAGCAGAACAAATGGCTGAATACACAAACATGCTCTGAAATGTATGTAATTATGGAATTTAAGGCACACGGATTTAGTAAAACACAAACTATGAAAATAGATTCAATGCTACAACTTCATACCCAGAGAAAAGCAGCTGCTGGGGTATCTGGAGGTGTGCAGTGCCTCTGACAAAATATGGCTCCTTAGAAATGCAACAGGTTTGGGTTTTTAAAATCCATATTTAAAAAATTTAAAATAGCACAAAGTGTCTTTCAGAAATACCACCTCTAAACATAGGTACATTTTTAGCATCAAGGTGCTTAAAAGCATGATTTCATTTTTTTATTGCATTGGAAAAAACCCCAAACAAACTGCAGGTATATAAATGGATCCAATACCTCAAAGTTCCTCTGCAGGTCTTTGCTCTAGTGGCATTAGTGCTGCTAAAAACAAACATATCAAAGGTCACAGGTGCTTAAAGAACAAGTTTATTGACAATATCTTAACAAATAAACAGTCTGAAGAAAATTCCAGAAGTCTCTAAACTTAGAAATTTTAAAACTTTCTCATTGGCAAAATATTGAAAAGGAAAAAAAAAAAGTGTAAGATGTCACTATATTTAACTTTCCTAATTTCAGCATTTGGGTTCAGTCCTTTAATTTTAAAACACACATCCAACCCTTAAGCACAATTTTCCTTCTCTATGGGGCTCTCGATCAGAAAGATTTTACTATTATTTTTTTTTGCAAGCATCTCCCTGGATCCTGTCTGCTTAAAACTTGATAGTTCATGTCATCAAGAAATAGCTTTATAAATATTCCAACTGAGCCAAATTATTCTGGTATCAAGCAAAACCTAGATTTCCCCATAATAATAGAAAGCATACCAAGAAACTATCAGCATGCATTTTGGAGGTCGTTTTTGTACTTCAGGTACGTGAACTTAAAACCAAAGAGGGACAATTCTGATAAAAATGTACTCAGATATTTCATAACATTAATATTTATTGCTTTATATGAATACTGTATTGAAAGCCCAAGCATTCAGTTTACACACAGAAATTATACAATTATATACCGTTTCACAATGGCAGTGAGCACTCATTACAATCTACAAAAAATCTACTTTACAGAAATTTAAAAATTCTAAATATCAAAAAGGTACAGTTGAAGAAACAGGTATAAATTTGGCAGCCAGTAATTGTGATGGGGAGGTTGCAGCTTGCATGTCTTTAGATATGAGAACTGGAAAATATCGAGAGTTTAAAGCAGTAGTTTGTGCTTTGGAGCTGGTCTGAAAAAAAACGTAACACTGGCTGTCAAAGTAGCATGTTCAAAAATATTTAGTTCACTTCCAAAATGTTATACAAATCAATCATGGCAATTTCTATGCACCCCTAAACCTTTTTGTTGTTTAGCACAGGTACATAACTATGGTCATATATTAATTCTTCCCATCCAGTGGTGTGATCAAACCCATGCCATCTGCATACCTTAGAATAATTCTGAGCCTTCTCTACAATATTCACAATGCTCCAAGAAGCACTCAAAAAGGCAAGTACCTGTTCATTCCTTCCAAGATATTTTCTTACCCTATTTTCAAGCATTTCTTCTACAAAAGTTTAAGCTAATGTTTTGATTACAACATTCTCAACATAAAGCACATTTTCTCATAAATAAATGAAATCCTTTCACTCAGGCACCTCAGAAGTATACAAAAATGTTGTAATCTGAACAGTTCTCTTGGAATGTGTTTACTCTGGTGTTTTCAACAACATTAGTAGTTCCAGGGTTTCATAAAGGGCCAGATTTCATTTGTTTTGTTTTCCAGAGGCAAAACAAAGTGCCTTGAGAGGTGAACTGTCTTTTCCTGTAGAAAAAGTATTTGCTGGATTCATCTTTTACAGAAACAGAAAAATATACCATTTCCCTCCTGGAACAGTGAGGGTACACGTGTGTGCATGCGTGCATGTGTGTGTGTGTGAAATGTAACACATTTTAAAACACACAACAGAAGGCTTCATAGTGTGTATTCAAATAAAAATCTGGAAACCAGCATGAAACCCCATATTTCACATGTCAGATGTTGAAACTGTAACCAAAATATGAAGTAACTGCTCTAGCTGTCAGAAAAAGACAAGACAAAAAGCTTCCTTGCTTACATACATCTAGGTGTGGTAATCTCCAAAAAAGTTGTCAAAATTATAATTACCTTCCAGTTTAAAAACTTTTATTCTAAATAAAAAAAACTATACACAAACCACTGATTTGACCAAACGAAAGTTCAGCGGTAAGCAGGACCTGAAAGAGCTGGTGTTCACAGTTCTTATCATGTACAACTCTTTCAAGGTTCAATCCATGGAGAGGTTTATTTTACAACCTGCTTCTTTTTGTAAAACTAAAGGTCCACTTTATTACATAAAATTATTTATACAGTGTAAAACCAGAGCCTTATGGAAAATACTGCATCTAAGTGTATTTAAATTAGTCTTGCTCCATAGGTTCATCTGCAACTTCTGTGGCTTCATTGCTGTTTTCCATAGGGGTCTCTGATGAATTTTCTGGAGTTTCACTAGCATAGGACCCTAACTCTTCAGTTTCACTGCAGTCAGCTCCACTGCTGGCAGATCCACTAATTTCACTGTCATCTGAATGTGAATCTTTCTCTGCTTGAGACTGATCAGACTCCTCCATTTGATTGTTCTCCTCAGAGGTCTCTTCATTCACAGTTGAGGATTCAGTGTCTTTTTCTTGCTCTTTTCTGTCTGGACCAACATTTCTGGGAGACATGAATGACTCTAAAAACAGCGAAAGAACAAAATTACTAAGACATTTTTAAACAAGTCTTAATCCTGCCACTTTCTATTCCCAGCTATGCTAAGCAATGCTTCTACAGTAAGCCAAGGGCAGGAAAACCTGTCAATCCCCAATTTTATTAGATATAAGTAGTATGTATTAGGAGATGTAAAGTGCTGTCCAACTTGATTGGGATTTTGTAAATTATTAAATGGAGACATAGGATGAAGAAAAAAAAAAAAAGCCAAATTGTGCAAAACTGAAGTCTGAACAAGCAATTTAGCTTTCTGTACAACTGGAGATACTCAAAAACACCAACAGCATCAGCCTCCAGCAAAGAAAATCCCAAATCCTTGGAAAATACACAGAGCAGAGACAATAAAATCTGAAATACCTTCCTCCTCTTCCTCTGTACAGTGCTGCCTGGCACAAGGAGCATCTTTTTCTTTATCCTGAGATGTAGAGGATGTTTCTTTCTCTTCCTCCATGCCTAAAGAAACTTCACTGGAGGCAGTTTGGTTAGGTGTCTCTCTGGCTTCCCCTTCCTTGTCAAATTTAAGTCTTTTTACCTCACGTCCTTCTGCTTCTGCAGGATCATCTTCAGAGTGTTTATTTTTTACTGGGCTGCTCTGTGCAGCTTCCGATTCAGATGCTGGTGATTCACTACAAACAATAAAAGTAGCTGTAGTTTTTATCGAAGAAAAACATTCTGTATCTTTTCACACTTGAACAAAAACAAAACAAATCCCAAACCAACAAAACCCAGCTACTTCAAACTAAACAAAGACATAACAATAAAACTCTTATTACAGAGTAAAACCTCAAAGCCATCACTCCACTTGAAAATGTGGTCACCCTACTCCAGTGGGTCCAAATTACAGCTGTGACTGTCAGAACCAGTGGCAAACTTTTATGAAATACTGTATCTGGTTATAGTTTAACATCCTGATGCAAATATTGTAACTGTGGATTTCTGAACGTTATTATTCACTTTTCCTTTGCACTATCCACTCCATACACTTACAAGATGTGTTACTGCAACTATGGAAACATGAATCAATAGTTAACTAGGTAACCCCAACAACCACAGTAAGTACACATCAAATCCACTGTAGATACTCATATGTTAAGACAACTATTCACACCTTAGATGGCCATTCTCTTTTAAAATATTTTTTAATGTAAGTGAAAAAAACCCCGAGTAGTAAAAACTCAAAATAATTTCTTCTCACAAACCTGTGTTTTTTGTCTTCTGTTTGCTGCAAGCTGGATTCTTTGTGTTGGGTACTGTCTGGCAAACCATTTGTTGTCATGGGAGTTGACAAAGAAACCTTCGGTCGATTTACTGGTCTGGGAGTTCCAGGACCATTTACATTAGATCTTTAAAAATAATAACAAAAAAATTGTTCCTAATAGGCAGAAATCAGCTATAGTCTTGTTTTAAAAGATCACCAAAACAAACCAAAAAAGATCAGGTACTTTGCTACTTTGCAGTGAATTAAAAAAAAAAAAATTCTTTGCCTACAACATGTAAACTATGATCAAAAACTGAAACAAAAATGAAAATTTCTAAGCAATGAGGTTATAAAAAGATGGAAAAAACAGAGTACACTGTATGTCCATTGTGTCTCTACCCTTCTCCCCCCAGTACTGTCACACCCCAGTTTTGAGGCTTCCAGTTGGCATCAGAATAGGTTATGATAGAAGATCTGAATCATGTATTTCCTGAACTAACATGTTTTTATTCAGAAAAAGCTAACTCCCAAAATGGAACTTACCTGTCAGAGTACCCTGGTGAGTTTCCTGGGAACATCACACCATTCATCCGATTTAAACTATTGGAATTATTTTTCCTAAAAACAAAAAACAAAACACAAAAAAACAAAAACAAAAAACACCAAAATGTTATGAATAATGGAACTTTAAATTACTTTAAGCTTGTTTGCACACAATCCCCCCACTTAAAACAGTTCTCCAGGGGTTCTCTCTGTATAAATTATACTAGAGGTAAGAGGCTGGATGATGTGTTTGCAGCTCAACTGTTAGAGGGGTATCATTTTTTTTCCTACTGATACAAAGTAATAGCTTAGTGTTCAGGGATAATGGGAACAGTACCATATATCTGATCCCACAGCTCTTGCTCATTCCCAAATGACTCCAGGTAACACTTGCAGACCACTATCACTACTGCTGGCTCCACTAAGGATGAAAACTGCCCTCAGGATGTGTTTTGGACACATCTCCTGCCAGCAAGAGAAATGCACTGACACAAAAACATTGACCCCTCTGCCAACACAAGCTCAAAGTTTAAAAAAACCAAAAGATTATACTTACTCTGAAGATGGATATACACAGCTGACAACCATGACATTCTGTAATACACAAACAGCAAATTAAGAGTTCAGAAACAGAAACTTCAGCCCTTGACAACACCCCAAACCTTAAGTTAAAGGATTTTGGTCCCATCTTTTGAGGTCTCTCTACAGAAGTTGGGTTGAAAGCTACCAACAGATGACAGATACATAAAAGGTATGTCTGGTCCCTCTTTACCAGGTCATGCAGCAATATTATTGTAAGTGGGCTGCTCTCATAACAAGGACAGCACATCAAGCCTCAGGCCCAAGTGCTTGTTAATTTCTTACTGAAATATCTCTGGAAAGCAAAGTATTCCAAAATGCTGAAAAACTTTTGAATTGCTGAAGAAATGCTCTATTCATACACAAGTCCTGCATTCAAAAACAAGCAAGCATTGTTATTTATTTTTGGCACAGCCATATTTCAAATGCTGAATTATTTTGGTCCCACATAAACAAAGGGCAAAAATAATGATTGAGTACTTGGCCACCTCTCCCACTTGAATGGCACAGCAAGCTAAAAAAAAAAATAAATCAGTTTTAACATCTAGAAATCTAGCTTTAAAATTAGGTAAATTTTTCTCTTCAAATCAATAGTTAATCCAATTATGCAGGGGAGCTTTGATCACAGAGACAGCTAAACTAATCCAGATGAACTTTAATGAGTGTTCTCCATAAAACCTGAGGTGTGGTTCCACAGATCTCCTTGTCAGTTAAGAAACTGCTGTGTGAAATTCCCAGCTCATCCTTTATTCCTGATCATCTCTCTCATATCTTAACTTGCAAGAATACAAATAGGTTACTTTAAAACTGCTTTTTGATGTTAAAAGGTATGAAAAAAAACTTTACACACTTAGACTAGCTATTAGCTATACTGCAGCTGTGAGCCATAATTAACCCAGCAGACCTTTGGGAGTAATTCAGAAGTTATTTAAATGACTGTTTAGTTGTGTTCCCTCTCAGAAAAACACATACCTTTTCAACACCTCTTAGAAATTTGTCTGTTCCTGTGTAATTCCTCCTAGGATCTGTCAGCAACTCACAGAGTCGCTGAATAGTGAAGGGGATGCTGCAATGAAATAGATAACAATTTAATTGCATTTTAATGAGCATGACTCTTAGGAAGCAACAACTTCACTGCTTTCTGCCCCTTCCTGAGAAGATAGAAAGAGTAAAGAAATTTCTTTTCATTAGCAACAGAGGGTAGTAACTCTTATTTTTCCCCTCTCTCATATACTGAGGTAACAAAGCACTGGTTTTTGTGTTCACCACCACAAAACCCTAAGTGGAATCCTATATACCTCATCCCACAACTCAAACCATTCATTAAAACAATGAAATCAGATCATCAACAGTAAAATAGTTTAAGACTGTATTTATTATTCAAATATATAGAACAGAAATGGTAAGTGATTCAAAACAACTGAGTCATACACACTAGAACTACAAAATTCTCAACTTGTAGTTTATTTCATGTTTTACAAAATACATGTACAGAAAAAGCAGTAAGTGTTGGAATTAATAGAACCATTCTACTTCAGCTGTTACAAATACTTTGTGCCACAACTGGACAGCATACTTATCTAATAAGGAATAGCTCAACAAAAATCATTAAACTCCAAGCAAGTTAAATAAATCAATAAGCACCATATTTACACATTTTTCCTGACAATTCTGCCATCAGTTTCAAACTGACCTTTCAGACAAGCAATACTTTACATACATATACCAGTTACCTGAGATGTCACACACTTAAAACTGCAAATTATGTCACGTTTTAGCAAACTCTTCCAACTTTTCACAAAATACTTTAATTGTAAATTGCATTAGTAATTTATTGAAGTAACTTTTAAAGTCATAAACATTTCAAAAATTCGTCTAAGAATATTTGATACAAGACTTAAGAACCATTTCTTGATTGACTGATCCAGAGCAAAATCAATACAAACTTACATACACGTGCCTCTATATCCCTATACTGTAGACTGCTGTCAAAATTCAACTTTTATTATTTTCTTGAAGCACACAGTACCTCAAGCCCATTTTACCAGCTAACACAGTATGTATTTCAAGCTCAGCTCATTAGCTAAAAAGCCACCACAGCTAACTGACTCAGTGCAAAGAGGTATGATTAATTGTACTACAGGACCCTTCACTTTTTCTGATGCTGCTTGCTTTTAGTTAGAGAGTGACCAACAATTTAATTATGTTTTTCAGAACTGTCCATATATCACACATTCCTGAGGAAGTCACAGCCCTCAGTTGGAAAGCTGGAAGGAGGTGGGCTACAAGGCAACCACCCATAGCCCTAGCTCCATCTCCTTGATAAAACCCAGAAGGGATCATCATGTTTACACTATCAGTTAATGCCCTCCCTAGTTATTCACCCTGAATTATACCACAACCAAGTTATCTTTACTTGACCTCTAGGGACAGGAAGATGGTCAATGACCTCCATCAATCAGCTGACTTAAGAGTTAAAACACAGCTGATAAAACAGAAGTAATTCTATGAGGTGACAATATTTCTGAACCATTCTTTTGACATGTTATTGCTTAAAAGCAAGAGCAATGGCAGAAACCACCTCCCTGTTTTGACCCAGAAATACCTCCTCCTCTCCCATCCACGAAATCTGCTAAGTACAAACCAGAACAAACCAGGAACAAGTGTTCCTTTAAATTCAGGAAGGCTCTGAAGCTTGACAGTGGTTCTGTCATTATTATTTTTCCTAAAGCTTCCTCAGCATCAAATAGTGCTGACAAATTCTTCATTATGTTCAGCTCCTGTGTCGTGCACTCATTTAACAAAATTCCCAACTTTAACTCAGCCACAGAATTTACTTATCTGTTAGCTATTCCACACAGGCACAGCACTAATTGTTATTTGTTGTTCCTCATCAATACCCATGTTGGATTTGCATTGACAAGTCCATAATTAAAAGCACTTAAATTTTGTAGTAAGACTATCCATTCACAATTGACTTATTCCACAGGAAAAAAAAAAACCCCATAATTTTACATAATTTTTTTTTCAATCAGCCAAATCTTCAAGACATCCTGGAGAGTGATTATCTAGGTAATTTTTTATTTAACTGTACCTAACTAGACACCTGAAGTACCAAGACACGAAGTATTTTGTGAACATCACTACAGTCCTGGCTGTTTGGGGAATAAGCATACTCAAGAAAAGCATCAGGCCAGCAATCAACTCTAGAAATAAAAGTTGACATTTTATTTCACTCTCAGCCATGAAAAGTTTAAACAAAAGCCAAAACCAGTTCATTTCCCTCCAAAATTTTCCCTAGTAAACTGAACTTCGTTTATTGAGCAGCAGATGGCACCAAGTGTCACTCTATCATCTCCTTGGGTAATTTGTTCAACATTTGTCAACATTTTTTGTTTGGTAAACCCCAAAGTTAACTTCACCTCATGGATTCTTTTCTGTAGAATTATTATTTTTCAATAGTTTAACAATGTGATTTTAGAATGAAAGTATTGAAATCTGTATATGAGCACCAATGTAAAAGTTTGTCAGCAGTATGAAAACTGATCTTAAATATTTAGAAATTTAATTTGTTCAGTACATTCTGCTTAAGGTAACCACTTAAAATTCCATCTGAACACACTTGAAACTGCACTTCCTAGCACCAATTCAGAATTACAAACCAAACATTCATCATATGAACAGGATTCAAGAGAGATTTGGGAAAATTATTTAGTACAGCCATATTAAACTGTAGCAAAAATTACACAAAAATGAAAATTTGCATGAAGAGTATGTCTATTTTATTCATGCTCTGAAGACTCCTCTGTCATCTGAAATCCCAAATAACTTACCTTGGAACTTTCTGCTTCACTAACAAAGGATAAAGAAAACAGCAAGTCTTGTAAGAAGTTCCTACTCCAAAGCAATTCTAAAGAATAGAGAATCTGGCTCTGCAAGCTTATTACAAAATGTCAAGTATGATACAGTAAGGTTAAACCAGGCAGCTTGTCCTTTCTTTAAAAGACACTTTATCCAGAAAGACCCCAAAACAGGGGTCATCTTTCATTTGTTACTTCTTTGACTTTAAAAAAAGCTGAGAAAACTTAGGTTTTAATGAACTCTTTTCCTCAATCTTTTACACAAACATCAATAAAACCATCCTAATAATAATGCCACATCACACTGCTCCCTTCTCCACTGCTGTACTCTGCAATGACATCTCCAGCTCTAAACAAAGGAGCCTGAACACATCCAATAGCACAAACCAAAACCTGCTCTTGGTACTTTTAGGACACATCTCCCCGTGATTCAGCTCTCCCAATCATATCCACACTGTAGGAGTTGTAGGATTTACTCCATGAGCTATTCTACAACCCTAGATTCTGAAACAATCTGATGTATTGTTTTAAAGCCACTAATTTATGCAGTTTGCTTCCTCAAAGACTGGGTGGTTCCCTGCAAAGTATGAGGAAGTTGAGCACTCTCAAGTGTTACAGCAAGAGATCCAAAGAGCACAGCTACAGAATAAGCTCCAGATTTGCTATACCAGGTTTGTTCAGCTCACTTTGGAACTACAGAAGATAACAGAACACCATTCATTAGCTGTCTCCATGGAAGAACATCACAAATTTTGTGGGCAGGGAAGCAGTAACAAAAAGAAGGGGGAGGTGGAAGAGGCAGGCTTGGGCATAAAGGGAAGGTTTGTTTTCAAATTCTTCCAGTGAAGTAGCCTAGCATAAATATTGGGTAATTGAGAACAAACCAAATTTCACATTCTTAAAAGTATCCCACACAAAAGCAATTGGGAGGCAGGGGGAGGAATTCTGAATTATAAGAGACACTTAAATTGAAAAAAACCTATAGAATAATGACAGTAAAAATTATTAATCTAGCATCAAAATATGACACATGAAGGATATGTTAGTAGCAGCTCCAAGTCTGAAACTTCAGAGTAACAGGGAAACAAGCTTTATAGTATGCCCATTTACTGACAAGCTGAGAAAAATTATGAGAAAGTCTTAAGCAAGCACCAAGACCCCCAAGCAGGGTGACTCAGCTTATGGTAAGACTGCAATCCAGTTTAGACACAAGAAAAAGACTGAATAAGCTATAAAAAAGACACACCAAATAAAAGATAAAAAAAATCAGGAGCTTTATTTTAAAGGAAACAAAACTTCCATAATTACAAAACCAGCCAAGGATATACACTTTAATCTAAGACAGTGTCAGCAATAAATCAAATAGCCCAAGTCTCTCTGTGAGTAAGTATCACTCCATCTATAAATAGGAATCTGGCACAATTTATCATTTCAAACCCAGGTACATCCTGCCTCCTGGTCACACCATGTTTATCACAGCACTACTTCTTTAAAAGCTACTGAATTGCCACAAGGCAATTAAGAGCTGAACACCAAAACCTTTTTTTTAAATTAGGTATTTAAAAATATACTGAAATAAATCTGATTTTATTATCTATTTTACCTGGTAAATGCATGTAGTAATACCATGCTTCATTGAACTGTACTACTTGAAAAAAACTAACTACTTATTGAAAAAACCCAAGTGATTGATGTCACAGGATGTCATAATTTTCATTCAAAGATAGAATAATAAAGTCCTAAAACTACTGTAATGTGTTTTCAAGGTATGTATTTGCTTTGGCTCATCTGTTTAAGGAAGCAAAACAGTCACAGATAGGTAGTACAAGCTATGAAGTCCAAAATTCTGTAAATATTTTTGTTATCCTGATTTTAGAAAACAAGCAATACATACCCATTAAATCCAGTGACAATTTTGAGGATTCTCTCTTTCATCTCTTCAAAGGGAATATATTCCACATTTGGATTGGGAGGCCCTCTTGGCTCGGGAGCTGAGGTTCTGAAATCATCCATTACCTTCTCCAGTTTGAAAATAAAATAGCCTTTAAACTGAGACCACTGAACCCTGCATAAAACAAGAATTGGGACATATGCAAGTCAGCACTAAAACCAAAGGAAAACAGACTTAAAAAAACCCCCTCTACATTAGAAAATCAACATTCATGCTGATATGTCACTCATAAACCAAACAAATACCACACTATTAGTTTTCTTCCTGAATTTAAAGCATGGTAACTCTTTAAGTAATTATAGTAGAACAAGATTACACAAACCAATTGCCATTTCCTTAAATAATCCACTCACAATTCAAATCTAAATGTGCAATAGGCCTGCATTCTCCACAACTTACCAGTGAGCCTATCCCACCCACCTGAAGTTTTCACTGAGCTCACAAGAGGAGGGAAATAGAGCACTTAATAGTACCTCTGTTTCTCAGAAAGGGAAATAGCTTTCGTATGACAGCTAACACTTGCTGATGAATATTTGAGAAAAAAAAACAACTTTTGACTCCTGAAAAGCATTTCCACAACAATAAGCCATCGATTAAGATCTTTCCAAATTTCCTTCTGCCGAACAACTTGAAAGTTTTATAATTTATAGAATTCTATATATTGACATTTTCAAGAAAACAGGTCTCACACTGCACACAGCAGAGAAGGTGGGAAACTGCTGAGTAAGCCCTTCTACACAGATCACCCAGCAACAGCCTCACAAGTAGTTCTGGGTCTGCTCTAGTGAAGTTCTTAGCATAGGGGGCAACTTGAAAGCAGCTGATTTAGTTCAGTTTTTATCAATTTCATTCTATTCATGCTGATGCAGGAGACTGTACAGCTACAGGATGGTATCAGTAGCACACACAATCTGGAATGAACAGGCTCAAATCAAACAGGCATAAAATCTGAACCCCTGGACAGCCCTTCATCTCCTCCTGTCAGAAATACTATTTAGCTCCAAGCTGTATTTTTACAGGCAGTGTTAGCTTAAACAGCCCTGACTGTTTTCAGCCCCACATAACATCTGCCCTCCTGTTAGGCTGATACAAATATTTATGCTGTGGAGTACACCTGGTGACTGCCCAGCAAAGTGATGATGGTTGTGTCCTGCCTGTTACACTCAAGCACCACTAATAGCAAAATATAAAACCACATGCCAGTAAAGTCATATTAACCTCCTTTCACCAGAAAAACAGTGCCATGTTATCTTTGCCTTAATTTTCCCATTGGTCTTAAATAAATCATTATGATATTAAAAAGGGGAAAAATTAACTCACACTTATCTACAGATTCAAATGGGAAACTCTTGCCTTTTATCAGGAGTGATAAACTTGCAAGGATGGACAGAAATCCAGAGAGGAAAGCAAACCTCCCTTCTCCTTTGGAAGAACTCATTAAGCACCTTACTACAAAGGGGAATGCAGGACTTAGTGAGTAACAACAAAACCAGAACCAAAAATAGAAATCAAGAAGAAACAAGGCCCCAAAACAGAATGGCATGAATAGATTAAAGAGCATAATTGAGTCTCATTGGATTTTGGCTGCATTTAGAATACTATAATGTTTCCAAAGTGCAATATTAGCTTTTAAATGTAATATTTGTAGTAATAATGCCTATCCAGCTCTGCAGTGCTACCACCATGAGACCAAAGCTTTCCTAACAAATAACAATTTGATACATAAGCACATGAGAAAACAGAAAAGACTCAATAAGTAACTCCACGCCAGAGTAGGATTACTCCCTACAGAGCATCCCAAGAGTTTTACTTGCCTCATGAAAGGGGATTCCACTATTATTCTGCACATGCTTTGACAACCTCATTTAGATATTTTTTGTTCACACTTGAAAACTTGAGCTGTTCTTTTCTTTTATTGTTATTTATTTCTTGCTAAACAGTGACATGTATCTCTTTCATAGACTACTGACCCATCAATGTTGTGTTGCTGAAATAAACCAAGAACAGAAAGTTTTAAATGACAACTGACTGCCTGAAAGCAGCACCCACCAGCTCCTCTTTACAATGCTGAAGCTGCAGAAAACAAATCATGTAACATTTTGCTCCCACAGAGAAATCTAGGAAAATGTCACTTGTTTTAAACCCAAGTATTTTAATTAGCATTTCTTCTATTATAAAAAAAGGCTAAGAAACTGCAATAGTGGCATAAAAAGCATATTTCATCCTGTATTTCAGAAGACTTGATAAATGACTGCCAACCAGGTGACAGAGTCCAGCTTACAAACAAGCAGCAGAGTTGGAGGATAAACTCATCCTGCAATCAAAAACCTGACTACAGCTAAACCCAGATATAGCAACACCAGCTTTAAATCAACTCAACAAGCTTTTGCTAGGAATAGTGCAGCCACAGCAGCAGAAGCTCAGGACAGGATTGCTGTTTAGACATTTACTCTCTTTCTTAAGCATTTTTTTTTTCAACATTGATGAATTCCCTGGTGCTGCAGCTGCTTTTCTATCCCAAGTTAACTGGATAGAAGGGATGTGTTCAGAAGCAGTTTGCACCATAAGCTGCTTCTAAGCCACAGAGGTGCCTGGTTCTTCTAGAGCATAATCTGCCACCCTCAGTGTTATAATTTAGATATTAAAACATACTCCAGTTAAGAGGACAGTCTTGAAGCACTTTCAACGTATGCAACTGGATTCTGATGAAAAGTCTTACCCCAGTTACAGCCACTCAACAGGAAAATGATATTTGCACCACAAAAGACACAATAGGCTCCAGACTCTTCAACCATGTAGGCAAAATTCAGCCCAGCAGAGGCAGCACAGTGGAATGAAGAAAGTTTCTGGAGGCTACCATGCGTGTCACTTTTTTTTTTTTAGGTCTGACTCTTTTACCCTTATGCTACTGTAAAGATTCTCCAGCTTCTGCAAGCTACCCAGAGTTACCTCCTTCCTGACTTTCCTACCAACCCAGCACACAGCATTCCCTCTTTCTTACTTCCTCCAGGTTCCATTCCATGTCTGCTAGGAGCAGGGCAGAACTGCACAGACATCCTACAGGAGGAGGAACACTTCAAAAAGCAAGAGACAGCATCTCTAGAAAGCTGCTTCTGCTTTCACCCAGAACTGCAATTGCTTCCTTTTCCATCCAAGCCAATCCCTTCCTCAGCAACATCAGCATCTCTCACCAAACCAGCTGCTGAGAGTTCATCTGCCTCCTAGAAGCTGGGAACTATGTCTTTAGTTTAAGCTAACTCTGAACAAGACCCCAGAAAAGAAGCAGAATCCATGAGGAGGATTAATAAAAGTCACTTAGAAAGTCTGACGAGCAGTGAGAAGAGTTAAACACATGGGGATGATTTCTTCAAGAACAGCAAAGTCTTCCTCATGTATCACAGGGTCCCTGAGAACAGCTCTAGCATTAAGATGCAAGACCTCTTGGTTTAGGTACTTTGTTACAAAACAGGGAGACACAAAGTGAGGGAAGTTTGATCAGTACCTTCTGTAGGTAAATCAAGAGCCAAATAAAAAAAACCAAACCCACTTCACATATTTATGTACAGTCTCATTATGTTTTACACACTGGAAAATAACTGATAAAGTATTTTCCATGGAGAAAATACTATTCATGCTTTCTTCTGAGCTGACTTTTTATGAATACTTGTCCCTTCCCACTCAGCATTGTACATAATCACTTTTCTGAATGCACACTTGTCTTCTAAACCATGTTTTTCCTGTCCACCACACTAACTTGTGCATTGGTACCAGCAATTTTTTGGGAGCTCTTTTATAAACCACCCCAAGAAAAGAATTTACATTAACTGTGAGCTATAAAAATACATTCAGAAAAAATGCTTTAAAAAAAAAAATAAATCATTTGAACCAAATATGCTTTGGTTTGTTGTACCTCCACTTCAGAGAATAACAACTTCAAAAGTTTATGTGTATCTAAACCATCTTCCACTACAATTTCTGGATCATCCTGTGTAAACAGACCTGTACAAAGACAACTCCCCTGCAGCCTCACAAATACACCATAAGATGGCATTTTTCTCAAGTCCTCTGCTTCCCTCCTAGCAGCTCTTGTGACATCCTTCCATTCTATCAGCCTAAAGGTTTTCCTCTAACATACCAAAAATTAGAGGATGAAATGGATTTTATGAAGAAAGCCCCTAGCAAGGGAAAAAGTTAGAGGCAGTAAAAGGAACCAGCCCCAGCACCCTTCAGAAATGTGTAGATACATTCTTCCAGGATCATGTAATGCTGGTTGTTTAACCCTACAATTTAAAAGTTTAAGAAGAACTTTTAAGCAACAGATGAAAGTATCAAAGTTAACACAAAGTCCAACAGTTCAGCCTTTGTACACTACTGAAATACATGATACTATGTCCTAGATTTCATATTTGCTAATAACTGGGCTTTAAAGTATGAAAAGATATTTAACACCATAATGTTGTACCAGAATTCAGGCCCTGACCTTGCAATTTAAGTAAAAATTAGAAACATAACAGAGAACCCTGGATGGAAGTGACTTTACTAATTTAGACAAGGGACATAAAACTGAATTACCACAGTGGAAGCAAGGAAGAGCACAACCCCAAATAACTTTGTTTTCTAATAAAAGCAAACTATTTCACACCTGCACTTGAACTACTTGATTTTCTGTTGGAATTAATCCATTACTACAGAGGTTTGCTAAGCAACATCAACAGTATTTAGAAATTCCCTGGTTCTGTTTAACAAAAAGCACTTTTCCACAAGGGACAGAGGCTACCTTAGACAGAAAGCAGTTCAAGTGATCTGATACTATGCTTTCATTTAAAAGAATTACCAGCACAAAGTTGCTTGTAAGTTATGATTGCTTCTCTACTAACATGATTTGCACAGGACTCATCTTTACACACATGCACAGCAAAACCAAAATTACATGGAAATAATCTGATCCCATCACTCTCAGAATGCCAAAGAGTTCCCTCCATTCCCTTATCTCCTGCTTACTTAAAATGTTTGTAATAGTGAAAGAAAGAGAGGAAACCCCCTCGTCAACAGCTAGCACTATCAAGGTCAGAGGATTAACTCATATTTTCTTCCAAGAGTTGGAAAAAATTTCATATTTGATTCTTTTGCCCTTAGGTATATAGTGACTGGTATATACTTGAAATATTAAGAGCAGAAAGAAACATTTAACAAAGCTGTTGGGGCAAGATATGACAAACATTAAAAACTGAGTAGCAGAATAATGAAAGGCAACTTAAGAACCAGAGAGTCTGGAGAATCTTAGAGAAACAGAACAAAAAAAAAAGGAGACAAAGCTGTAATTGCAATGTCCCTACCTTCTACACACAAACACAGTGTTTTCCCCACTGTTCTTAAGAAAACCTCCCCACACTGAACAAGTGACACTGTTCTTTTTTAGGTAATTAGTACACTTGAAGGCCTTGCTGCAACACAGTGATCCCAAACACCAGCACATGAGTTGGACATGATGTGCAGGTTGGACTGCCAGTCTCCAGAAGACAACTAAGTTACCCATTTCCCTTCTCAGCAACCATATTAACAGATGTATCACTAAGATAGCACACGTGGCTTACACACTTTAGACAAACTCCTCTCAAATTTTTAAGTTTCAAACTTCAGTAAGACCCATGGAAGACAAGCAGGACAAACCCCAAAATTAGCTGAAGAACAGAAGGAAGAATTCAGAATGCCTGAAATAAGGCTACCTCCTGAAATGAAGGTAATGCAATTATTTCATAAATCTTTATGGAGCTGCTTCACAGATTACAGGTTTAATTAAGAAAAACTTTATATTAAAGAGATGTTAAGCTTCTAGAGACCTAGCTATGTACTTAAAACATTCAGAGTCCCAGGAGTCCTGGTGGGATGGCTGTCTTCAGATTTCAGTGTTTGAGTTCATTACAAAATCACTTGATTTAAATTTTAAGAGGATACCATCTGCTTTGGAGAAATTCTATATGCCACAAAGAACAGAAAACTAAAAGGGAAACCAAGTAGATTGATTCAGCTCATTGAACAAGCTATAAAAGAAACATCAGAATTTAAAGAAGCCTTCTCTCCACCCTTCTATTATTAGCTCTCTCTGAAAAGCAGAAAGAAAATAAAAAGGACAAAATTGTGTATTTAGGATGCAAACAATTCATGTTCAGCTAAACATGAATTGGATTTTAAGACAAAGTCCTCACAACACAGAAGGAGAGAACCAGAGGACAATTAGAGATGTACTTAAAATATAACAAGATACATGAGTCACTTACATTAGGTTTTCCCCTCCTCCCCAGTTATTTTTGACTGAGATTCCACTCCCACGGAAACTTGCTAGTAGGAAGCAGGTGTTTTAAAGTGAAATAACTTGACAACTTTAATAACTGTTTCTTCTCTTTTGTGTCTTGTTCTAAGGCTCATAGAAGATGAAGATATACTCTATACATGGGAATTTTACTGGCCTGACAGAAGAAAAACTAAAGTTCCATCCAAACAATTTAATTCCTTTGCTATTCTGGTCTATCAATGAGTTCTCCAGAACAATTTGAAAAGCCAAAAAGCACAGAAAATGAAGAGGACCAGCAATCACATGTCCACTTCAAACCCCAGTGAAAGGTGGCAAACTTTCCAGTGTGCTGTTCCATAGTTTCAGTGCCAGATGTATCCCAACAGGAATATTGTAGACTAGATGGAATATGCCAAATATGCTACTTCTCAAACCAAAGGCCAGAGTCTATCCCAGCAACCAGAGCACACATTCCAGAGGGTCCTCTCCAGCAGTCAGTAGCCCAGGCTGTGCAGAGTGGGGGGACTGCAGTCCTCTGGGGAGAGGGAGACTGAGGCCACTCTCTTCCTTTCATTCATGTCATTCCTCAGTTCTCTCTGTTCTTTTGGATGGAAACACAATAAACAAAGCCTTGTGCCTCGACTTCTTGTTTTGTTTTAATCTTTACCTTGCTTATAACACCCTGATGTCAGATTTACAGACTGGATATAAACAAGGATACTTGGAATTACAGAGGTAGAGAGAATGGGGTGGACTAGCCAAAAATTTTGCTAACAACTGCCTATAAAACAAATCTCCAGCATTTTCATACAAAAAAACCCAAACCCAAGTATTGCCATTTGACATTTTACTTTTTGTATAGGAATTACTATTTCACTATTTATTACACAAATAATAAAGACTATGTCTTAAAGGAGGAGTGCTGAAGGGTAAAGAAATGGCTTCCAGTTTCTCCAGAAAACACCTCTGAAAAATTGAGGCTCCAAGTCAGCACTGCTGAGGGCTCCTGCATCAGGAGATGAGCTACACCGAGGTGCAGCAGGGAGTGCATTGCCCTGCAGAGCAGGGGGGCACCACCCCACCACACACTCAACCCCATGGCTGGGCTGCACCCAAAGGGTGCAGCAGCTGCTCTGCTGCTCCCACACACTCCTGTGATCCCACACACAGGGAGGTGAAGCAGATCACTCATCTAACCACAAAATTAATGCTACAGATAATGAAGAATGTGTGATGTGACTAGCAGACAGGAGAGAAATCCCTTTAAAGCAGCTGCTCTCATGTACCAAATAAAAGAACACACCTTTCTCCATTCCATTTTTGCTTTTAAACTTTTTTTACTTCCCATGCTTTATTTTAATACTTACTGCTTCGATGCAGTTAGTTTCAATGTCATCATTTTGCACTCTGTTGCTATTTTCACCATGGACAGAGTGCAGATTAACATGGGAAATTCCCAACAATGACAACAGATTTACACAATAAAATCCCCTGAGCATCCAGGCAGAGTAGCTTCTTAAATGCTTCTGGCAAGCAGACAAACCTTTCAACCTAAACATTAAATTAAAACCATAAGCAAGTGCTAGATTCTTTATTGGTGTTTCTGAATGAGCAATAAATTTTAAAATTTAGGTGATACAGCACAGTGAATTTACTGGAACATTGTGCTTTGCTGTGAACTGTTAGAAAACACCCTGGCAAGCACTCTTCCTGGGGGAGCATCCTGTTCACTCTCACCTGGTAACTCATATAAAATTAAAACACTCTCACGTTTTATCTTCAGTAGTTGACCTCATGTTACCTTTCACTTTAATTAAAAATATATTGCAGAGCTCAAAAGAGGAAAAACTGGTATTTCCCACATGTACAGAAGGTATTTTTCCATTTTCATTCACTGATTGTTGTCAGCCTAAATTAAGTCTTCACTTTCCTTCTTGTGAGGATGACAAGCTCATTCCAGAACCACGGAAACTGGAATACATTAGACCTACATCTACTTCAGTAGTGTGAGCATTCACCTCTCTACTACTTGCAAATTACTAATGCCAGGAACAACAAAGATTAAGACTTAGTTATGGAAACAGACAGCTGATTGAGACATTAAAGTAGTATCTGTAGTCATCAAGGGACTTATTCTGATCTCTCCTGATAAATATTCGCTGACTCCAAGAGAACAGAGCTGCTCCACAGGACACAGAAAATCTGCAATAGGACTCAGAATTTTCCAAGCAAGTAATATTTCTAAACACAGTTACTTGAAACTCATAAACTCAAGTACTTTTTATTTTAAAGGAAAAAACTGAGCACAGAACAAAAATGCTGTAACTCACCTGGTCAGTGTCACTATCACTGGTAAATGACCAGGGCACAGAGACCCAGGGGTGACCTCACACAAGGAGTAGATCACACTGAGATAATACTGTTAAATCTTGCCTATATTGAGTCATAAAGCTGGTAAAACAGAAAAAAGGAATATGCACCCTGTGCAACTACTTTTCAATCTGCAGCCCTCATGGAAATCTTGGAACTGCCTTCAACCAATCTATTTCATCCACAAACCTGACAACCCACCACTCTTCCAGACCCCCCAAACTGCTTGGGATCCTCTCTTCCACGTGCACTATTGCCTTGTTCCTTTCCCCCCAACATGTGTCATCAAGCACAAACTTTCCCAAAACCTATAGACAGAAAGAAGAAAATCCAATACCAGGTCAAAACAAAAATATTCTTGCTACTGTAAAGTGCAATATGGAGTGGAACAACACCCAAACACCTGGGAAAGCATCTCAAAAGAAATAATAGCAAGAAATAATAGACCAGGAGAGTAGAGGGCTGCTGGAAAAAATGAAGGTAATACTGAGGCAGAGATGTGAACATTACTAAGAGGTAAAGGTAAGAGCACATCCAGCTCTGTTACTGGTAAAGAATAACTGGTGGGGTGGTTTCTGTGCAAGGTTAACAGTAAACTGGCTGCAGACTGCACACAGCAACCAGGAAGAGAGGAATACTTAGAAATCAGAGTCTGCATCTGCACAGTTACATCTGCAGTTAAAATAATCAGATTACACAAAAAAAAAAAAAAGTACTAGCATTGCTATGAGCAGCTTGCCTTTTTTTTCCTTCCACACATGTATTCTACAGAGACTGTAGTTTGTTATGATCTGTTCATGACACACCTTTTACAATGGTAGTTGAAGTGTGACCTTTACACTGTAAACTCCACTCCCAACAGGTATGAAGTGGCAGCATTTAAGATAAAACACTACAACAGTGTGTTTCCTAAAGGAGGAAGGGATTTCATCTGTATCTCCTCTTAACACTTCCTTACTACTAAAACTGTACATCTGATACATGTATAATTTTGTATTAATAGGTAAAAAGGCCAGGAAGCCTGAGAAAGATAAATCAGCAGGCTTTCCAGCCAAGACTCTTGTCCTTTGGAGGCATGAGTGGATGATGAGACAGGACACAGTGTCAGAGGAATGGGAATTAGTGAGGAATAATTCCAGCCACTCAGTAGAATGGAGTGAGGAATAACAGTAGGAAACAATGCAAGGAAGTTTATTCACATCTCCTGCTTCATGGAGAACATGGAAATGGAAGAGGCCTATACTAACAAAGGCACAGACTTCTTTCTGAAAATATTATCCTGTTTATTATGGCAGGAACTTGAGGATTGTTTAATTTCATTTTTTTAAAAACTGTAAAGAATTACATTCCCCCAGTAGTTCTGAAGATTTCCTGGTAATCTGCCTCCAAATGGGAACAAAGTTTTCAAATGAGTCAAAAAGAATATTAGTGTATAGATCTCAAGCAAGAAAACTGCTAGTTTAACAGATAACATTTATAGGAAAAAAGTAGACTCAAATTTAAGCCAAAATAAGCTAAAAGCTATATGGCTACTAAAAAAAAAAATCTACAAATTTATAACATAAGCAATTAACTATAAAAAGCTTCAGAATACATCATTAAGACACTAAAGATGAGAACCAGAACTTCTTTTTATATATGTTCCTTGGTCCTATATCTCCACTCCTATCTTTTCTACAGCTGACAAACTGTTTCAACTGCTGTAATAATATAAATGTTCCAAAAACACAGTCTAAAGACAAACACACAAAAAAACAAACATCCAGTGCTACATAGGGTATAGGAAACAGTATCAAAAGGTCAAAACTACTTTTTGTCATTATCTTTGACAGATCTCCTGTTATGTAACTTACATTTAGGGTTATATAATTGACAAACAGCCACTCCTGCCTCATCTACCTGAGGGATGTCCATGAGGAGCACCCAACACTGCTACCTCAGCTCCAGCAAGGCCACCACAACCTCCCACAGCATCTTTGTAGTCCAGCTGGCTTGTTACAGACCCAGCAGAGCACCAGGCCCACACACTAGTTGGGATCAATGGGGTCCAAAGCCTGACTGCAACCAGTTCCAATCTGTTGATTAAAGTCAGTTCTGGGGCCAACACCTGTGCTGGGAGATGGGAAGCTGAAGAGCTGTCAGTCTGTCCTTGCTGTGACATTTGCAATGTCAGAGAACATGATGATATCCCTCCACCTGGCACTTACAAGCCCATAACTACAACACTGTGTCTGGTTTGGGGTCATGGAAATGCCAAGGAGAGGAGAAAGAGGGAGATGAGCAGGCCACCAAGATGGTTAACAAAGCTGCAGGACACAACCTAGGAGGGAAGCTAAGGCAACGTGTCTGGAAAACAGAAGGAATCCAGAGGAATCTAACTGCTGTCTTTGACCACTGAAGGGGCAGTTGTGTCCAGATTCCCTTCAGAGGGGCACAAATGAGGGGCAGAGGCAGTGGTGCCAGGTTGCTCCAAGCTGCTCCAAGGGTAACATTTAGGACCCAGCACACACAGTTAAGTAGTGACAGAGGCCACAGAATTGCCATCACTGGAGATTTCAAAAGAGGTGGACAAAGCCCCAAGCTAATTCTGGAATTAGCTCCCCTTAGTACAGGGTCTGACCTCTAGAAGTCATTTCCAACTTCCTTTATTCTATTCTGATACTGTAGATGTTCCTATTTGCTCTCTAATCATACATTAAACTTGACTCAAGAAACTTTGCAGGAAAACATTTATGTTGGTCCTCAAAGAAACCAGACAAAACACACAAGTGTTTTGAAGCTTAGATAAGGTACAAACTAATGTTTCAGAGCTTCCAGGGAAACTCTAAGGGAAGAATTTAACTACAGAAAGAAACAAACCCCATGTATTTTAATGGCAGTTTATACTGCAATTCAGGGCAAGAACTGGTATGACTACATTACATCCTGGCCAGCTCAGTCTTCTTTGCTCAAGCCTAGAACTATTTTACAGTTAATCACTTCTCTGTCTATGTACTGTATTTCTCCAGATTTTGTACTTTACTACTTATTGTTGGATTCATTCACTGTCAGTAAGCATCTGATTTATACCTTCCACTAGAGAAAGCCATTAAAATTGTGCTTTATGGGCTGTCTGCCTCAGAGCAGGAGTGGGGGAAATGCAAAGGAAACAGAGAGAAAACAAAAGCAATGAAAAATTGTAAGTTTTATTATCGACTTTAGAACCACAGGAAAATTCTAGTTTTTCACTCCAGTCCAACACCCTGGTTTTACTTGCTAAGGTACCTAAATAAATGGTTTAGAAACTTCACTACTGAAAGAGCAGAATGACTTTGAATCCAAGAGAAGTGGTAAGAAAAAATGTATTTTAAATACAAGACAAGATCACAACAGATAAGTGATCTTCATATCCACTCTTCAAAATTCTTTGCAGAACAAAAAATTTCACTTTTGCATTTCATTGCTACTACTAAAGAGCTGTGACTTTTGTACCCTTCTCTTAAAGCTGTTTCTATTTCAGAATAGATAAGATTTCTTATGCAAAAAAGTGCAAAAGCATATCCTGTTTTAAAAGAAGTCTTTCAGATGCAGTAAAGTATTAAGACTAACAAATTTCCTATCTCTTTCCTTTAATCAGTTTAGAAGTCACGTTGCTCTTCCACATAATGATCTTCCCTGACTACACTTGATCTCACTAAGGAAATTCCATGCTAGTATCTTAGTAAAAAGTCAAGTCAATTAAGGACTATATCAGTCATCTCAAAAGAAAAAAGTCCTAGGACCCAACACATGATTAAAAGAGGCTGAACTATAAACTTTATATTTTCACCTAAGGCTAAGTCTTACCATAGCAACCATTAGGAAACAAAAATACTTCCAGGTACCCAAGCAAGTAAACCTCTCCTTCCCTTCACCTATAATAAGGGAAGTTTAGACTGGCTTTTGCAAATGCAGGCCATATTCTCACAAACAATTAAGTGAATGGTTAACTCTGCACAAGAAGGTAGCCTGAACTTCACAGATGAAGTTAAAGTTAACACACGATTGCACGATCAGGGTTTTACTGCAAGGTACTGATAAAACCACTACGTTTACACTGATAATGTAAGCAAATTTAGCAACATTTTTATTCCAGACCCTCCTCCTAAACGAAAGAGACTTCTATTTATAATAAAGACACTCTGAAGAGCTTTATCATAGCTGCAGTGCTGGCTTACACAACTCTCACCCTTTGTTCCTCCCCTACACTGCCTCTTCAGTTGTGCTGGGGTTTGACACCCCAGTTAAACACACCCGATCAATGAGCTGAACCTTGTTAAAAGCAGCACTGCCAAAAAGAGTTCCTTACAACTGCCAGCAGCTCCCTGCTCCACGTTACCATGCAGCTACATAAACAGTTGAACAAGCACAAGTGAAAGAGTGACACAAGGGCTACATCAGCCAAGACTGCTGCCAGGAGAAATATTAGTAAAATTACAGCATAACCTCAACCTGCATCTACCTGTTCCTAACTCACTCAGATGAATAAGCAGATTGAAACAAACTGGAGCAGGGAGGTACCCAACAGCCTGACATGAGCCCATGCTTTCCTTCTGTTAAATAAGCTGTGAATACCATGACAATGCTTGGATGAGAACCTTAAAAGTCACTGTAATTTACTTCATTAGCACGCTTTCAAACTAAGTTTACTCATTATTTACAAGGTCTGCTGCAACTATGTCCAGAAGAGACATTGGGGTGGGGGGTGAGAGGATTTTAAATTTAACCCAGAATGTAGATTGCAGTTTAGTATCTAAAAATCAATATTCAGCATAGAGGAAGTTAAAAAACAAAGAATCCCCATGAACATAGTATTCAACTCTCCTTGAAAAAAAAACCAAACACCACACTACACATTTCACCTGTCCTTATTTGCCCTGGTCCTCACTGACATGGGTACTTTCTGTTTGTTACTTCAGGCACAGGCTGTAACTGATACATTGTTTTTTAATAAATCAGTTGCAAACCGTTTGTGTAATTACCCCTGACCTGACCACCCCCATTTCTTTTTTTTTTCCCCCCCAAACTGAGCTCTGAACTTCTTAAAATGCTAAAACATATCACCATGAAACAATTTTTATTTCATCTGCTCATTCCAAGGTAATATATTTATTACTGAATTAGATTTCTATTAAAGTTACTTGTGTACAACTGGAAATAAAGAATATTTAGGTCATTTTGAATTAACTTGTATTTGCTAGGTTTGTGTATTTGGGAACACTTTTGCAGGGGACAATTGTACTAGCTTCAAATCATATTAGATTCTTATACTGTGTAATCTTTACATGAAAACTTACCATAAGACTTCAATTTTTACTCAGTTCTTTGTCAATCTCTGATACATATCAAATTCTTTGGTGAAAACAGAAGCATATTTGCCCAATACATGCTTTGATAAATAATGGAAAGCAAATTAAACATCATGGAACAATATTTCCATGTCTGCCTTTGGATTACATTAGGTACTTCTGATGTTTACATCCAACAGTTTTTAAAAAACATTTAATGCAACTAAAAGGCTTAAGAATGCTGAAAAAAGCTACAGAAAAAAAGAAAAAAGCCCAAAGAAACCCTGAAAATACAGAATGCTAGGGTCTGCATTAAGCTCTAGATGCTAGGCTCCAGTTCAAGTTTAATCAACTGTTTGTAATAATCAAATAATTAAAAAAAATATAATTCCCCAAATTTACAGAAAAACAAAGCCTTCCTTCATTCTCTAACTTTCACATATGGAAAATTTTTCCCAAGAACTTGCCCCTATACAATCACCTGTTAAAACTACTTTGGAATATGTGTACTAGTCACAGAAACAGCAAAAGCTGCTTGAGAAATATTTCAAAACAGAAAAAAAAAAATTTAACATATTATACAGAGAAAACAAACCACAGTAAGCCCATACTAAAGTACTACTACTATATAGGTACTACACCAAAATATTAAGCATTACAGCTGTATATTTCTACATACAGGCCTAAGCTTTCTATTCAAAGAGCAAACTACATTACAGAACTTGTTTTTCTTTCAACACCATTAAATCGAGCAGCAGTAACAAGGTACAAAGAAACCCCCTCCACACACACAACCACCAAACCCTACAAACCTCTCACAAGCCAAAGGGCTTCCAGAAACCCAAACCAACCCCCTTGCGACCACTGCTTGCTAACAAAACACTGCTAAAATGCACGAATCGCTGGCTGCAAAGCCTCCAGCCTGGCGCTAGGCCTCAAAAACAAGGAGGCAGCCTGGGAGCCAGAAAGTGAGCAATTCTATAGCAACGCACCCGGGGAAGCCTTTCCCCTTCCTGCCAAATACGGAGCCACCAAGGAAGTCACTCACCCGGACACGGAGCGTGGGGCTCGGCTGCCCCCAGCCCCGGAACACCGGGAAAAGGCAGCCCAGGAGCAGGAAAACTCCTGTGGGAGCTGGGAAAGGAGCGGCTACGGGAATTGCGGGGGAGCTGCTGTCCCTCTCTGCAGAAAGCACCGCCGGGGTTCTCTCCTCCTTCACCACGTTCACTTGGACACCCTCACGGCGCTGCACAGGGTACAAAGCCCAGGCAGAAATCATCTGTGCTGCTGGGATCTTTTGTGTAAATAACGCTGCTGGATACAGTGCACAGCAGGGACTGCAACAGGCGGTGCAACAGGGAAACAAAATTTCCGTTCAAAAAACTGAATGTGTTTCCCCACTTTCCCCCCCAAAAAAAAAAGAAAAGAAAAAAAAAAATGTACCAAGAGCAACAGGTTTATTGTACCGAGCAGCAAAGGGACCTGAAAGACACCCCCCTGAGCAACGCCTGTACTGAGAGTCTCCCTGTTAGATGAAACCTAACTACCAGCAAACAAAACTAATCAATCCACAATTAAACGGGAGCTAAGTAAGGCAAGCTTATTTAGCCCAGGGAAGCAATCGACAGACAAAACGAAAATCCAGGTAGCATCTCATTGACTTGGAATAGAGAAATGCTGAAATGCTGCAACTGAAGATCACCAAAAAGTCACACTTACATCGTCTCTCCAGTCTTAGCAACATGACAAAGAAACTGATCCAGTATTGGACACACTTCCTTCTTTCCTCTCTTCTCAAAATCTGTTGGCGTGAGAAAGACACAAAAAGAATGGTAAAAGAACATAGGACAGAAAAAAATAAAAATAAAAATAAAATCATAGTTAGCGATTTATTTGCTTTAGCGATCAGTATAGCTCCCACAAGAGTATTTTCACGTTTTCACAAAGCTTCAGCTGCTCCCCAAGAGTACCACCAGCTTCCCAGCACTATAAAACACTTAATATTTTCATGTGGAGAAACTACATGCATCAGAGCAGCCGAAGTTGATTTGCAACTTCTTTTGAGCAGCTCCAACAGAGAAGGAGGCCGATTTCCTCAGGCTGCACCCAGCCAGGCAAACCAGCAGAGAAATGGACTGGGAAAGGAGAAAAATAAAAGGTAGGGGCGAGGGCGGAGGAGGGGAAGGAAGGCAGGGAGGTAGGGAGGGAGGGATGTGG
>JAAWXA010000016.1:17546440-17576151 GCA_038090715.1 Florisuga fusca | reverse complement strand
CCCCCCAAACCCCGCGCAGCAAAGGGGCTGCAGCCGCCGGGCACACACACACACAAACACACACACGGACCCCGAGCTCAGCAACCCTCCAACATGGCGCCCGGGCCGTCCCCGTGCGCGGCCCCGACAGCCCGCCCCTTCCCTCCTTCCCTCCCTCCCTCCCTCCTGCCGGGGGCGGAGCGGCTGCGAGCGGGCAGGAGGGAGGTTCCGGCCGCTGCCCTTCTCCTCAGGCCGGGGGTTCCCGCCCGCTTCACCGCGCAGATCCTCGGGAAAGGGGATAGGAATGCTGCCCGGCACAGGCGGCTCAGGGGGAGGGAGTGCGCCTTCCCCTCCGCTCCCCCCACCTCAGCCTGAGGGCGATGGCTCTTCCCCTCACCGCCTTTAAATCTGCTATCTCTGTGTGTACAGATGTGCCAGCCCGCCTTTTCTTCTCAAAAAGGAGCTGTTGTCCTCACTTCGCCTCTCTCTCCCACCCTTTCGTGCCCAACTGCTGCTCTCACCCTACACACACCCCCCCCATATTCCTGGGGGTGATCCCTTCTCCCACTGCAACTCTTCCCCAAGGGAAGGTGAGGTCCTGGCAGTCTCTTGTCACTCCCTTCTGGATGAGACCTTCAAGGCAAGGCAGAAAGCTGGGAACCCCAAAGTGGAGGCTGAGGTCTCTGTCCTGGCAGCCATGTGTGGGCTCATCCCCCCTCAGCACTTGGTCAGAGATGAGGGACATGTGGTGGCTGTTCCTGGAAGGAAAGGGAAACGCTAATTTAACATACACCAAAAAAAAAAAAAAGTTGTAAATAGAGTAGCCAAGTAGTGATGCCAACTGTTATTCTAGGCACATGTGAGCTGGCACATCTGCGGTGGTTACTATTAGGTAAAATCCTGATATAGCCCTGGATCCCATCCCGGTCTCCTCCTGAGGCCCACGCATGGTGACAGCCACGTGTGCCAAGGTGTCCATCCCCCCCCAGCCCCACTGCTCCCAAGGCTCACCTTGGCTGATCCCAAATAAGAGTGGATCAGCTCCACCCTCTCAGAGCAATCCCTTAAAAAGCTCACAGCACCAGAGTTGGGACCAAACTGTCCGCTCTTGACAACCAAAAGTCTCCGACACGGCCCCGTTTCATTTCAGAGAAATGCTGCTAAGGTCACAGCAAAGTCACTCAGTTTGGGGGCTCTACAAATGGCTAAGAGATGAACTTGGCACCCATAGCAAGTATTCCTGTGCTGCAAGCTACTCGCTCTGACCCCTTGGATTGATTTTATCCCACAGGAAGTGATCCATAAGTTGTGGAATTAATTGTCATTGCTGGCAGCTGCATGGTGGAGAAACCCCAATAGTTTTTGAAAAAACATATGGCTTCTAATATCAGCAGCACTGTAGGTCTGTTTGACCCTCAGAGGATGACAGTGCTGGTAGGAATATTTAAGGTTTCATATTTACAGATGCAAAGAACAAAAATCTCGTTTCATGCTATTGCAAAAATCTCTGTTAAAATAGGCAGACCTTACAAAAAAAGTTCTGGGTTCTTTGTGAAGGCTGAGAGGAGCTAAAGGACCTCCACAAGCCTCTCCCAGTCTACATGGTTAGCAGGAGGAGAGAAAAGTGTCAGCATGGGGTAACAAACTGACTTCTTGGGACAGGCCTCGTTGTTCAGGGCACCCAGCAGAGTCAAAAATGGATTTTAGTGGTAGGGATCCTGCAGCCTGAGTGTGGGAGGAAGGGGCTGAGTTACCCTTCTAACCTCAGCAGAGCTGAGCCACCCTCCTGCCCATAAGCAAGGAGCCAACAAAATGCTGCAGAGATAACCAGAGATAAAGAAGACAGAGCTTGCCCAAACCTCCATGGGGAAAAAAAAAAACCAAATAACCAACAACACAAAACAAAACCAAACTCAACAAACCTCAGTGCATGAGCTGCCATGAAAACCATGATGAATTTAGGTGTTATTTTTCTTCTGATCTCTTCGTTCATCATAGACACAGGTACCTCTGTTAACTGAAGCAACATTAGTTTGCTTTTACAATTAGACAATAATACTCCTAATACAGCCTTAATATATCCTCCCCAAACCCACCAATGGGTATTCCACATGGTCAATAAGTGAAAAAAAACCAAAAAACCCAACAATTTCTTCAACATGGGCCGAGCTGTGTTGAGAAAAGAGTTGGCAGAGGACAGGAGAAGGTTTACAAAGTGAGTGGTGGACACCAGGTTAAAAAGAGCAGTGCTAAGGCCTGTGTGCAGCTGCACCAACAATAAAGATTAAGGGGATAGTTTTCCTCGAGGTCCACTTTTTATTTCAAAAGTGGTATCAACGTGTAGTTAAAAGTAACAAAAACACTTGCTTACCCCCTTTGCAACCTTCAGAAGAGTGGAGAACACACCTTTCCTAGAACAGACCTTCTCTTAAATAACTTCTATAGGCCAGCTGGCTGTGTTTTCCCCCCAGATATCTCATTAACTCACCACCCCAGCACAGCTTTATCTTTGTAATAATTCTCAGAGCTAATCACATGCTCTCAATTTTCAGCTCTTCCCAAGGAAATGCATTTCCCAGCATGATTGGTCTTAAAGAATCCCACCAGCCATCACAAGAGGCATAAACATGTATATTCAAGTCTGATAGAGTTACACAACCTATTTCAGAAGTCCTGGCAGAGCAAATGCAATCATCTTAAACAACATTTCATCCCATTTGCAGGTACACCAAAACCAACAAAACAAAGCCCCTAACTGTCAATTTTGAAAGCTGTTACTTGTCTGTTCTTTTGAAACAGAAACAGAAGAAAAAAAAAAGCAGTAGTCCCCAAGATACCTCGAATTATAATTGAAAACAGTGACAACATAGCAGCTCTTCACCAAAAAAGCAAGCTGCAGGCAAACAAACAAACAAAAATCATGCTTTTTCTAAATTCTTCTAGTAAATTTGGTACAGAAATGCAAAAACCAATGTAAGAGTTTGCAGCAGCACAAAACACACTCAACCATCTTATGAAATACTTCAGAGCCACTTCGTTGCACTCCCAAAAGAACAGGTGAGGTTTGATTCTAGTGCTGACTTGCTGCATCTTTGCTATTTAGAAGTGACACATTTCCTTGGTGCTGCTCTGACACAGGCACAGCCCTGAGGGTGGGAAAGACACTGGAGCTCCACACAGATCTTGTCCCAAAAAGTGAGATCCAAGCTGGTAGAATAGTTTCTGCAGGAGTTACCTGACAGGGAAAAAAGTCTCTGGTTTTGTTCTGATTCATTTATTTCCTCTTTCAAAAAAAAATGGAACAAAGTTTTTCCAGTAATACACTTCCAAAATATATCTGAAAGTTTTTCAAATGATTTAACTATAAAAGCTTTTCTGGTTTCTACAGAAAAACCATTTTAAATGGAAATAATTTTTTCTGAAAGAAACAAAAGACAAACATTGACTATCAAGAGGGCCTCAAAATTCAACAGCAGACATGTAGCATTAATGAAAACACTATATTTTTGTTAGTTTGTTGGGGTTTTTCTCAGGGAAAATGTTTCAAGATATGCAAACTAAAGCTACCAGTTTCTGAGGAAAACAGAACCATCTCCTGCAAGCAAAGAAACCACACAAGTGACTTGTTGTGGTAAAAAAAAAATTATTTCAAATGCATTTTAGGATGAAGCTCAGCTTAGGAAAAGCTGGCATGTTTTGAAACCCACATCTCCTTAACTAACTGAAAAATGCTTCAATTCAGAAAAAATCTTTTCCTTCCACTTTAAAAAGAGAAATATTTAAATATAACCCTAGAACATGGGAAAAAAAGTTTCTTGGCAGTTTCATCATTGATTTGTTGTGTGATCTCATGCAAACGAGTTAGGCAATCATACCTGTCTCTCTTCATTAATGAAACAAATTATAATTACTCTTCTTCCTAAGGTATTTGTCACACCTTGTAATGAAAACACACACATAGAATATGATTTCATTTTGTGTCAGTTCCCAGTGCTGCTTGTGGAGGATTTACTGACAATCAACAACTCAAAAAATTGCCTGGTTAGGTAAGGGTGTGCGGTGATTTCAAACATTTCACAAATGAACGATGAGAAATTCTTTTCCCATCCAGGTTTTGGGTTTCTTCCTGCACTAAACTCACACGCAGCCTTTTTCACATTGATATTTTAGATTTCCCACAGGGCTGGGCCACCTAATGCAGGGAAAGGGAGCAATTTGTAAGGTATTTCAACTCAGTTCAAACTGCAGTTGATTAGTGTGTTTTGAAAGAATCTGCAGCAGTTCAGTACAATACTAAGCAAGCAAGGTGCAGCAGAACCCAAGTAATGAGAACAATAAGAAAATGAGAACAACCTGATGTCTCAAGACCCACTTGGATCTTCAGAAAATATTGTACATTGATACACATCAAAGGATTTACAAAAGGAGGTTAGTGGGTTTGTTTTGGGGGGTTTTAATTTATATCTTCAGGAATACAAGTGTGGCACAGCAACATCACACTAAAAGTCATCTCTGAACCATTTGGAATGAAAAAGTTAATAGTTTTTTCTTTGAAGCATCTCCTAGACACACCAAGACAAATTACATCCTTCATCTGAAAATCTTTAATAACCTTTTAATAGTTTTAAAAGAATCTGAAGTATCAAAAAGTCAGACTAACTCCAGAAAAGGCTGGAAACATGAAGGTTGTTCTTATGCAAGCTGGGTTTTATTTTGAAAAAGTACTAACAGTGAGAGTTAAACAAAAAAAAGGAACAGTTCAATGAGGCAAACGTTCTAGGCTTTTCCTAAATTAGCCCCTTCCTCTAACACTTATCAAGTCCCCCTGATTTTTTTTATTATTTTTTTTTTTTAATGAATCTGACAGCCCATGGCAGACCAGCACCAAGGCAATTTTCTTTCCAAGCTGCTTTCTCACATCTCCCTCCCAGTGTATCCCTAGGACAGAAAGCTTCTCACAGGCTGCTTTACAAATGACAAGATGCTTGAGATTAAAACCAGATTTGGTTTTTTCACCCAGAGCCTCAGGTGTGAGGAAGTCAGCATTCAACACAAGTTGCTCTTGAGGAGTGTTGAGCAGACGAGGAAGTTGTTTCTTTTTTTCCAAAGGTGTGTGCCCTGAGAGGGCACCTGCTGTGCACAATCCAACCCCCACAGCAGGGAATTTACCTGTTCCAGAAAGATTTGGGATCAGTGTCTCTTTTATGGAAAGACATTTCTGCAGGATCAGGTCAACAGATGCCTTTTTTTTTTTTTCTTTAAAAAAAGGGTGTCATTATTATTTCAGTATGCCGAAAATATTTTAGTTCTAAGACAGCTGTTGCACATTTTTTGGACTCTATTGTAGTTTTCACAAAATAACATAAACAATTATGGTGCATTTATATAAACGTAAAGTCAACCCAAAATATTTTACCTCAAAAGAAAACACTAATAAAGTGCTTTGTTAATCTTATTATGGTTCTCTTTCGGTTTTGTCTCAATTTCAGTTCTCATTTCAAAGGAGGTGTTGACAGTTTGTTTTTCATTCTGATCCAGAAGCAAAGCACAATTTCCAAACATTAGTCTCTCTTTTGAAGCACAAATAGCAATTCCTTATCTCATGCCAACACTAGTTCTCTGGACTGTATGGATCCCAGTGGGTACACACTCACCTCAGGAGCACAGTGGGGGAACGTTTCCCGTGTCGGTGGTGCCACTCGTGTCTGGGTGGGTACCTGGTGCCTATTTACGAGCAGTACATTTGACTATATCTGATGGAAAGGAGCAAAACATCCCCTGAAATTTGGCTCCTTCGTGCTTACAGGTACCTGTATCTTAGGAGAGAAGTCTCTTCTTGAAGCAGTGGAAGGAAATTATTTGAAATTAAAGGATTCAATGACGGTTTGCAATAAAGTTGATAAAGTGTAAAGATTTATTGGAGTATTAAAGTCTCACTTTTTTTTTTTTTTCCTAGTTAGTTGTACTTTATTTCCAGCTCTAGATGCCACAGAACATGTAGAGAAGTTATCCCTACTAGGATCATACTTATGAGGATGAACATAAAATGATACTGAGCTCCATTTAGACTCAGTGCTCCTGGAGTCCGAGCCATGGTTATCCCTGGGATTTGAGGAGTGAGGGCAGGAGAAAAGAGCCTCTTCCAGCACCCAGGTCCCTCAGCTGAGCTCCACGGCCTTCACTCAGTGAACTGGGAATTTATTTGCTCCCAATAGAAGAGCTGCAGCAAACAGGATGAGACTGATCCAGCAGCATGGCAGTGGGGATGTGGGAAGTCATGGCTCAGGTCCCTTCTTGATTCCCTGCTGAGAGGTAAATGCCCACCCCGTGTGCTGCTGTGCCCACATCACCTCTGCCTAACCTCTGCCTTGGAAAAACTCTGCCTGCTCCCACAGTGCTGACTGCAGCCATGGTTGTGAGTGAACAATCTTGGATCAGGATGTCACAGATCAAACACAACAGGAGAGAGCACACACCTCCCAGGCCACAGAAGAAGAGATGCTGCACACAGGGCTGCTGTTTTACAGCTGGCCTTAGCTCTTCTCATGAATGTCAATGAGAGTTTTATTCTTGACTTCAAAGAGAGTGTGACTGAGCCCAACATACCATACAGTTGAGCAAGTTGAGCAAGTAAGAAAACAATTTCATCACCAGGCAGAGGACTGGTTTGGCTGAATAGACAGCTCACAAGCTTCTGCCACACCGAGATGTCTGAGCAAAACAAAGGACATTGCAGCAGTCACCAGAGAAGAGTGTGAAAAAAATAAATACAAGAAGAAGGGAAGGGGTGATGCTCAATGACACAATCTTCTAAGAAGCAGAAGGTATCAGAGAAACAATAAAAAGTAAGAGTATAAGGTAAAACTTGTTTCCTTTGAGAGCAGGTTCTGATCTATGGTTGCTGTGAGACATGCAGCATGACACAAACACTGGAAGGCAAGTTAAATGTATGTATTTGTCTCTCTCAGTAACATATCCAATCTAATCCTCTTTCACTACAGTCAGAATCAAATTGTAGAGGAGGAACATTCTTCTGTGCTCAGTGCAGACATACCCCATGTACCTACACTTGAACATCACCAATACAGAACTCCATCCCTACCAGACCCAGTAGACACACACACAAATTTTGTATTTAAAAGAAAACTATCAAAATACAGAGCTTGCTTAAAACTTCATTTATTTGTATTGTAAGCCAAAGGATCTTAGCACAGAAATGCACTGCTAGGCCTCCTTGGGAGCTATAAACATTTGGTGCACTTGTCACATAAAAATCCACAAGCAATTTAGGTGATAGAGAAAAGGGACAGAATTCTGTACACACACACTCTCGTGCACACACACACACACACACACACACACAGAGCAGTTTCCAGTTTTCACCTGTGACATAATAGCAGAGCTCTGTAAGCCCACTTTGTAGTAAGCAGAATAGTCCAGTAAGTAAATAGCCCAGAAAAACTCTCACTTTATATAAATGATGCAACCAAATGCTTCCCACTCGGGCAGTTTTCTCTTGTACAACATGCACTGGTAGCCTGACACTTTATTAAACAGTTTTGGGCTAAAAGGGGGTGCTCAGCAGCTCTTAACACAAAGCCCCTATTTATCTATCTTCAGCAAGTCTAGGTATACCACAGCAAATTTAAAACCTGAATACGTGATGCTGTCAGAGCAAGGCCTTGGTTACTTTACACATTGCATACAAGGCAGGCAACATCCAGAGTATCAAATATTTGTTGGGTGAGAGAAGTTTAAAGAACTCTGGCACCAACGTGTGGGCTGTGCCTGCTGTTCCTCTCTCAGTGTGAAAGGTGATTCTTTGTTATCAGTGCACTCCATGTGCTGGAGTTTCTATTCATGTAAAGAAAATTATTTTCATTTCCCCCCCCCCTCTGTTGGGATGCCACTGCTCAAGGTGTTCCATTAGCAAAGGGGTTTTGGTTATTTTATACCATTGGAGTAGCTACAATACATCAGAGGAAGTGGAAATGAGGATATAAAGTCTATATAAGTATTTACACATCCCATTATTAAAATAAATGAAGGCTAAATAGCACGGAATTGGCCACAAGTATGAGAAATGAAATGAATAAAAACTTGTTTCTATGGATTAATATTAAATCAGCTACTGCTAAAACCAAAATATAACTCAGTTTTGAAAGGCATAGTAAAAATATAAATTAATAATTCTAACAACAAAGAAAATCAGTGTTACATAATTGTTTTTAAACACTTTGGAGAGCTCAAATTATAGCCTTTTTTCCTCAGATAGAGCACAGCAGGGGGGAACCTCCCCCATTCTTCCTGCAAGTTGATATTACAAAGAAAAGTCTTCATGTTGAAGCATATACTTCATTTATCCTAACAGCTGCTGAGAACATAACACAGTTCTTTCTAACTAATGTAGCACCTCCTGTAAACATAAAAAGCACTGGTTTAATCTCTAGTCATTCTATATGCAATAATGCCTTTGTTTGGGGATTAATTCCATTCCTTCATTTTAATGTGCCCGCAGTTGCAGGGTTCTGCTGAATCACAGCTTACACAATCACAGCCTCCTCAGCTTCAGAGCCTTAGCACCAGAGTTGGAACTGTCTGGGCAGCAAGACTTTTGTTCTGCAACTTTCTGTGCCTTGTAGATATCACAGAAATGAGGAATCCAGAGTGCCCAGCACACATCTCCTCTATCCTCACCTAACCTACACTCAGCTTCACCCTGATATTTGAAATAAGGAACAAAACCCGAGCGAGTACTTTTTACAACATTTTTTTACAAGTTCTCAGCCTTGCTGGCCTGCAAGGTTTACCTCTCATACATTAGACTTATATTGCCTTCAGCTTTTTAAACCAGCATGCTTCATTTTCCTTCTGTTGCTGTCTGGGTCTGAAGTCTTCCATGCTGATTTGGGTTACATTTTCAAGCACTTCTCTGTAGCTAGAAGCATACTGTCAGTTTTAAGTGGCAACCAAAACTTCAAGTGCAATCAACAGTCCCAAGGCAACATCTTAGAGAGCAACATCTAACACCTAAGTTTAAATGCCTTTCTGGGTCCCAGGCTTTCAATCCCAATAGATGCAGAGCTGCCTCTGTTGTCAGTTTCCACTTAGGTGGCCAAGGTTGCAAGATAACACTCTGAGTCAGAAACACAAATTGTTGATTAGAATTTGCAGCACCATGAACAGACATTTCAGTGTGCTTGTCATGCCTGGGAGGACTGGCACAGGCCAGCAGTGAAATTGTTAGGACCAAGACTCTCTGTCCCTTGTTCCAAGCCTCTATCTTAACACCTCCTCTGCTCAGATGGCTCTGTAGTGATGCTGTTTGCCACGTGGTGTCCTTCACCCAGCACACTTAGGGATCTGTCACAGACATTTTCACACACAAGTGTCTGGAAAAAGTTTGTCAGCACTTCATCCCGTGTACAGGCTGCTTATCTGGCAGCCCAAGATGCCAGCAAGGTCTGCACTTTCCCTTCTCTCAGGAGCTGCCACACAAGGAGAGAGGAATGTGCAAGCTAAAAAAGGACTTTCTCTTGGAGTCTGTTTTCTTGTGAAACTCCGAATCAGTTCTGATTGGATAGGGTGGGAACACCCAGAACTGCAATTCTTCAGAAATCCTACTTTTTACTTAGGAAACACATCCTTCCTCTCCTCCACACCCCCCAAATATTTATCTCCAATAACTGTATGTTACATGTACACGATAGCCAATCTGTATCACTCTACTCACCCCTCTCATGCTTTGCCTGTTAGATATAAAAGTGAGGAGTTCTAGGTAACAGATAACTCTTTTGCTGAACAGACCTGAAAAGTAAGAGCATTTTCTCTGTTGTACATCCCACAGGGCTTATGCTTAGGAAATGCCCTCTGGGAGTCTGCTCTTTAATCACTGCTCTTTAAAAGTGTCCTCACTTTGACTTCCTCAGTGACTTTGTCCCAAGCACCTTTCAGCTACTGCCAGTTTCAGTAAGTTGTGTCTGTGCATATCCTCAGATGATCATCAGACTTTCAAAATCCAAACTAAATGAAGCATTTGAAATAAAGAAAGCCATCTGATAACCTTTTCCACTTTGAGAACATTCATTATGATCCTAGCACAAGGCTCTCCTTCCAGGAATGAAAGTGCCAGAAAGACACTGCTGTGCCCCAGCTCTCTGGCAAGGCAGAAAAGGGGGGTCAGAGGCAGCATGCCCAGGTTCCCAGTGTAGGATGAAAGAATGGTTCTTGGTGGCAAACCATTGCTTCTGTGCAGTAAAAAGCAACTCAGGAGGATTAATTAAAGAGGAAAACAGTTGTACTTGGTTTTGTACTCTTCATTCACAATATTCTTGTGCAATGTAACTAGTACTACCAACTCAGGGAACACATTGCTAAAACTAAGGTAGTGGAGGGGAAGACCATGCTTGTACTCCATGTGAGAAAGGATTCTCCTTCTCTTCTCCCTCAGCTGTGCAGGTGCCAAAGCTTCCACTCCATCCCCTCCCTTTTCTTGCGAACTCTTTTCCTATTTATGCTGTAATTATTTCCCTTCTAATTCCTTCATGAGAAATCCTCAGGAAATGACTGAAGAGCAGAACAGGAAAATGGCAATCACTGGCCAAAAAGTGCTGCAAAATACAAAGTAAATAGGCACTTCTGTTCCCCTGATCTTTTTAAGTAAGAGAAATCTGAGGCCCTACATGTGAAAAATAGAAGGTAATATACCTCCAGACAGAAGTGCAATTTTAAGCAAATATCTTCCCTCTACTACAGTAAATGTTAAGCATCACAAGAGTGATCTTTTCTGTAATTCAGCATGCTCGTAACAGCCAAAAATATTTGCCCTATCAAGAGTTAGATTCCATATATAAAAACCATAACTTCTATGTTAAACCTCAGTACTAGCTTTTGACAATTTGAAAAAAAGTTACAGTGAATACAGCTGTTCTTAAACAAATAACCAGACTAAGCTCATCAAAGAAAAGTAAGAATCATCAACTCTCCCTGTTGCAACCAGGAGAAGTGTAAGAGAACAAAAGAAAGGACAGTTTAGGTAGGTTTCTAGGATCTCCTCTGCTTTTAGAATTGCAGCAGGAATTGAATAAGGAAAATATTTCAGTTCAGAGTTTCAGTAAAAGGGGTCATACCCTTCATTCATATGCTTTGTAAGGTCTGGGTGCAAGGATGATAAAACTCTGTGTAAGAATCTAGCTACATTTAGTATCTGTGGTTGGCCCCCAAGTAGACAATGACACGATTTTCATACACCTTCTTCATAGTTTTCTCAATTTGCTTCAAAAATACTTGTGGAATTCTCCCACATAACGTGTGCACTGTATCCAGAAATTTAGACTGCAGAGGGTAGTACAAAGACTGGAAGAGATTGTCTTCAAATGGAAACTGAAGAAACAATAATAATAATAATAAAAAAGAATTAGTTTTCAGTCATTACAAAAAGGCATTGCAGAAGTTTCTGTGAGATAAAACCTTACATGGGTTTTGACTTGTCCCTCCCCTTCCCAGAGTCATCACAGCCATCACCTTCAAACACTTGTCTGCTACAGGGTGCTTGCTTTCAGCAAGGTTTGCCTGGGTTTATCACCTGAAGTAGCCAAATTCCCAGAAACTGTATTTCTAAGGTCTGCATTTAAAGGGGGTTTATTAGCACAGGATACACTGTAACAAAACAGATGTTTTTAGAGAGTGGAGATCTACACACACCACTTTCTAAGTGAAAACAGAGATGCCTGTCTTGCACTCAAGTCTCCGCCTTCCACATGCCCAGAGTTGGTTCTCAGGGGGGAAAAAGCTTTCATTGGATATTTATGCACCAGAGCTGCAGCACCAGCAGAAAAAACACTATTCAAACTCTCTTCTCCACCTTCACTATTAAGAAAAGCCATTTTCCCACCCTTTTTAATTAGAACTTCACTGTCATATAAAGGAGGAACGTTGAAACCACCTCGAATGCAGGAAGCCCAAAGCAACTTTGTTATTTATTTTGTGTCTGAGGGGTAGACACAAAGCAGGGCTGTGCTCAGCCTGATCTGCTGAACAGCAATCCGGTTGACCTGGTTAAAGCAACACCCTGCACTGAAATAAAAAGGACTGGCTCTGCTGGGACAGAACACTTACATCACGGATCACTTCATAGAGTGCCTTGAATGTGGGCTGTTTGTCATCGTGGTAAACACCTCTGTTGCCATGCAGAATAGAGACACCTTCTTCTTCTGCACCTTTGCAGTTGCTGCCGTACATGCAGTGATCAGGCCTGTAGTTCCACTGACATGGAAACACATAGAGACACTCTGGCAGTGGCAGGAGAGGTGGGAAGGAAGGAGGGAAAAAAAAAACCAAACAACAGATTAAGCAAGAGCTACAACAAATTGAAGCATATTCCTGTGAAAAAGCACCAACGATCAGAAACATTTTGGTTACTTCTTTGGCAAATATCCCGAGCAAAGCTAGGCAGAGGACATCCCTTCCCTTGGGGGATGATTGGAAAAGTCTCAGCACTGTCAGGCCTCAGCTAACAGAGGGAGCAGCACGAAGACTGGGTGCAAACATAACCCAAGAGGGCATTTTAGAAAGCTAACAGTGCCACGATCAGACCCAGAGGGCATGCACCAGGTGGTGTGACCCAGAGTCCTCTGCCCTGAGAAGGAGCTGCTGGAGTTACAGAAATGATGAGGGAAGCACAAAGAGCAGTGAGGGTTATGCAAAATCCTGAATCCTTCTGGAGACAGCATGGGAAAACTTGCAAAGTATAACCAGAGTTTGCTGCTGAAGCCTTCACTGAAGCCCTGACAATTTGTTATGCTGAGATGCAGCAGAGCATAGGAGGCAGTGTGGTTCATCCACAGTCCTTCAAGGAGTTGTCATCCATTAATTTCACAGGTCTAAGTTAGTTAAAGTTGAGCCTAATTTCTCAAAAAGCCTTTCTTTCTCCTACTGATTTTTTTCCCCCTGACACTTTCTCTGTGCACCACAGTATTTGCAATATGCTTGTAATAAATCACACCACTCCCTGTGACCTTTTTGCTTCAGAAATGGAGGACAACGAATCACTGCAGGTCGTGTCAGAAGCACTGGAGACTTAATTTTTCATTTGGCCTTTCTTAGCTTCCCAGGAAGTCTGCAGGTGGTCCTGTGGTTCTTGAAGAAGTAGGACAATAAGTTTCTGAAACATTTCTTCCCTCCAGGTCTCTCTGGCAGGAGACTGCTCAAGACAAGGTAAATTGCAAGTGATTCCCAGTCAGTCTGACCTCTCCCACATTCAGAATTACTCCCCAGTGCTGCTGAAAGGGCAAGAAGAGCTGTAAGGCCTGATCCAAACCCTGTTGCACTGAAGAGGGATCCTTGTAGTAACCCTGAACAGATGTTTGCATGTACAGCCCATCAGCAGGTCACTATGGGGAGAGGATGTGGTCAGGTCCTCATCAGCTTTCATATGTGTCCCTTGAGCATTCTTGATCTTCTCCTCACCAGGACACTTTTGTGCATTTTTTGCTGTTCCAGCTGGGCCCAAACTCCAGCTGCTCTGCAAGCCTGCAGATCCATTCCTAATCACAGCAGCCTCTGGAGATGGGACAAAGGGTGCATGCCTTCAGGCCCCAGGTAACACACTTCATGCATTTTTTAAGCCAATGCAAATCTTCCACTTATAAAAAGCCACCTGCAGCAGTCTTGACTGATTCCTTCCCAGGCCACTCTCAACTGTCCAGAGCTGTTTAAACTAAACTCAGGAAACTCTGCTTTTCTGCTTTAACTGTATCCAGTTCTTTTGTTTTCTTTTCTTGTGCAGTCTGTTACATAACCCCTAAACAGTTATTTCGCGGTTACAAGAAAAAGACAAACTGTGATGCAGAAAAGAATCTCAGCATGTGGATTTGATAGAAAAGGCTCTCATCCCAAAATGAAGATACTTTTGCAATTTTTGTTTTCTTTTTTCCCTTCATGCTTAAGTTAGCAGCCTGAGTCTGACCACACAACTAATCTGACTTCATCTTCTTCCTCCAGCAGACCTTGTTCCCATGACATTAATTTGTTTTGGTAAATTAATTTATGATTTCATAATGAAGGTTCATTCCTCCCCCCCCCCTTTTTTTTTTTTTTTTCTCTAGGACTGAGGGTAACACATGGTGAACCAGGGACAGCTGATGTTTGACATCTCTCTGCAGTGAACAGATGTTAGCTTATTGCTTTCCCTTCACTCTCTCCTTTTGCCTGGATTTGGGTGTATCCAATTACCTACCCGATGACTCCTCAGAGAAAAAGAAAAGGGAAGAGAACAAATGAAGATAAATCCAAACTTATTCTGTTCTTAAGATCACTTAAGGGAATACAAGGTCACATAGGAAATAAGGAACAGCAAGTAAGAATGGAAACAGCATATTCAGAAGCATGAAATAAGGTTCTCATGTATGTACTTGTCAGCCCAGCCAAATGTCATGTGTGGTTCCTGCCTGTCACTCTTGCACAATGCCCCCATGAACAACTTGTAACATTTCTGGTTTGTCCTTCATTTCCTCTGGAACTGGAGCCATATTCTCATGAGTGTGTATTTCCAGGCATCCTTCTTTTTAAAGGGTGTGACTTGTTCTACAAGTGACGAGACACTTTTTGTAAATTCAGCCCCCAGTAAGTATTTCACACTGATCACAGAGAAAGAAGTTCTGGCACTTCCAAACCTTTAACATCTGAGAGATGCAAGGATTTCAAAATTGTAGCATAGCCATTACCTGCACCAATTCCAGAAGTATTTTCGTGGGTTGCAAACCCTAGATGCACTCACACATGAACTTCATGCCACAGTACATTATGCATATTATAAGCAGCAAATAGCACTCCTTTTTATTTTTCAAGTTCAAGAAAATTCTTGAATCATGACTCCAGGAATCACTACTTACCAGGGTTAAAGTAAAAAATTATATTTAGTAAATCCTGGTCTCCCCACGTAATGTAATTTTTGTACTTTTGGTACAATGGATACAACATTTCCTCCCAAGTCAAACCACTGGGGATCATGCTGTTCTGCAGGGCAGAAAAGAAAAAGCAATGGGTTAATACCATGAAGAGTGATATGTGCTTCAGAACTTGTCACCCACAAACTTTTAAGTCTGCTATGCCATGTCAGATACCTAGGTAAAAAATGAAGAACTGCCAGGAAACATTAGACCTGGATAGGGCTGGGACACCAGAGCTGAGTGTGCTCCTGTTTATCTGAACAGGAAAGGAAAGTCTCCTGGGTCTGGCTCTGATGTCAGCTCCTGCTATTCACAGTCTTCCTATTCTGAACAACAGGAGGGAAGAAAAGTGGAAAAATGCAAAACTGCAGGGGCAAGGTGAAAACCAAGGTAAAAAAAAGTGAAGAACAATAAAGGCTAAACATTATCTTCCCTAGGAATTCTGATATTAAGAGTGTGAACTGGTTTTAGTCAAGCTGTAATGGTATAAGAAACCCTGTCCATGACTGGTGAACAAGACTACTTGGGATAAATAAAGGTTTTTTTAGAAATTAGAAAATAGATGCCCAGTGAAACAGAGATATTACAAGTCAGGCCTTTCATAAAAGAGGAACATGTCAGAAAAAAACCCCTTCCCTTCTCATTTGTATCAATTCATGGAGTCACAAGATTCTATTTACAGCAGATGCAAAAATTTAGCAGTTTCTCCAGATATTTACACCAAGCTTTCTAATTTTAAAAGCAATAGAGTGACCATACTGAAGCTTCTTCAGTTTATTCTGTCACGTATCTTTCAAGGGAAAACGAGATGTTGAAGACACCATTTTTACTACTGACAGGCTACTTCATCTGCAAGTTCTCAGTGCTCCAGCCTCTTAGGGAAGCTTCACTTGCTCTAATAATAATTTTCACTATAATTTTAGTATCTGATTATATATGCTCTGTATTTTTCAGGTTCGTCCTGGTGTAAAAATCATATCAAGTTTGCAATAAGTTCCACAAGGTGTGAAAAACACACAAGCCAGTTTCTGCAACAGCTGCTATTTCTTCTCACCTTGAAGTGAGTGCTGCGGATCCGTGTTAAATTCATGAGCATCACCCCAGAGTTGACTCCAGTTGTCCCATAGTAAGGGTGACGTGCGAACCGACTGTACCAGCCAATCTTTGGTATCTCGTGTTCTGGGGCCATAGCAGCGAGCTGGGTGGAGTTGAACTCTTTCAGGATGTGCCAGATGTCATCGATGGGCCTCAGGAAGAGGACATCAGTGTCCACATAAAGGAGGGAATCCACATCCTTTAAAATGACCTTTGGGGTTTGCACAGTGGAAGAGATGGAAAAGAAACCAAACAAACAAGAGAAAGGAAGATTATTGGCAAGGAAGATTATTGTACACTCATTTCAAACTGATCATTTGAAGGAGGTTATTGATTTATCAGGGAAATGTAATTACACACAGGAGCAACAGCTATCAGGTTATTGGCTTGTTGTTGGTTGTGTTGTTTTGTTTGGTTGGTTTTTAACTGCACAGCAAAACATTTACCAGACCACAGAAGTTGGATTCTAACCTTCACAGGAAACAGTTATCTGCTGAGCTCCCAAAGCTGCCTGCAAGGACTACTTAGTCCTTAGGTCAGAAATAAAATGCAAATAATATATATTTACACAGCTTTGTTAGTTCTAAGGATCTCCAAGTGGTGAACCATGTAGAGAGAAAGGCCAAGGGAGCACAACAGAAAACTTTTCATCTCCATTTGGTGTCATCTTTCCTTATGCCTTCCTAGTGACTGATTTTCCTATTACAACCCTGTACTCCTTGGAGCTTCACATTCAGTATTAATACACACAAATGTTTCACATTAATTAAGGAAACCTTACTGATCACAGAAATAGATATGCATCCTCCTGCAGAATAAAAGTTTTGTGATAAATAGGAATGTCATATTACAGCTCAGCAGGTCAGATTCTGATCTCTGCTCTCAGGCTCTCTCAGCATTAACCACAGCTAGGTTGGTCAAATTGCAGATGTGTAAACTGGATCAGCCAGGATGTTTAACCTCCTATTCTTGTTGCCTATGTTCCCCCCCTTGTGGCCAACCAAATCCTTACATTCTCATTCATTCGTTTTAGTTGGGCAAAATATTAAGTGCTTCAACAGTCTAAAAAATCCTCCCCTGATGTTTGCAGCAGGTGTTTGTCATGTTTTTTTGCTGCGTAATAAATATTGTTAGCTAAAGCTGGCTACCAGTTCCAACTCCATTTTTGTTGCTCTTCTTCATCATTTGCTAAATCTGTCAAAAAAAATCCTGAAAGACTGAGATATTCTTACTTTGTTCTCAATCAAAAGCTCTGTTTCTCTCTTTTTCTTTCTTTGAAAAGGAAATTCAAAAGGCAATCGATTTTCACCATGCCATGGAACAGAACAATCACTCTGTCATCCATACTAATGACAAACTCTCCTATTTATGCAGATTACAATAAATTCCACAAAAGAAAATTAATTTTACATAAATTGAAAGGTATTTTGACTGAAGATTACTTGTGAGAGTGAACATCATTAAGATTTTGAACAAATGATGGAGAAAACTTTACCTTTAAGCATGCTTAACAGGCATCCCCCAAGATGCCAAATCTCTGAGAACAGACTTAAATGAGATTTTTCACTTGACTGAACACCTCAGGATTCAGGCTGACATGTAGACAAGTTAAACAAACCCTGGACCTGTATTTCTGACATGATAACTACGTGTTCTTCTTACACAGCAGGACAAGCAGGAAAGGGTCTCTACATTTTAAGCACAAGTTATGCTTAGAAGAAGCTCTGTGTAAGTGAGTTGGACACAATCCAGCTCACTCTGCTTCGTGGAAGGTTCATTTGCATCATTTTTCCACAAAAATACAATACAGCATGTGAATGGATCAATAAATGATTGACATAAATGGCTCAATACCACAGTAAGAGCACAAGTGTCAGCCTGGGTGGGCACAGCTCCTCCCAGCAGAAAACTGTTATTTCAGCAGCCTTAAACACACAAGTAAGTGAAAGTCTGTAGAAGTCAATGGACTTCAATAATTTTCCTATATTTAAATGGATTCAAGCAGATATTTAAGATCTTTGTGAAGTGGGTGCCCACCAGCATTTGCTCCTATGCTTTCTGCCTTGTATCCCTTTACTAAGGATTCGGATATTTTGCTTTCTGGTTTGTCAGAAGCCTTTTCCATCCCCTGTGTCCAAGGTGTTGCCCTGCAGTGACACCCAACAGGCTAAAAGAAAAACTGTGCTGCTTGCTCTAGGCCCTTCACACTTTGCTTTTTCATGTGTGAGGTGTTAAGACTTACTTAAAACCTACACATGTCAGTTGGAATTGATCACATCCCCTTCTGGCTGTGCATTTAATTTTACCTTGGGTAGGGGAATCTAATTTCAGAAGTTGCAGCTCCAAGAGTTCCTTGCAGGGCTCCTGGGATTTCAGTGGAGTTACTCCATTTAAATAACTCCAGCATTCCCAGTGTCCCATAGCTTTCAGGTAGCTCTGTCCCCAAACTATCTAAAAGTTTTCAGAAAAATGTTTTATGCTTTATACAACCACTAAAAAAGTATTTAGCTTTACTTACTCAGACAGGACAAAAGAGGAGATGATGTATTTTTGACTCTGCTGGATTTTCAATGTCAGAAGCAGCTGAGTACCACAAGGCAAGGCTGTGGTACAGAAGACCTTGCTCCAGCTTGCTCTGCCTGACCCAGACTCTGAGCCTGCCAGGAGGGCTAACCAGAGAGAGGGACATGCCTGCAGGTTAAAGTGACATGCATCTGACCTGGAGCATAAGCAATGCCAGCACAAACCATGTAGACATACCTGACAGACTGGGATTTTTGAAAGGAATGGTGAGGAATATGGCTTGATTGAGTTTGTCTTCCTCCTCGGGCTCCAAGTCCTTACAGCTTCAAAGAAGTGATTTTGGTTTTTGCAGCTACATAAAGTATTAGTAAACCTGTCAAAAAGTTCTGCAGAGAACTGGCTATATTTCACTTAAATACTCAATTATCTATAATTTGATTTCACAATTTCTGTCTTCATAGACTGTCCCTGTGCTAGCAAGGTTGGCAGGCAATAACTCCCTCCTATGTAAACACACCCTGGGGTGCTGTGAAGCTGTGCTACATACTGTTTTGCAATGGCTGGCATAGCAGTTTTATCCAAAATTAGGGACAAATCAAAAATGTTGATGCTAATGCTGCAGTACCACAGAATCGAGTTCCTGAACTTAATTGCAGAAAGGAATTAACTCAAGTTACAAGAGATGAAGGCTTTTTCCTAGGTAAGGTCATGGCATCTATTCCCACTGGGTTGGATATTTCAGCATACTCAAGAGGACAGCTATAATGCAGGGATATTGCTAATCTACTTTAAAAGCTCTTAAGTAGATTAAGTGTTTTCAGAAGGGTTCTAAATGTTCGCTACTATTAGAACTAAAATCACCCAAAAATCCTTTAAGCATTTCCTGATACTTTAGCTGATTGTTTTGGTAGTTCCAAACCAGCAAGAGAGACAGCTGCAAGCCAGCTCTGTGGTGTGCAATATCCATGAGCCTGGAGGACACTTTTCCACCTGGTGTCTTAACATCCATGCTGGTATTCCAAAACAGCCTCAAGTGATTGCTGAGAGCATTACTCTGCTGGTTTATTTTTCAAGTTTCATTTTGTGCTTATACTAAGATCCACATCTCCCTCATTCTCTCTTTGCAAATCCTATTGGTGGTTTTATTTCAGTAGACTGCTGCAAGAGGTTTAGACCTGGGAGATTACACGGAGGCTCAGTCTACTTTCCCTGCATGTAAGTGGCAAACATGATCAGATGTCACAGAATGCCTCTGTGAAATGTAGGAAGCCATGTAATCTTCCTTAATATTTTAGTAACCTGAGATGCAGTATGCACATCAACCTCTCACCCAGGACAAAAGAGTTCACTACAGCAAGCTGCAGCATCACATCCCATAGCTCTAGTTTTATCAGTGAGTAAAACCTTAAGATTCTTAAGCATTTTTCCTTAGCAGGCTCCTCATGCCCTCCTGTCTACTTTCACATGCCTGCTGGTGCTGCAGGAGAGAGATTTCTTTGGCAGGAGAGGCACTTGTGAATCAAATAGTCACATTCCACTCAGGCTTTGCATTATCAGGAGCCGGGCAGTTTGCTCAACTGAGGGCTAAACAGCTGATAAACTCCACTTCTGTTTTCCTGGGGTCCTTCCTAAATCCAATCACATTTTATGCTGCTGCAGGGGAAAATGCTTAGGCCAGGGGAGGGTACGTAAAAAAAAGGATACTGACATCCCCATGGTATCTATTTAAAATACAAGTCAAAATAGCTCTCTAAACAATAAAGACAAAACATTCTGCTCCTGCTGTGTGCAGACTGGATTTCTACAGCATTTTCTCATTCAAAGGGGGTATCAGAACAAAGTGTGCAGGAACTGATAAAAATAACAGTGGCTGAAGTTACACAGAAACAGCCCAAGGTTCTGTCAGCCTGCACACTTGAGTACCAGAAGTCCAACCAGACACTTGCCACTCAGCTATTACTAGAACTTTTTTCCTTTATTATCTCCATATCAACTTAGTCTCAGCTGCAACTACTCTTGGACAACCCTTGCTGTTCAAAGCTGTAAACCTCAGCTTGACCACACAAAACATCTTGCAATTGCCCCAAGAGACACAAACATTTACAGTTCACACTGCCTCCTTGTTTTGCTAAGGCAACATGCAATAGCCCAGAATTTCTTACAAGAAATGACTGGAGAACTTTGGCAACATGTGAGTGATAAAAAAGGAGCCAGAAAAGCACTGAGCAGGCTAAAGGAATCAGCATGAATGTATAACCCTTTTCTGTCACCAGAAGGGTGATGACAAATAAAAGTGAAACCATTTCTGTGATGAGAGTCTACCAAAATGGCAAAAAAAACCCACCACAGAGCTAGGCAGAAGTGAAAATTGTGTTTACCCAATGAGAACAACCCCATTTGAGTACATCCTTACAAACAGCTAATGCTTAGGGATTATTTTCCAGGTGATATAAATATTTACTCAGGGGAGAGAGGACCCCTGCTGAAGGTGGAGTTACTTACAGCCCATCTGGCCTTTGTGCATTGGACAGTCTACCCCTAAAGGGCAGATAAACAGAACTGCTGACAGCACATACTTTCTCACATATGTATTCACAGTCTATGTATCTGGACGTGCAGCTGTCTCCTGATTGTTTCCATCTGAGAAAGTAAAGATTTCTCTGTGTCCCCCCTGCCATTTCTCATCAGACAGCAATGAAGAAATCTGGATCATGTGAATCATGTGTCACTTTATTGGAGTTGTCCCAGTCAACAGCAATGCACCAGATATTTTTGATAGATGTTCTCAGTTTCACAGAAATCACTTTATGCAAAAGTTCTTTCTATTTCTGATATTTCTGAACGTGCAGGAATTGTTATCAATACCTTCTTTCTCTCAAAAAACCTTAAATATTTCAGCATTTATGACACTAAGTATAACACAGTAAAAACTACAGGTTTAGTGAACCTGAAGATCCCAGGATACACAGAACTCTTGCATGAAATCTGACTTAGAGTATGCTGGAATTACTACCTCTAAGAGAAATCTGACGGGCTTGGAAAAAGAAATAAAACCCAAGAAAAAGGGATGGGTGAAAGCATCAGTCTAAGGGCTAACATGGAAAGGGAGATAGTGGTTAAAGAAGGGATAGGATGACTGCATGCTGAAAAGAATCTTATTTATGAAAAGCATGCAGCAGCAACCCTGAAAGCATCTGCCCTGGAAGAGCTCTTGCACTGAGTCTTGAGAGTCTGAGAGGTTAATGGAACCAGGGACAAATAAAAACCACACATCCTTTGTTAGCAGGAGAAAAAGAGAGGCTGGATTTCTGTTTTTGTTTTAAGTGGCTAAAGCACAGACTAAAATATTTTCAAGCAGATGTTTCAGCCTGAAAATGGTTTTAATATTACACCAGTAAAGCTTCCTTTCTGTGGGATTAACCTTTTCCTGATGCTACCTCCTCAGAAATCCAGGTGCCTTACCGGAAGAAAAAGGCGCTGGGCAGCACATGGTTTGAATAACTTTTTCCATTCCTGAGCATTTCCTACTGAGAAGGTTATTGGGTAAATGTTGTGTTCAAACTTCTTTGTATATGAAGAAGGCCATTCCTTTAACTGAAAGACATGGGGGGAGGAATTAGACATTACATGTTATTTAGCTTTTTTTTTCTTAGCACAAACATGCGTGCATAAGGAATTTAAAAAGCAAGTGCAGTAAAGTAATATTTGTGAAGATACTTATGACTTACAGCTCATTTATTTATTTACCAAATGACAAGAAAGCCTCACCTTCTTCTCAAATTCAGGCTTAAGGGAATCCTCAGCAAAGATGTGAAAACAGAGCCTCCTGTTGCTAAAGAGAAGTGCTGATTTCAGCATGATGAGTGTCTCTTCCAGGCGGTCCCCACATGCCACAACTGCCAGATGCATGCACTGAGAAGGCAAAGGCTCTTTTGAACTTTTCTGTTCTCCAGGCTTCCTGAAAATTCATAAACAGACAAATAAAATATACCAAGGTAAACATGAAGACAATCCCCCATTAACAGGTATGAGGGGGTTTTTTTTTATTTCCTCTTCACTTTGTAAGGGATCAGGAGGTTTTTTTCTGATCAGACAGCACAGAAGAGGCACCTGGTATGCAAATTTTTGTACAGATCAAAAGTTCTCAAATTACCAGGCAAAGAAACAGACTATTGTCAGAAATTTTCTGGTTGTTCCTACGTTTCTAGATTTGTATAAATCACTACACTACACCCACGTGGGAAATTAATTCAATAGCATCTCAAACCAGACAACAACTCGCTCTGTGCAAGCTCAGAGGTTATGAAGCCAGAAGGGACTTTCTGCTACCTACCCAACTTTTTAACACAGTGCAGATTACAGAACTGCATCCAGAACTTCATTACCAGGCCCATAACTTTTGGCTGGACTGGAAGAAGACATCCATACTTCAAAAAATCCACTCCATGCATATGTAAATGATTCCAACAGTTAATTAATTTTGCTGTTAGAAACGCATGCCTTAATCCTGGCCTGAAGGTACTGGCATGGTTTCAAAGAACTGCTTTCCATTTCACCCCATGGAATCCCTGAGATTATGCTAAAATAGAGATTTTTAAAAAACAAACATATTCACGTGTCCCAGATGAACCAGACTATATTCCACAAGCAGACAAGAGCCAAATTATGTTTTTTTGATTAAGCACACATCTGTGCAGGCTTTAGATATGTCTCTGCCAGAGTGTAGGGGAATGGGCATATAAATGTGTATTGAAGATTCCTGCTGGCCAGAAAAATCAGCTTTTGGTGATTTTTTTTTTTCTTTTGGGGACTTGAAGACATTTTGAAAGCATAGCCTTTTGGTTTTGTGTGCCCCCTCCCCTCATCAGCATGGAGGTAACAAGACATCCTCCAGGAACACTTCTGCTGTGTTGCATTCACATTCCAACAGGGATACATTTACATTTTGTCAGATGGATGTGTGCTGACAAAGAAACTAAATTAGAAGCATCAAAATCATTACAGGAGAGTTCAAAAGGTTAAGCATAGATCACTACCAGTCCTGGACATATCAGTGAGCAGAGGACATCAATCCCTGCCTGTTCTCAGCACACACAACTAAACAGGAAAGTTAATGTTAGAAACAGAACTTCTAAATAAAGAGAGGAATGACAGTTAATAAAGTTGTCATTATGTCTGTCCCTGTATAACAGCAGCATTCCATGCTCCAGAGCAATCCACTTCTGTGTTAGGGAATACCAGCCAGTGGTACTTGACTGACTATACAAAGCAACATGTTTCATTAAGGGTTTAAAGTCTTAGGCTTTTGTCTTAATTAAACCCCAATTTCACCAGTGTATAAATAATGGAATACTACATCTATGTGAAGTGGTATTTACTTTCCAGCCTATTAGTGTAAAAACCACTGAATTATTGAAGTGAATAATTAGCTGCTCACACAGATCCCCTTTTCCCCCCTTCTCCCTATCTCTTTAATGTTTCCTCTTAATTGAGTCTCTAAATCAAACCATATGCAGGATGGGAACTGCTTTGATATAGCTCGTGGCAATGAAATTCGCTGGGAGAGGGATTAAAATTTAAGCTTTTATAACAACATTTCAAAACCCAGCACCAAAGCACTAAGCTTTTCTTTGCAAATTTCAGCCACAGTGAACTCCCCATTCTGCAGCTCTTTTGTACTGAAAAATCCAGTATAGGAAGGGAAGCACTTCCAATGAACAAGACTTGGAAGAAGCAATCCTTGATGAAAGCAGAATGCCCCACAGGAGCCACTGATGAACAAGGGACATCCTGCCTGCCAACACAGACACCAGCCAGGTCCCAGGGGGTGGAGGAGAAAGCTGAGCCTTGGAGACAAGTAACTGAGTCATGCAGGCCTGTGCTGAAGGGGTTCAGGAGCCTGAAATGGCCTCAGTAGGAATCAAAATCCCCAAGAAAAGGAGCACAAGGTGGTATTTGAACTCCAGCAGTAGTAGTCCAGGGCACCTAGGGCAACAGTTAGTGATGAAAATAGCAAGGAGGTACAGAAGAGTGTTGGGATGCAGTATCTTGCATCTTCTTTTTAAGTACATAAGGAAAGCAAGAGGACTTGTGAGACCAGAGGTAAGCTGGAAAGGGAGATAAAAGAGTGCCACAGCAAGATGTGTGTAATGGTGATGTTAGCTTAGCCTGTACAGGATAACTATTATTATCTGGAAGGTGGAAAATAGGTGTAAAGTCAAAGTCAAACTGTTAGGAAGGCAAAGGAGCAGATTACAGCAAGGAACATCTGGACTCTCCTTCCCTCCTCTGCTTAGACATGTACATACACACTGGGATGGGGAGAAATACATCTGGGGAAAGGATATTCCTTAAAGATCTGCAGGATACAGCCAATGTCTTCAAACCAAAAGAGTCCCAGTTCAATTCCTGATGTACACACCCCAAAACGCTGGGCTGGCTTATCTGGATCCCCTCTTGAGGGTAAGAGGGCCTCCAACACATGTTGTCAAGAGAGAACCTGAAGGTTGGAACTTAGCTCATCCCACTGCTGCTACTCCATTGCTGAGGGGCAGCTCAGGCTGGGCAGCAGGAGCCTTCTCATTCCCAAAGACTCTGAGTGAAAAGCTTTCTTTAAGCTGAGGTTTCCTGTAAGGTAAGCACTGGATCCTGATTTGATACAGTGTGTCTCCTCTAATTGCAATGTTTGTTTATCTTGTAGCTACCTGAGGTTACAGCAATATACAACCAAATAGTACTGGGAAGCTCTGTTTCAGGGAATCAGTCAGGGCAAAGCTTTGGGTGCTTCGTTAATTCTTCATGCTTCAGCTGTCCCACTTGTCAAGGGGCAGGAGCTGTACAGTAGTTAACAGTTAACTACCTTAGAGACTTGCAAGCACATTAAATAGCACATGGATCCACAGAGTACTCCAAATATTATTATTAGCTAATTCTTCCTAATATTTATACATTCATTCATTCATAAATAGTACAATTATTACTTATGGACAGAGTTTATAATTGGATTTTATGACCTAAATTAAATATTTAAATGTGTCTAAAACAACACCATGACCCGGGCCTTAAATTAAATTAAATATGCTTGACTAGAAGAAATAAAGAAACTGTATACACAAGGTCTTTGTTGCTTTGACATCATTCTAACCTCAGTACATACATGTAGCTTGGTGATATCTTGTGATCTATATAACATCATGCCAAGCTCTTTGCTCTGTTTCATGCTGCACATCTCTTCAGACAAAACAGCTTTCCACTCCCCCTCTGCTCTTGTTTTCCTATTACACTTATGTATGTCTTTAAAATTAAGATTTTTTTGTAAAAGATGCTACAGAAAGCATCACAAAATACTTGCAGAATACATCCCTCTGCAACAGCTGAGGCCAGACTTGGTAAGACATAGCACTAGAAAATATTTCTAGCAGAAGCCTTCCTGCAACCCGGATCAGCTCAGACCAACTCCAATCCAGTTGCCCCAGGGCATTTTATTTACTGCATACATTTTTTATTTTCTGACAGGCATGGGTATTGACATTGCAGAAGAAATCTGAGTGCTCAAGCACAATGGTGTACAACAGTGTGTTTCTAGGTCTTAAAGTTTAGATTACATGCAATTTTCTTATTAGTCACAGTCAAAGTATCTCAAACATAATTAACCCCAAACCTGTCTAAATCAATCCAGATCCATTCAAAATAATGCATTCCCATCTCATTACAGAGCCTGCTCATCTATTCAAGCCTTAAATTTATTCCTGAGAGAAAGATAATGCATGCAGATTCTCACAAAATATAATGTAGCTGTTAGTTTTTGAAACCTTCATATTATGATCTCATTTACTCTTGCAGCATAAACAAGGTTAGATTTAGGCAATGTATCAAAAGTGGTGATTCACTAACCAGGCTCCTTTCCTGACAGTCAGCACTGAGTCAACATCCCAACAGTGGCTCCATTATATAAAACACATTCTCTCACACACTTTCAAATATAAATTAGAAAGGCTCAAAATGTTTTTAAAGAAAGTTTTCTCACTTTCACGTGGTTACACAAAACTGACTGTTGTTGCTGACAAAGAATTGTTTCCATTTCTCCCTCCTTCTACCACACAGGGAAAAGGGAGAAAACCACTCAAAGCCAGAAGGGATGTTTGCATCATCTTCTTTCATCCGAGGGGGTTCTTTGTTGGATAACTATGAGGTATTTGGGCATTTTATTACAGCCTATCAAGCTCAAACCAAACTTGCACGTGGCTGCAAAGAAAGAGAAAGCATCTTGACAGGATGCCATGCAAGAGATGTTTTGCTTTGGAAAAGTGACTTCCAGGGAACTTAATGTGCTGGCAAAGGTTCACTTCCTGAGCCTTGCCATGCTGCTTTAATATAAAGTGTGGTCACATCTACCCTTCAAATGTAAAATAACCCTTTTGCTTTTGGATACTTTGCACACAGCGGTTTGGCACATACTTACAGTTCTTCACACGAAAAAAAATTTACTGAAGGAATAGAAGCTGAAACTTCGAAGAGGAAGGAGCAGTAAAACAACCTTCAAAAATCAGTTTTCAAAGCTAACCAGAAACTCAAATGCAGAGCTCACCTAGACTTTGCCAAAAGTATTGAATGACCCAAGCAGGGCACATATTTACTAACATTTGCTAAGTACTTGCCAGCTAATGGTATGTAAGTTAAGCTTTTATCATGGATGACTACTTAAAATAGAAGAAACCTGCACTTCTTAAAAAATAAAAACGAATGCCTTCATGTGGCTACAGAAAGTGGTTTTAAAAATTCCACTTAAAATACATTTCACCTTGCCTGCAGCATGGCTGATTCTCTTAAAGCAAACACACATCCTAAATAACGCCTGAGTTGACCCTAAAACCCACGTCCTTCTGACAAAACTACACAAGTCAACTTGGCAAAACTGCATTGCATTAACTTTTTACATCCACATAGAGAAAACTGCACTAAGGTTATGGGAGTCAACCACACAGTCTACACGTAAATACACACCATGATCAGATCACAAGATACTGAGCGGTCGTCGCCAGATTTTTTTTTTATTATTCTGGAGGAATCAGATTCACATCTCTAACATCAAATTAAAAAAAGAAATAATCTTCCTTTCCTCATAAGGAGTAACTAAGATAATGTAAATAATATTATAGGAATGAGTAGAGGTAGGAATTATAGGAATGAACAGGCAGTAAGTACCCTGATTCAGCATGTTGCACTGGATGTGGTTTACAAAAAAAAAAAAAGTAAACCAATGGGAATACTCACTCCTGAAGCTATTAACTAGCTAAATGATTACCTGTTTCTTCCACTCCAAATTCAAGCCCCCTGGAAACAGCCCCACATCACTTCCAGTTTATCTTGCATCAGGCTTTTTAAGCCAAGCAGATCCCCCCACCTGATGCCTTCACCATGTGAATATGGATGTGATCTGTTCCAGAACAGAACCTGAGTATTTCTGCCTTTCCAAGAAGGCAGGTGTCTCCTTGACTTGGACCACATTATGTCATCCCCTCAAAAAACTTATTTTCTTCATGGGTACCCTCACTTAAATAAATTTTATTTGAGCAGTACTTTAGAATCTTTCAGTAAGGGACAGAACTCAACCCACAGAATTATGCTTCTCAGTTATACAAACTCCTTTGCTGCCACTGGTGCAGGATCATGCCCTGCCAGCAGATGTGAGGGGATAAAAAAAATGACAACTAAAACCCAAATTTAAAAAATTGAAGAAAAGGCGTGGTTCAACTACAATATTCTTTTTTTTTTCTTTTTTTTTTTCTTTTTTTTTGTGTTGGAGACTTTGTAAAAAGTATTTGCAAAGTCAATAAATAATAGAAAAGTTAGATAATGTCTTCTGGAAGACGAAGATGCTTGCTGAAATGACCTCATTGAAATGGAACAGTTGTTTGCCCTCTCTAGCAGTTTCATACTTCATGAGCTCCTTCCTCAGTGTTCTTCTTGATTTCCATGATAATCGCAGAGATATGCCCTGAAGAAAAATGACTTCAGGAGGTACAGTTGCTCGTGGAAATAATCCTGCTTTAACACATGCATTTGAATTCCATCCCTGCCCCATTCTCAGCCACAGTAAACATCTCCTGCATTCAGTGGGGTAACAACACTTGTAAGAAATCAACTGCTTTAATAAGTTAAGGAATAAGAGCTCAAAACCGGGAACAGTCTTTCATTCAGGACATCTCTGTGAAATCATGAATCAAAGACACAAAGACATACCAAGTTAATTAGATATATGAGGTCACGCTGACCATAATATAGTTGGAATGCAAAGGCAAAAACAGTCCTCCACCCACTGAAAGCACACTGCCTCTATCTTTTTCTGAAGCAATTAAAGTTTTAAAATAAAAATATTCTTGCCCGTAAGGTGCTGCAAAAAGACACACAACAAACCACGATTATCAAACTTTTTTTTTTTTTTTTCCTCTAAATTAATTTACATATAAAAAGCATTCAAAACAAAAAGCTCAGCAGCTTAACATTCCTGGGTTCCCCGTAGTTTGGGACCCAGTGGTACCAGGCAGAAATAGGCAGCCGCCTCCCCTTTTTCCCCGCAAATTAATGAAGAATTTGCAGGAGTGGGGCTGCCGAGACTGACAGCAGCTCCTCACAGAGCCCAGCCAGCCAGTACCACGCTCCCCACGTCAGCCTGCAAAACGAGGCCAAAACTAATGGAAAAGCGGCAATTCCAGGGGCCGCGCTCGCACGGCAAGGCAGAGGATGTGTCGCCCCGTTCCGAGGCGGAGGTAACACCTCCACGCACTCCCGTGGCATCTCTGGCAACCAACGCTCCAAGTAAAAACACGCAGGAAAAAAAGTTGCTATTTGTACTGCCACAGCAGTTCGCCCCAGGTTCCTGATCACTCGCAAAGGAGATAAAAGAGGCGAGAAAGAAAAGTGCCCAAGGGTCCGGCTGGTAAACAGACACCCGCGAGTGGCCACAGCCCAGGGGACCCACTGCCACGCGTGACAGCGGCCGGGGATGGGCAGGAGGAACCGGGGAGGAGGAAGGGGAGGAGGAGGGGGACTCGGTGCCGAGGGCAGGCACCGGGGACGGTCCCGCGTGGGTCGGGAGAACTCCCGTTACCTGGCGCTGGCGAGTCTGCCCCCGGCCGGGCTCCTCCTCGGAGGGCTCCGGCTGAG